>VYXC01002665.1:687311-836731 GCA_013397175.1 Platysteira castanea | reverse complement strand
CCCCCCCGCCTCCACACTAGGGAATTCCAGAAAACATTTATTAGGATCAGGTTCATATTTTTTCTGGATTCACGTACCTCCAAACTTTTTATATGGGGCAGACTTATTAAAACCACAATTCCTAAATTTCTGAGCTAGTTTTAGAAAAATAGAGAAGATTTCTGTATCTAAAGCTTGGTATAAAGTGATACAAATCTGATTCCTTTAAAATGCACAAAACAAGTACCTACCAGTATAAATACAACTTACTTTTTGTTTATTTTGCAAAAATATGATAAAACTATCAAAATGAGCATTTTAATTTTTTTTTTAATTATAGAAATTGAATTCTCTTACTTTTCTTTCAGTTAAAAGAATTAAAAGGAAGGTTTTTCAGTCTTGACACTGCTTTCTTTTTTTGTTGTATAGATGACAACTTTTCAAAATTATTTGCACAACTAAAATTTAATCTTGTTCAAAAGAGACAGTGTGTTTCAAAATCTAACTTTTATTATTTTAACATGTTAAAATTTGAAAGATGTCTGACTACACGGCATACTGGAGGAAACTTTTCTAGCAACAACATTTTCTGGAAGACAGCAAAACCATAGATATATGCATGAAAGGAAGGGAAAAGCCTCACACTTTATGTTTCTTACATAAAACAAAAATAAAAAGGAAAGAAGAAGTTAAAGTAGGAAAAGAAGAGAAATAATATATATGATAGATATTAACATTTTTAATACAATATATATTTAATGTCTAATTGATGGTTCCAGCCTGCTCCAGCTGTCCCATTGCAGAACATGGTTAGGCCCCACAGCCAACATGGTAGGGATGCTGGGAAAAGGTGGAATAAACTACACAAAATCAGGAGGCTGTAAAAAAAACCAAAAAAAACCCCCAAAAAAACCCAAAAAAACCAAAAAGGACCAACAGTCATATGAACATGAAGAAGGACCAGACATTCTGCTGGAAGGTACATCAAGTAATATGGATGCCAGAGAGCTGACAAGAAACAGCCAATTTGGCTTCACAAAGAGCAAATTGTGCATGGCTAATGGAGTGACTATATTGATGGACAAGGGACAGGCAATTTATGTCCTCTACCTGGACTTTTGTAAGGCATTTGTTAAGGTCCCACTGCATCCTTCTGGCTATATTGGCAAGATGTGGGTTTGAAGGACAAGCCATTTGATGGATAAGGAATTGGCTGGATGGCTACAACCAAAGAGTTGTGGTCAGCGGCTTTATGTCCAAATGAAAATCACAAGCACATGTTGTTCCTCAGGGGTCTGTACTGGGACTGTTACTGCTGAATATTTTTATTTATTACATGGATAGTGGGATTGAGTGTACCTGCAGCAAGTTTGGGGGTGACACAATTTGAGTGGGGTTCATATATTCGGCGGAAGGGATGTGAACCAGAGGGATCTTAAGCAGTTTGAGAAGTGGGTCAGTGAGAACCTCAGGAAAGGGGTGAGGCACTGGAACAGGTTGCCCAGAGAAGTTGTGGATGCCCCATCCCTGGAAGTGTTCAAGGCCGGGTTGGAGGGGCTTTCAGCAACCCGAGCTAGTGAAAGATGTCCGCAGTAGGGGTATTGGGATTAGACGATCTTTAAGGTCCCTTCCAACTCAAACCACTCCCCCACAGCCTGCTAGGAAACTATGGTGGAGCAGATATCCACAGTGCACCCTGGCAAAGACCTCTGTGGAAATAGTGTGAGGAGAAGGGCGCATCAGAGAAAAACTGTTGTGAGTTACCACAACCTGGCCTACACTGCTTGAGAGGGAGAGGTAGAAAACTTGGGAATAAATGAATGAAGTTGGGAAAAAACAGTGGGGATGGGACAAAATGTTTTGGAGTCTGGGGTTGATTTTTTTGTACTCTTTCTCATAACCATACTCTTTTTTAACAGGAATAAATTAATTTCTTTTCCCCAAGTCAATTCTGTTTTGCCTGTGATGGTAACTGGTAAGCAATCTCCTGCTTCTATCTCAAGAGTAAAAATTATTTTTAAAAAGAGTTTTAAGTTTTTAAAAAATTATTTAAAATTAAAAGCTCTTTTTTTTTTTTTTTTTAAATTAAGCAGGGATTTGGTCTAGACAGATTATTTTCTGGCAGACAGTCTTGGAAGGAATACCCTGGTAAAGCAACTTTAGTGCACAAAAACTTGCATTCAAAACTTTTTGTAGAAGTTTTTCTGTCCTTAAATGTTTTTAATTCAAGTACATGACATGAAGTGTTCATAAGGGCTTTTCCTAAAGCTGTTTTGTCTGTGGTTTTCTCAAAGACATTTATGCTTCATTCTTGAAGTTGTGTGTAGAGTTCTCCAAAAAATTTAAATTTGCTTCAAGTGAAAACAAGAAAAAGCAAGTGATTAAGATGTTCATAAGAGCTGTTGATACATGGTGAAGTTATACTAAAGATTGCAATTAAAGTATTTTATTAAACTTATTCTCTGTTCAGTGCCTTTCAGCTTGTCAGGAGAAATCATTGCTACAGGTGTTTTCATTTTAAGAATCAAACAAAATGATGAGGGATTAGAGAACAAAATCCTTGCGGGAATGTATCTTTTAGTTACAGTATTGATGTTACTGCTGTCTGCTGTGTGATGCTGCAGATATAAATTCGTTGGCTGTATATTTTTTAGCAATTTATGGAACTAATCACTACAAAAGACAGCCTTAAATATATTATACCTTCCTTTTTGTATTTTTAGAGTAATGTACAGATAGTAAAATCCCTGCTGAACACTCCCCAGCAGAAATAAGTACTTCAATCATGGCACTATCTGAAACAGTCCTTCAAATGTGATGTGTTAGTGAAGGAAGTATGGTATAAATAAATCTTATACTATTCATGTCCTTAGGTACAGAATCATCAGCACTAACTAATAACTGTAATGTAACTCATTCTCACCCATTGACACATTCTTAGGTTCAGTGAGGTTGTGATGTCACAGTGGGTCATGACTGAATCACACTGTGTCTAGTAGCTCGGCATGGGTAGCCATGATCACTGATTTTACTGCATCTCTCAAAGAGACATTAAGTTCCCTTTATATTCAGAACCATATTGGCAATTAACAAGAAGTCCAGCTCCTTCTGTGAAAGAAATAGGTTGGCACAATCAAATTTGGTTTCTCAGTTTGTGGTCAAGGAAGTACCACACAATTATTTGGATCCCGTGTTGTTTATTGAAACTGTCACTTTCTTTTAAAGTTCATCACATTTAGTTGTATAAAGATTCAGTTCCAGCCTTTGCAAAAGTGTTACTAAGCAAAATTTGGCTCTTGGCATGTTTTATACTCTGAATGTTGGTCAAGCTGTGGATTTCAAAAAAGGTAGCTTTGAAATTAATTAATGTGGACTTAATAATTAAAACAGCAGTATCAGCACCCAGTAATTTCTGCTACATTAGTCAGTTCACAGAGTTTATTTAGTTTATCTGAATTAATTAATTCTCCTTTCAGCAGAGTCATTTATTTTCAAGGTAGCTGCTGTTCTGAACTATTCAGCCATCCAAGTGAAAAGAGTTTGGTATGGTATTAGGGAATTATACTGTGCCTCTCTTTTTATCTTAAGAGCCTCTAAGTGTGTGTGGTGGTTGTAAAGGGAAAAGTATGTTTTCCTAATAGACTGAAATTTCCTGTCGTTATAAACAGTACATTGCATCTTGTATGACAGAAGCTGTTAAAACTGGAACATTAAAAGGTTTGTCTCTTTTATTTATAAAAATTAAAACTGTTAATCTCTGTATAATTCCAGATTTATAAATCCAGATCCTAAATTCTGTCAGATCTTCACTTTTTGTAGCTGAATAGGATGTAAGCAGAATGAGTTCTTGGCCATCCTTCAGTTCCCAGTTCTGTAGCGCAGCCAGGGTTGTGGCACTGAGCACAAAGTATGACAAGATTTGAATTATTTCCACAGCAAACTCACTCCCACAAGTTTCCCACCATTACAAATGTTAAAAAAATAACCAATAAGCTCAGAAAAATAGAAAATACAAATCTGCTGTTGTTATGCTGAGCAACAAGTGGATATATCAGGGTTGGTACTATGATAAGACAGGGAATCTTTGAAAGACCTTAGGGGACTAAAGATAGAAAGGATGTTAAAGTCTCTGTGCAGAACGAGAAATTTCCCTGAAATCTCCATGAACAGTTTTTGAAAGGTCCAATTAGAGAAAAGTGACAAAAAAAGACTTGTCATTCTAACTCACCAAAACCCATTCCATTAAACAATAATTTCTGGCTGATCCCAGGAAAGAATAGAAAATTGAAATTAAGCTTTTCTTTTCTTTAGAGTTTGTTTAAACAGATTGTTCTGGTCACCAAAAATAAATTTTAAAATGGGCATCCAAGTATAAACTCTCTGAAAAAATAAAAGAGGCGAAGAATAGAAAGGAAGATGATATGGAAAGGAAACTAGTATGAACAGTCACAATGTTCATTGCAGACATGAAAAAAAAATGTTGATCTTGTAAATTTTTATTAGACATCTATTTATAATTTCAAATTACTTTCAGAATTGCTAACATAATGATACATCTTTCAAAGCAACTTTGAAAAATCGATTAATATTTTGGCAGCCAGCACTACACTATCATCACATGTTTATTTTACTAATGTATCTGGTAGTCAAACAAAGTATTTTTCTTACTGTACTGTTTTAAACACACACACACACACACACAAAAAAAAAACCTGACCAAACTCGTGTATAACGCCTCAAATACATTCTACATTAGAGAAAAATAAATATCTATTTATTCTACATAGCACTTTGATGTGAAAAAAGGTTTCCTTACTGAAAAAACCCCTATCTAAGTACTTTATTATGATGAATTCTAATTACATGCTTTTTAACCATTTTTACTTTTTTGGTTTTAAGGGTGGGTTTTTTTTCATAAACCCTATAAATAACAGGTAAAATTATTTTGTGAGCTTGTCCTTGATTAAGCTCAAAAGTGTTTCCAGCTGGAATGATTAGGTTTAATCTTCCGTATTACAGAGGGAAAGTAATCCAAAAGACAACAGTAAATAATTGTGTTTCTACCTTGTTTTAAGTCTGTATTATCAGTGTTATTGAAGAGTAGAGATAAATAGCAGAAGATAGCTCACATGTCCAAATAAGTATTATTTGATAAGAATAATACCTTGCTCTGTGAGCCAGGATCATTTTTAGTAGATGGAAGGTTAACAATTTAAAAATACTCTTAAAGTTTGTGTCTCTTACAAAATATTTTCCTTAAGTGGTATTAAAAAAAAAAAAAAATTGCACAGTCTAACCTTAAAGAAAGGACAGGGCACTTTAATGCTGGAGAGTGTGTGTTTTCTTGTTCTGTTCTGGTTTTCTTTTAAGAATCTATACCAATAACATGTTCACATAATTGACCTTGCACTGTAGTGAGGAAAAATATTGTAATTTCACACCACTGATAGCAAAGACCAGGTGGGTCACCAAGGTCACAGGTTTTTGAATCATCCTTACTTTGTGTGGGGTTCTTTTGTTCTCCTGACAAGCTTATCCATCAAGCTGCATTTATCAGGAAACATGCTATGAGTTGGAGATCTGAAGGTAATATCCTGGACAACAAAAAGGAGTTGACATGGTGGAAACTAAGTACCATGTAGCCACTTAATCAACACCAATCCCCCAAACCCACCACAAACCTCCTGCCTCCAGTGATGAGAAGAACTGGAAATAAAAAGTAAATCTCGTGTTGAGATAAGAATAGTTTAATAACTGAAACAAAATAAAATAATCTTAATAATAAATAGTAATAATATTAACCGTTGTATTGAAAAAAAGAGAGATAGAGGAATAAAGCCCAAAAGAAACAAGTGATGCTCAGTAAAATTGCTCACCAGCTGCTACACAATGCTCAGCCTGTTCCCAAGCAGCCATCAACCCCTCCCAGCCAAGTGCCTCCAGTTTATATTCTGAACATGGTATCCTTTGGTATGGAATAAAGGGTGGATAATGTCTCGGCTTCAGCTGGGATAGAGTTCATTTTTCCATTAGCTAGTAGGAGAACAACCTTGATAACACACTATCCTTTGGTTGCTGCTTAGCTGTGCTTACCCTAAGTCATGGGCTTTTCGGTTCCCCATGCTCTGCCAGTGAGCAGGGGCACAAGAAGCTGTGAGGGAGCATAGCCAGGACAGCTGATCTGAAATGGCCCAAGGCAAAGGAGGAAATTATTTCCACAGAAACAGCATTGGGTTATTATATAGAATAACCATTTAAGTAAATCCTCATACTCATCTTTGCTTCACTCTCCTTGGCAACTGCTAGGATCTATTAAAAACACTGCCTTCTGCCAAAACCATTGTTTGTTTGTTTGTTTGTTTGTTTGTTTGTTTGTTTGTTTTTAAACTTCCCTATATACTCCTGAAAAGAGGAGAAAAAATTATCATGAAAATGCTTTCAGAACTTCAACTACTACAACTCTGTGACTTTGTTATGTAAGAATTCAATGTGCCATCTCTCTGCACTGTGAAAAGCAGAATTCCCAGAAGGGAGTTTCAAATAGATCACTACCAGGGGTTGGAGAATGTTCATTGATGATGTGAGAATTGTTATTCACAAGCTCTTTTAGCAGATCTTATAATCACTCCAGAATGTTGAAATCCTCATTTATGTCAGTAGGTCAGTGAGGTGAAACCAAATTTCTTTGGGAAAATATATACATTATAGTGGATGAATACATTTTCTGAACATAATGCAGCTTGGTGTCATCTTTTTCACACTACGACATTTCTCTAGGTTGTGAGGGCTAAAGTAATTTTTGTTAAATCACAATAAATGGATCGAGTTTGCAATATCAGCACCAAGATGTCTTACTATTTTTTTCAGGAAAGAACCAGTAACAGCAATTTTTACAGTTTCACTTCTAAACCTTATAATTGCTTGTGTACTAGAACAGGATCCAGAATTCCTACCTGATAACTGGAATTTCTTATGCTAGGCAATATACAAATAACGTAAGATGAGACAGTACAAAAACTAAAATACTTTCCAAACCATCACTTTCTCAAGCAGAAGAAAAGATCAGAAAATTAATTTTCATGATCTGAGGGAATTTAGTCTTTTTACATGGGCTACACTATTGAAATCAGTATTGAAAAAAAATACGGAAAATATTCTAATTAATCAGTGTCACTTTATTTAAACAGAACATGTTGCGGTCCGGTATTGCCTCTGAGAGCAGCCTCGGCTCATGGAAGAATTAGGGACACGATGTTTTATAAGGTGTTAATCAGGTCTTTATTTCTGGGACTCAGCCAGCATGGTCGGCCACTTGCACAGACTGACCCCGCTCCCCGGGTAAACCCCCCTCGCTCCCTGGGCGGGCCACACAGAACATCCAATCACAAACACAGCTCGAGAACGTGTGACCTGAGAGCAGGGGCTCCGGAAGCCCCGTACTCCGCCATGCGTCCCCCAGGCTCCCCTCCCACCCTGGGGGAGCGGGGGGGGCAGGCCCCCACAAGAACAGAACTTAATTTTAATTTAAACAGAATTTAAAATTTTTAAAGTCAATTTAAACAGAACTACTTGTATGATCACTCAAAGTGTTAAGCCAAGAGAATAGCTAACAGCATTCCCAATGCACACCTGGTCATGCCTAAAACATTCAAGGAGGAGGGGCAAAATAAAAAGAAAAGGAAACAAAACAAAAAAAAAGTAGGCACAGATAGTGTCTTCTCCATCTTTCAACATTTTGAAAGCAAAATTGAATTGTCCTACCTTATGGACAAAGATTTGCTTCATCTTCATCCTGGAGGTGAAAAATTCAATACTGTGTCATTGACAGTGTTGATTACAGAGAGAGGAGTTTGCAAACACAAGTTCGGGGTTTTGAAATTGTCAGTAAGGAATGAGGGGGGTGGAAAGTGTCAGGGGAGGTTTGTTGGCCTTACATCCTTGTGTGAGGAACGAGCGTCCTGCTTGCCAGCAACTGCTTTCTCCACAGATATTTCCCTCGGTCTTTCCTCTCCCACAGCTGTGTCTACACTTCCTAAACACTGCAGCAGCTCTTTTCTCAGGCTGCTATCATTCCAGCAGGGAGGAACTTATCTGGTACCTGCTACTGTTGCAATGGTGGGATGAACTGGGAGGGAAACAAGCCCTGGTGGCAGGACAGTGGTCCAGAAGTGAGTGGTTGATCTCTTTGTCAATATTAAGCATGAAGGTAGACATCAATTTTGGAACACAAGTGCCATAGTGATGGACAAAGTGTGAAAAAGTATTAAGAAAAATGAAATTATAGCTGGAAAATCACTTTTTTTAAAAAATAAAAGTTAATATAAACCTAGTTAGATCAACCCACCATGTAAATTCATGTTGTGCACTAGATAGATATTTAAAACAGCAGGCCAAGTAAAGAATAATACTTTTACAATTTGCTGCCTTTTAATTTAATTTTAAGCTTTAGATCACATTCAAACATCATGTTTAATTGCCTTTGTTTTGACTTTATCATTCTTTTTTTCTGAATGTATTTTTCATTTTGCACATGACAACATGTTGTAATGATGTGTTTTCCACTTTAATATGCTTCGTGGGGCAGTTTTTCTAGAGTTTAATTAAAAATATTTGCTCCTTGTTCTGATTTGATGCCATACAAATCTTATGTCATTCAAATCTTATGTTGTAAATTTCCATTCCTTATCTATCTTCTCTATGTTATGCATCGTATCATATATTTTCCCATTTCTCTACCACCTTTTTCCCAGCAAANTATCTTCTCTATGTTATGCATCATATCATATATTTTCCCAGCAAAATCCTTTGCAGCTTTAAAAGTCCATGGGACTGAAGTCCTTTCCTCAGCTCTCTTGTGTAGTTCTATTACATATATTGCATATATTCTATTAGGTAATATTCTATGTATATTTTAGGTCTATATCTATTTATAGTCATATAGTAAGAGAGAGGAATAGAAAGACATGAGCTCACTGGATCTGCATAAAATGGGCAAACTTCAAGCATGTGATAGCTTTATACAATGGCATATTACAATTTTGGTTAATTCTCCCTTTAAATTTTTTCATTATCTGTTTTACAGGACTAAAAAGAAAAGGCCATTGTGCCACAATTGCTAGGCTGACTGCACTTATTCCATGTAAATGACACGATTTTGCAAAACTTCCATGTAAGTTTCCTCTTCTTGGAATGGGCAGCCAAAATCATCTTCTGGAATGGAAATCATTACTTCAGCCTCCAAAAATTATAATTATTTTAGTTATGCTGCACTTATACTCTTGGCTTTTCTCAGGTGCTAAAAGGGGATTATTTAGTGAAATAGCTAGCTCTCATAAAACAAACATAATTTTGGACAAAAAGAGCCCTATAAAGTCTACCAGAAAATAAGAGATAAAACTCAATTTCCTTAAACAGATAATCTTTCAAAAATTTAGTCAATCTAAACAAATCTGCATAAATAGGAAAAACCATTTTTTTGTCTTCGTCAGAGTCCTATGTAGTTTCTTGAATTGAGTGTGATCTGTCCTGCCTGTAAGTCACCACTGCCTCTTAAAGCAGTTTCAGGTTCTTAGTGTTAGCAGTCTTCCAGAACATTATAAAGGATAAAATCTTATTCTGTAAAACTTAGAAGAAACTGACTTCATTAATTGTATTAATTACTCATTCAGTGACTCTCCTCTTAAAAATATCTTTTGTCTAAATCATTTAGGCAGGAATACAATTGGAAAAAGAAAAACCAAAACAAATTTATCTGTATATAAATACAGATCTCTAAATAAAGAGTATTTACTCAATAGTCTCTGAATATTCTATGCTTCAAAAGTACTTGCAACTAAAATTTATAAAAGATCAACTTGAAGTTAAGAACCATGAAAGCAGAGAAAAATTCTAATCTAAGCTTTGTTTTGCAGATGTGAGGCTCCTGGGCACCAAACGTGGCACTCAGAAATAATTTAAGTACCAAAATTCAAGTCTATAATCCTCAAAACATCCTGAGAAGAGATTGCTGGCATGTAAGATTGCCCCAGGAAATTTCTCAAAGATGCATGGCCTGCTGCTGCTGCCACGAAGAGCCAGGACTGTTGTCATTTTGGCACGGCTGAGTACTGTGTACTTGTTTGATACTTAGCCCCATTAGTAATCTGCATCGTCCTGCTTTCCTCAAGGACTCAGTTGGAACTGGAGATACTCTTTAGTACAGCTAAAACACATGAAAAAATCAGGTCAGCATGACATTTAGCAGACATTGCTGCTTTCATTGAAAAATGTGGAAGTGAGGATTGAGAAAAAAAGAATACAGTTATCCTTATTAAATATAATATTTGTACTTCTTCAGAAACGGGGAGATACAGCCCAAAAATCCTTTTTAACATGAAAAAATTCAAAGTCAGATATCCCATCCCAAGCTTGAAGGTGAGATCATTACATGCTTCTGAGGAACCTGTGTTGATGAATGGTAAAAAATGCTGTGCTGTTCATCTTATAAAGCTTTTGAATTAAAAATAACAATCAGTTTTCTTAACCTGTCATACAGACTGGAAGACCAAAGAAACACATGGTCAGTTCCCATAGAAATAAAAACATAATTGTCAGTATCTATAATAATTTTGACCCATCAACATTTCCCCTCTTTTTCTCCTTAATTTTTTATAGTTTTATAGTCTTTTTCTAACTGCTTCAACTAGCAAGGAAACACATACTTTTCTAATTCTGAACAGGAATCTTGCACAACCTATATCTGGACCTTTTTTGTGGCCATACCAACATCACATAGAAAAATAAATTATTCCAAGATCTTATACAGATTGCCATGTTCTGCTTCCTTGGCACCCAGTGTTAAATACATTTAGTACAATGATACTGGGCTGGAGACCTGGTACAATTGTTTTAACAGTTTCACAGGAGATACTTTTGTTCTCTATAAAACTACATGTTAATGTACTATGGCTAGTACCCAAAGAGCAGCATTCATAGGAGCAAAAATGTGGGGGTTTACTTTTTTCCTCTCCACATATCTAATTTGACAGTTTTGTCAAGTTGTTTATGATTAACTTATGTGGAAATTACAGGTATATTCTATTCAGGGGTCATTAATTAGTTTTATAACTCTACATCTACTGTAACTGTTCTACCTAGTGTACCTTTCTCTACCAAAAAGAACTGGAACTGAAATTCTGTCTGAATGGATTCTGTCAGGATTTTCTCCACCTTTTAGTTTAATCTTTACCCAGCCCTGTCACTGCAATCCCATTTCCCCAGAAACATCGATAAAGATTTTGGCTTTGATGAGGCCACATCACAGTATAACAATATTTTCATCTTTTCTCTTCTAACCTTTGATGTAATGCACTTTGAATTGGCAATCAATGTTTTTATATTTATAAATTTGCAGTTAGAAATTAGTTGTTGCTTGTAAGAAGCATCTGTTCTGCCTATATTTGGCATAACTGTAATTGGGATAATGTTTGCTAACTGAGAAAGACAGGGTGGATTACAGCAAAGCAATTCTGAGACTATACTAGCTGTCACACTGAGTTATAAACCAGTTTTCAGTGCCATTGATCTTTACATGAAACCTCCATCACTCAGCAGAATCACTAAGGAATGCAACTAATCCAGGAAAAAATGATAGCCTTGCGCCCCTACCATATTTGATTTTTTCCCCTTCATCTGACATGGTAGAAAAGTCACCACTCTCTCTATTTGCATGGACAAAAAAGGGAAGTTCATTTAGTATTAAGGTTCAGAATTTAGCCTATTGGTAGGTGATAAGTTTATGTTAGCTACAAATGTCTAGTTCATGTATACCTTGATGTTCCTTCACTTGATGATCCTTTTTATGAGAAAACTTTGAAGTCAGCATAGGTTCCTTTAAAGTTTATTCAGAAGCTAAAGCAATTTGTTGGAAATTTATTTCATATATTTATCTAGTTATCCATTAATTAAGACATTGGTACATTTCCATATTTTCACAAATGTCAGCTTATGTACTAATTTTTTTTTAAATATTCCTGCTGTTTATTTAACTTAAGAAAATACACAGGCATCAATGGCAATATCCACAAACAAGCAATAATTATGATGAAAACAAGTCTTGGGGCAATCATTCATTTAAAATCAAAATAAAATAAGCTAAATCAAAGGGCAGTTGGAAATGATACTGAGTAACTGTTATGAATGGATGATGTGGGTTTAAATCAGCTCCTGTCTGTTGCCCAGGCCTCTGGCAGCAGGCAGTTGCATTACTGAGGTGGCCAGCACCCCAAAAATCCACTGCTATTTGCAAGTTCTTTAACAATGGTTTATTCAGTCTGTTATAAAATGAATTATTTATTAATAGACACAAAACTAACAGACTACTACTACACAGGGAAAAGATAAAAACAAAAGCATACTTTTTACACGGGGAAATTTACAGGCGGAATTAAAGGTACCATTAAAATTAAGGCTAGCTGAGAAATAGTATAACTTAGGATTCAATGTTTCTTACCATCCAGTTATCTTGATGGGGTATAAATCAAAGCCCTTTCCCTCAATTTTCGGAAAAGTAACCTGAACATGGTCCAAGGCTTCAGGGAGAAATCTTCTCACACATCTCCACGGAGTGTGTTAGGACTTCTGCCTCTGTGATAGTTGTGTGGGTTTTTATAGACATAAGAACCGTGTCTTTTGGTCAAGAATAATTCTGTCATCTCTTCCCACATTTGCTTTCCAGACTAAGATGTTGGTTCTTAGCTGGGTATCTGAGCCCTTTTGGCACCAGAGATAGCCCATGCTGGGCCTGTGACCCACCCGAGTTATCTCCTACATATGCACCCACTGTCTGTGGTAGAGAGAGGGGGCAGACATGTCCTGCCACAGTAACATTCACTTTATCTAAAATAAGGAATTCTATTTATTTCTCTATACATTGACAGTACCTTAAGATGTCTGAGACATCTTCATGGAGCTGATAGACACTAAACAACACCATCTGAAAACCTGTTTTCTTTGTCTGAGGAAAAGAAGAATGACACTAACAACATCTTGAATGGCGATAGATGCCTATTTTGATCAGCTGAACTCAGCACTAGCTGTCTGAAATGTCTAAATATGAGCAAGGTGTCTAATTTCTCATTACAGAAGTTCCCTTACCTGTTATAAACTTCCACTGACTCCTTCACAAGATATGCCACAATGACTTTTCAATTAAGTATAAGGTGATTGATGCCACCAAGTACAAAATAAAGGGTGGGGAGTAAGTAATGGAACCATATGTCATGCAGGTAGACTAGGGAGACATTAATCACTAGTTACATCAGCACTGCCAAAAGAAATGACGAACTTAAGAAAAGGTCCAAACCAGAAATTGATATCCCTACTGCCTTTAAAGTGTATTTGTAGCTAAGCAGGAAATATTTACAATTGATATCCTGGTCTAAGCCTGACTAAAGTGTTATCTCAAGTCTAGAGGCATGATAATTAAACCTTACAGGGATGATCTTACAGACAGCTAGCTAGTCAATTTGAGATTGGTCACTCCAGACCCACCAAAATATGTGGTGACTGATTAGTTTATCTCAGTGTTCACAGTACACACAGGGTTGTAACAGGGACTATAATAAAGAGGATAATACATATAAAGTGTTTGTACTGGATTGGTCCACAGTCCTACAAGACCTAAATCTGAGTATGGACTCAGTTCAGAAGACATTTCAGTCATATCCACTGGACTCTCTCACTTTAGTCAGCCTCCTACATCTGAGCACAAGTTTAAATACAGATACTATCAGGTCTTTCTATCACATTCATCTGCATGTGGGTTGGAAAAGGCAAAAAGTGAATAGAAAGAGGGGAGGCTTCACTTTCTATGGCTAAACCAATGAAAAAAAAGATATGAACAGCACTACATCATACAGGTGCTGGCTGCCACTTCCAGTCCTAAATGAGTTATTTATAATAACTCATTGTTATTTATAACTTTTCTAGTAACAGTAGTATTTAAATAGTAACATTACTATTTATAATAACATAATTATAATAACTCATCATATTTATAATAACTCATAATGGATTCACACCTTTGTGTCCTAATAAAACAAAACCAGGTAATTTTTCACCACATGACTCCAGACCGCATAATGAAACTTGGGTCTTCTGTTTACTCCTTATAGTGAGCAGTCACATCTACACTTTTGTGCTACTAACAGTACCTGAAAGGCATTCTACTAGGAACTGTGCCAAGCTATTTTATGAAAAACTGCTAAGTGAAACAGGTCATTTCTTCCCAGAAGTTTGATAATGATCGAGCTAATGATTTGAGCCTGCTTTATGCAGCCTCCTTGATTACTTGTCCCAGTTACATACTAGTAAGACCAGCTGTAGCTGGTAACTCAGCCATGGAAATGTAAAGAAAGCTTTCTTTGTGATAAAAAAGAAAACCCATTGAAACTAGTGGCTGTAATCAATGTTCTTCATTTAATACTCTAGGAAAAAAAAAAGTTTTCTGAAACTCAAATGTCCTTATTAGCCAAAATCCATTCTCAAGAAAGGTACATGAAATCTGCTCAAGAATTTGATCTAAATGCTGAGAACAGCAGTCAGAATTTCCAAGTTTACCTGTAGGTCCATGAGTCGAAGTGTCAGCAGAGAAATAATAATGGATAATTGAAGAAGCCAGATAGTAGCAGTAGAATTCAGGGCAGGGGGAAGGCTTTTGGGATTGATATGCCAATCAGTAGAAAAGATACAGGAAATAGAAGTGATGTCCCTTGCTTTTTGAGCCGTCCTGGAGTCATGAATTAAAAAAAAACCCTTTGTATCTCTTTTATAAAAAACAGTAATTGCATCAGAAACTCTTAATTCAAATTAATCAATTTCTTCTCCTACTGGAAATAGAAAAAACCTGAAACCTGAACTTCTGACTAGTTTCCCAAAATCATGCAGCTTATCAATTTTAACTTTATTTAAAATATAGTTATTACTGTAGTGTATTACCTATATTTGGTAATTTCAAAAGGGAAAAAGTTTTTAACCAGTTGCCAAATCTTACAGTTCAAGTGAAAGGACTTGAGAGGATCATATTGTCTCTCTCATGAACAGATCAGCAGCAAAATTATTCTGCCCAAGGCACAGGAAACAAATAATGTTAAGTACAATACTATTCCTGTTATGGTCTCTCCACTGTCCTCAAGGACTGTCATGTTTCTGACACCAGTTTCTTTATATGTCGCTCCTTGTAACAAGTCTTTGTGCCCTTGTATACACTCAGTCTGTTCATCTGCATTCACAGCTATGCACTTTCAAGACTGGAGGGACACCCAAGGACGATAGTTCTTCCTGAAGGTCTAGTGCTATACCAAGGATAAAGATAAACTACCTAATTTCCTAAGAATGCTGAGCCTGCTTGCACAGTAGGACTAGAGAATGAAAATAAATGTATTACTGTCTTTGATTTATTCTCAGTAATATTAAAATATCTGAATTATTCATTAATAAACCCTTATATATACCTGTACTCTCATCTTGTTGTATTTTATACTAAAACCTATCATTCCGACAGTCTAAGGAAAAGGGAATGATTTTCCCCCTTGGTAAATATTAGTACTAGTAGAAAATACAGCTATATCATTTTTATAGCAATCTTTTATAGAAAACTGTCATATATGTTATGCCTTACAAAGACAGAAACATTCTGAGCTGTCAAACTTACTTAATCTAAGCAAAAGGCAAAGCAAATTACTGCAAACAAGGCAAAGGACAGTTCTCATGATAAAAAATAACCCATACAGATAAATACTAGATTCATTCTAGTTGTACAGGTGCAGTGTCTACAGTTAATGATTCATACCTCCAGTTTTACTTGTTGTTTTCAATTGATCTCATCTAATTTTAGGCAACAAACATGTATGTAAGAAATCACCTCATTTAGTCTATTAAAACATATTTTTATATATCCCCAAACTTAAATCAGATCTCAAAAAATCCAGAAAAATATGCTTTTATTTAGAAGGAAAGTCCTGGGTAATCATAACAATAAATTTTTTTCTGCTTTTGTTTTATTTTCATGTCTAAATCCTTAGACATATATATTAGCACGTACATCACAGACTTTGGTCTGTATGGCAAGATAGTGCTTTACTTGGTCTATTTTCACCTAAAAGAGGGCTATGGAGCAATCTAGACTGCAAGTTCCTATAAGAAATTCTCTGTCTGTTACTACTTTTTCAAGAGTACAAAATTCTAGACATATAACATTTGCACTGCAGTACAACTGTTATATAACCAAAGATTCCTCCTGGTTTCCTCCTCTAACAATATTGTTACTGCTTGTACACTAGTTGATCCAATAAAATATTGATGAAAGATTCAGTCTCTTCTTAGAAGTGGAATGGAAATCTTTATCTCTCTCTAAAACAAACGTATTTCTGACCTGTTTCCTCACAAAGCTATGTGATGAATATTCCATAACAGCATGGGTATATCAAGACAACATCTTGGCAACTACAAAGAGGTGAGTTTACTGAATTTCTGGATATCTTTCACATTCACCGTAAAGTGTATGATGCTAATTTATTAACCAATAAAAAGTTAACAAATTTTAAAGTAGTTAGAAATTCTGGCCCGTAATTGTGTACATATAAATAATACTTAAAGTCAACTTTATATTAGATTTATTATAGCTAATAGTGCAGAAAGTACTTAATCAGGGTTGAGAATCCCATTAGAAATTTTATAGGCATAATTAATATCATGTAAGATGACTAGTTCTGGACTTTACTATATATGATTTTAATATACTGAACAGCCCAACACAATAAATCATTGGTAAGAGCATGTGAAAAAATTTATGCAAGTCTGGTGAGTAGCAAGATGTTAACCAGTAGCCAGTTTGGCCACCAGAAAATGTGTTATTTTGCTACTTTTTGCAATAGTAAAGTGTTTCAAGAGTTTTTGTATTCCTTTGCTCTACGTCCTGTCTCACACACCAGCACACACTACACACAGATTGCATTGCAAGGATAGTAAAAGATAAGCATATTGAAACTAATGAGTGAACATATATTTTAAAGAATTGGAAAAAAATTCCTGTATTTTGTCACAGATAAGTTTCTGAACAAGAACTGCATTTAAATACTTCTATAGCATTTTGAGATTTTCTTGAAAAGATTTTTTACCATATGGTATCATGCATGCATCCTGAAACAGGTGAGAGAAATCATTTTATGTAATACACACATTAAAAATATTAAATAAAACTAATACCTTTTCATATAGGAATTGTGTATTTCATCCCAAATGTTTCAAGGGTCTCAACAGCAATGAAAAAAACATGTGCTCAAAGGGCTTTTATGAACTCATTCTCTACAGCCAATGAAGGTCTCCCATTATTTTACACTTTTTTCAAAATTCTATTTTTTTTTTTCCCCCATAAATTCCACCATAATCAGAACTCTTCTCTTTATAAAAATGAAGACGGTAGAGGTACACACAGGTATATGTAAAAAATTTCAGATTCACTCAACATATGCTCCAAGCTAGGTGGTCATGAACCAGATTCACTTTAGAAGGCCTTCAGCCGCAGCAGCCCAGCGTGGAGATACATCAGGGTCCAGACAAACTTGCACCTATCCACACACATCCATACAACAGTGCCTTCAGAAACACCTGAGATGGGTTCCAAAGAAATTCTTATGGCACCCACGAGTTTCATAGTGCTCAGTCTGGAGCTGGGTTAACTGATAAGTTTGTGATTCATTTGATCTTGATGCTTTTTTAAAAGCAGATACTTGCAACTTTCAGCCTGATTTTACTGCAATTAACGATCCCTTTGAACTTCTCTGTAGCTTATGAAGGATTCATAATCAGTTCACAAACTGCCTGGTGGAAAATTCCATGGCAACTGTCCAGTGAGTCCATAATGTTATTTCATTCTTTTCTGGCCAAGGGCCCGTCAGAAAGCTTCATAATATAAAGATGTCCATGTTTGTAGAAATCTTATCAGTTGCACAAGCATAATAGGTGCCAACATACTTAAAGCTCTAAACTTTTCAAGTATAGCTCTCCAAGTCAATATTTTTATACCAAACTAGATGTGGGTTTTTTTGGTTTACCTAAAGCTGTTTCCCAGGCAACACGGGAAACTCATATTCTGAGATTTATAAGAGAATTCAGAAAGAAATTCTGTGGAGCCCTATTTGTAAAGCAAGAGAAAGACAAAGCAAAAAACAAAAAAAGGTGTAAGTATAGTTTTCTGAACTGAGATATTTTGCCTCAAAGCTTGGTAAGAACAATGATTCAAAACCCCTGCTTTTGCATCCAATATAGAGAAAGAATTAATAGCAAAAAGAATATAGAAAAAAAATATAGAACACAGCAGATGCTTTATGTTTCAGCAACTATAAATTGCACTTTCTTTTTGGCATTGGGAACTCATTCGAAGATTGGCAGTCTTCCTGAGTGCTCAGACGCCATGAAAATTGCTACTGTTAAATATGATATCAAGCCAGTCTACATAACTTTCAAATACTAACTAATGATTTTGACTTAAATTGCCAACTTTCTATGCCTACATGTAGATATCAAATGTAGTTTTGAAGCATATGTTATTGTGGTTACAAGAATACATAATCATCAGTAGAATTATTAATTTTAATTCCAAAAATTTAAATATTCAAAATGTGCAATAGGCATCCTCTACTTACAATAACTTTACATCATAATAACATTTTCAGAATGAAATTGTACTGATACGGGGCATATGAATATCCAAGAGATATCCAAGGTATAAGAAGGTGCAGATACAACACAGAAACCATGGGAGTCCTGTGGAGTAGCAGCTAGTGACTACTGGGGATGCTTTCTGTCATTCCACATGTTAATATGTTTGTTTAAGGAAATAAACCCTCTTTGCCTGCTGCTCATCCCATTTATACAATTTGCCATTATTTGAGGAACTGGAGGATGAAATATAGCTGTCAGCTCAACAGTATGCCTCAGATATGGTTCAACAGAATTTGATATTTCATTTGCTTATGTCAAATATTCTTGTATTTCTCTTTTTCAATTGTACAAGGAGAATGCTGTGAATATCACGTTTTTTTAATCTGGATTCATAGAAAGGAGTATTTGTGAAAATTTACATCAGAAAAAGCTATGAGCTGCACTAGATTTCAAACACAGAACACCACCATTTGATTTTTTTAGGGTAAAAATAAACAACTAAGTATTTGAGCCAGAATGCAGGAGACCATCATAAGCTGGGGTTGTGGGAAGCAAATAAGTAAATTTTATAAGAAATATAAACAACATCTGGTGAACAAGAATTCGGTTTCACATATAAAATGTCAAAAGGTTGAAATTTATTTTCATTTTCCACCAGCAAAAAAAAGAAATTTATCACTAAGCAAATAATCTCTTCAATGATATGGAGGCATGAGGGTACTTGTTTGGCTTTAGGAAGAACTAAACTTCATTCTTGCTTTAAATAACTTAGTGTAGACATTAAAATTTTGCTCACTCCTGAGATGATTAACTGAACCACTAAGCCCGTGGTCTATTCTTTGTAGTGGCCTTTTATAACTAATAATTTCACCCTAAAGCCAGAAAGAAATCTCTTTCTTTCAATAGTTATTAGCAAGCAAGAAGAAATTACTAGATGATCAAAGCATCAAAACCTTTTCCTGAGTGATACTTCTGAGCATTCTGGTACAATTTGACTTTTAGTGCCTTACAGCTCTATTAGTCCCTCTGGCTAGCAAACTGCCTGAGAATGGCACTGACTGTGACCAAGCTGAGACACCTCAATTATCACAGTTCTACATGACTAGGCTAAAGATACTAACCACCCCCGCCAGAGCAACAGATGATGTTTCTATGATGTTCTTATCAGATGGTGCCTGATGAGAGTGCTTCCTCTGTGTGCTTCTTCTGAGTAAGGACTGTACTTAGGATTCTACAGATAATGGATCCTTTATAGAGCTTAAGATGTTGTTTTATGGAAGTGAAGAGCTGGCTGCTGCTGAGCATTCAGAACATAGAAACCTGATGAAAAAATTAAATAAGTACAGCAAGACAAAATGTCATAACTGAGTTGGATGGTAGTATTTCTGCTGGACAGTAAAAAACTTTTTTTTAAGCTTGGAGCTTTCCTGTGTTTGTAAATACAGTGAACAAACAACAGAAGGAGGGTGACAAAGGCAAAACTGACAATGAAAATACACTTGCGTTACTGCATTCTCACTCTATTTGGAACCTGAATATGCTAAGACAGTGCTAAAGATGGGTCTCACTTGATAACACCTAAGCATGCACACACGACAGTGGCTTGGTTTATAGTTCTGTATTTTCAAAATCCTGTGCATTATTTCCGGCTCCTTTTCCTGTTCTGTAGTTCGCTGGAGTCTTTTTCATAATTTTTCAGGGCCATTATGCTAGAAATGAAAAAAATATTCATGCACATGTAATGCATCCATGTACTATGCATAATTATCATTTAGGGAGATCATGATTTTCCCCCAGTTCCTTGATGAAGACTAGACTTGATAGTGTCTGTTAAGTGTTACTCAAATGTCAGTATTTCAACCAGGTTTCTCATTGCTGAAGCAGATTCCTTTGTCTTTAATTCAACCAACCCTTTTACCCAGGAAAGCTCCTTTCTCATTATAGCTATCAATATTAACCAGATCGACTAAGACAGAACTAATGTACATGATTTCCAGCCTAATGCAAAGCAACTCTAAATCAGATAGATGTAGAAAACTAATTTGAAGCTGTGATAAAAATGATCATGTAAAATCATCAATAAATTAGACCTTCAATTTTGTCAATTTACAGAAAGAAATGTACAACTCAATTTTTAACTTATTGGTTAGTTTCATAAAAATCTTTTTATGAATAAATGCGCTAATTCAAATTGTAAGATTAATTTCTAGATAAACAGTAAGAAAAGAAATTAATCAATCTGAGGCTGTTTGGGATGTAATTAAGAAATTATTAATGAAATAACATGTTATGATATTAAGCCTTTTCACTAAGTGTAATGTAACTTTAATTAATACTTTTGAAAATCAGTAGCATCATCAGCATCACGGATGATAACAGCATTGAAAAGACATGTCAAAAAATAATGATAAATGAAAAATTCACCCCACAAGACTTCCAAATAGCATTTTTTCAAATTTACTAAATTCTCAGTATGCCAAAGACCTAAAAAGTATACCTGTGGTCAAAAATGGGAATGACATCAGATATCCTTATCGATTCTGGCAAGTTACTCCACAATAGCTCTCAACACAGAGCTGAAGGGAGGGAATCTAATCAGAACTACAATCAAATTGAAGAAATGCATGATTCTAAGCAAGGGAACATGGCCATTGATAAATTGATTTCCCCAGATAAAAGGCTTAATGTTTTCAGTATTCTGAAAACTCATAAGAAAACACTTGTGTCTTTCATCCCAATACATAGAAAAACCTGAATTAAGAAACCAACTAGCCAGGTGAACTTTTCTACCAGAATATTACAGGGTTTTACTTTTACTGTGCCTTCAGTCTTTTTTTGTCAAGTTTCTGCTGTTAGCAATCTGTGGCAGATAACAGGTAAGAATAACAAATGGATAATATGAATGATAACTATATTCTTATCACTTCTATTCTACTCAGCTGGCCTTGATGCTTTTGTCAAAGGAAACTTGAATTGAGCTCACAGACTGGTTTTGTTGCTTTGTAAAATGTAATCAGCTATCTTTGAACTACTGACCAGAGTAGAGTTTTCTCATTTTCACCTATTTATGCAAGAACAGAAAGAACTTGAAATCCTGTAACCTTTGAAATCAACAGGATAAATATTCTAGCCTTCCAGGTCCGGGCTAATGAGCATCTAAGGGAATCAAATTAAAATTTGGGGGTATACAATACTCGCTTTCCTCCTTTAAGTACAGAAAAAAGATGTACTAACTAGACTTCTCTTTCCTTAGTAAAAAAGTAGAACTGGGGAATGTATCTGATAGAAGGAAAGAACATAAACAGAAATAATTTCAAAGTAAATAAAATGTGGCCTACATATCTCCTCAAAAGTAGTTCTGCTCTTGTGTTTAACAGTTAAATTAGGTGACATTTTGAGGAAAAAGTTAGTCAGTCTTTCGAGTTACTGAAACTAAATTGTCATTTATATATAATACTAGAAAAAGAAAAAAATATATAATCCTAAAATGAGTATTCAGCTTATACGTAATGCCTATGTAACAAAATTCAATGAGATTTTGCTAAGCAGCAGGTATTTAAAAGATCTGTGACATGTTCTGATAAGAAAGTGCTAATATTTAAACCAATTTTAAAATTAACTCATATACTAAAAAAAAAAATTTACTCGTAAATTCTCAGAAAATTCTATCTGTACTCAAAATCTCAAACAGCAAAGACTGGTTTTAAACAGTATAATTTGAGGGAGTATATGATGTATTATAAACATAACAAGTGCATTTGTGCTTTAAGTGTAAAACTGTCCTTCATTGTGAAGCCACTGTCATTGTCCTTCTGCTCTCTTTTCTTCCTTGGTTTCATTGATTGGGAATGGGCACAATGGAGGGGTAGAAGAAAACAAAATACAGATGCATAGTTGATTTATATTTTAAAAACTTTATATTATTATATCTAGGTTTTACATAACATGTTTCATGGAACCCACTATTCTCATTTCTGAACAAATCCACATAAGAAAATAAAGAGTTTTCATACCATATCTGTAAACTGCAGTGCCACCCACATTTCACTGAGAGTAAAGGATTCTTAGAGATAAAGAAATAGACAATATTTAGAATTTTGATGCCGTGGAACATTCCCCTCCTCAGGCTAAAAAGAAAAAAATTCCTTTTATTTTAAATTCTTTCCCTACTGGTATCTTTACAATATTTAATTTTATGGTCTTCCTCACACCCTCCAGTCTCTCTTCTTTTTCAGTTACATGCAAAAAGTATATGGGTGGTAAATTGACCCAACATAGGCACATAATTTTATGCAGAGTTAAGTTCCTTCCAATCACATTTAAACAGCCCACTCCTACTCCCACAAGTCTTCACCCTTTCTTTTCACCAGTCAGCTGTCATCTAAGGAAAATATAATGAACAGAAATATATGAAAACAGTGCGCACTACAGAGAGTAAAAGGCTCATGCACAAACTGGAATTGTGCCATATCTGATGTTTAGCCCACACATAGAGGGATTATGTTACTGGGTTATCCATATGGTAGAACGATAAAATTATTTTTTTCATAATGTGGGGAGGGATAAGGTGGGGGTGCAGGAGAGGGTAGAATAAGAAAAAATTGTTGCTCTCCTCTAGGGATGCTCCAGGCTTGATACATTATTTTAAGACTGACAAAGACATTCTCAACTACAATGACCAAAATGGAAATTACTGCCATTAATGCCCCTTTCCTTGCCTGAAATAATAAAAGTAATTAAATGGTAGTGTATATCATGACTCAGAATACATATCATGAACAAATAATGTTACCTTAACAGAAAGACTCATCACAGCAATACAACATCATGTGTTGTCTTAGGTAATGCATCTTACAATGAGAAAGGAAAAGCAAATACTTGATAATATTTGCAGAATTACTTGGGGAAAAAAAAAAAAGAACTTTCAAAGTTTTCCACGAGGCGTCACCAAAGTCTTTAGAGAAAGTTTCCATAACAGGCAGAAGACGCAAAATCTGTGTGATGTACTTTTTTTATTATGAAAACACTTTGTGTGACAGTATGGATGTTTGATGTTGAACTGATCTAGAAAACCAGATTTCTTAAAGGAACCTCTAGCATCGTGCTTGTACTCTGAATAACATGGATTAATTTAGTCACTGGAAAGCTGTTTTTGATGTGCATAATCTGCATGTTACATTTCAATTAGAAAAACTCTATGACAAATACATGCTGTAAATAGCTCCTGTACAGGTCTATAGAATAGGAATATGTCACCATCCACTTTTTTTGTTAGTTGAAGAAACAACAATGAAAAAAAGGCCTTTGAAACTGAGAAATTCAGATACTATCAAAAGCCAGACAAGGATGTGATTTGGGCCAAATAACAGGGGAAGAGTAGCCTGTGAAAGAATAAAAGCACGTTTCTATGTGCTATAAACATATTACAATATTTAGTGCGTCTCTTATCTAACTGAAGGAGTTTAATACCATCTTAGGTGTTCTTATCTCAAAATTATATTGTAATATAAAAATTTGGTTTGTCCACCTCCGCATTACTGACATTAGATCAGAACGAACAGATAAAAGTCCTCGTAGTAGCTTCTCTACTGTTGCTCAGAAATTACGTCAGTAAGCTTAGCATAGTCTCCAATGATATTCATTGCTACTACATCAAGCGATTAACAAATGGTTTCTATAAAAGCAGGATATTAAAGAGAAGCTTTTACCCCAGCATGTAGAAACATCACAACAAATAAAATATATTGGAATAAATACATAAGGTATTTAGGCATCCATTTAAGGTGCGTAATTGAATATATTCAAATTCAGATGTTAAGTCTCAACACTTTTATTAGTTGTTGCAGTAATTGTCTGTAAATGTCAGTGTACTTAAATAACCAAAAAAACCCAGTAAATCCTCACCTCTTTTAGTTTTTTAAAAAGAACTTCTTTAGCTTTTAAATAGAAATAAGTTACTCCACAATCTTGAAAAGTCTCCAGCCTCTTTACTCCTTCAGAAAAGCAAGCTCTTGTTTTAACTATGAACATGGAAATTAGCAAGTATCTGTCAGTTTATCCATCTGTTCAAACAAACCCCTATCTATCTTATGCATGACAACTTCTTCCATATCATATTTTCATTCCTAATTTTTTTAGTATTTTTTTTAGGTTTTTCTTATGTGTTTTCTGTATGGTTTGGTTTGGTTTGGTTTGGTTGTTTGGTTTGGTTTGGTTTGGTTTGGCTTGGCTTGGTTTGGCTTGGTTTAGATGGAGAGTTTTAGGGAAAAAAAATCTAGTCTTAAACTTTTTGAATCTTTGAATAAGAAGGTAATTTTGCTTCTTTCTTATTTTTCCTTTCTTCTGGATCAATAATCCTTCATCCAGGACTTCAAGTGAGATCCTCCTTTTAACTACTAAAGTTACAGTAGAAATATCACATCTGAATGCACAGAGCCCCTTGGGAATGAAAATAGATGCTTAGTTTCTCATTATCACTTTATTTTCCTGCTTGACTGATTTTGTTCATGCACGCATGGTAGTAAGAAATGAGAAAGATCTTTCAGAGTTTGTTCAATGCTTCATTCAATATACAGAAAACTTAAACACAAAACCACTTAGAGCTAAGAATTACTTAACCTTTGGTTTATACGATTCTTTGAAACATTTTTTTCAAAAGTCTATACTGTTTGTGCATCTATCCAGTATTGGATTTGTCATGAATAAAAATTTCTACCATGCAGGAAGGTGTTCACACCATTTAGTACATTATAAATAAAAAAGAAATGTGTAAGAAAGCTTAAGGACATAGTTTTTCTTAGAAAATAATTTTCCATCTCTAGTAATCAGTACATAATTCTTTCAGCAGGTATTAGGTTATCTTTCACAATAAAGTTCAGGACAAACCCATCAAAAGGATCTAAATCTGAACTTCTACACCAAAGGTGTAGGAAACCGGGAAAAAGTACATGGCAGGGAGATCAGAAGGGTGTAGTACACAGCCACAGTTTGATAGTA
This sequence comes from Platysteira castanea, assembly GCA_013397175.1. Lineage (NCBI taxonomy): Eukaryota > Metazoa > Chordata > Aves > Passeriformes > Platysteira > Platysteira castanea. The sequence continues at coordinate 811,054 of VYXC01002665.1, read as the reverse complement.
TCAAAGACAGAAATGTTTCTGAGGGAGTCCACAGATTATTGCTCTCTCTCTGAATATGCTATTAAATTGTATTTTGTAGAATATTCTGAGTTGGAAGGGACCCATTAGAATCATTGAGTCCAACCCCTGGCCTTACACAGAACAACCCTGGAAATCACCCCATGTGCCTGAGAGCATTGTCCAAATGCTTCTTGAACTCTGTCAGGCTTGGTGTTGTGACCACTTCCCTGGGGAGCCTGTTCAGTGCCCAAACACCTCTGTGTGAAAAACGTTTTCCTAATACCCAAAATAAGCCTCCTCTGAAACAGCTTCATGCCATTCCCTCAGGTCCTGACACTGGTCACCAGAAAGTTTGGTGCCTGCCTCTTCACTTCCCCTCGTGAGGAAGCTGTAGGCAACAATCAGGCCTCCCCTCAGGCTCTTCTCCAGACTGAGGAAATCAAGTGACCACATCCACTCCTTGCACAGCTTGCCCTCTAGGCCATTCACCATCTTCACGGCTCTTCTTTGGACACTCTCTTGTACCTCTATATCTTTCTTTTGTTGTAGTGCTCAGAACTGCACACAGCACTTGAGGTGAGGCTGCACCAGAATTGTTTCTTTTGCTTCAATCACATTACTACTGGTTTCACACTTCTTTTCCTCTTTTTACACATCATATTCTGAAACAAATAGAATTTCTGTACAGCAAAGCAACTGAATAAAGACTTTAAAGTCAACATATAATAATGTGTCTTAAGTAGCTCTTTTACATCCAAGCTTTTCATTTTGCCATCTGCCTTTCAGGGTTCAGCTCAGCTCTTCTTTGTATACAGAGATTCTCTCACATTCTCTTAGAGGTGCTCAGGTTGTCCAACTCTTGTTGCCTTTTGAAGATAGTACTATTATCCTCCATATGCGCATGTTTCAGGACCTATTTCTCCCATGTATTGATGAAGACTCCTCACACACAGCCCTCAACTTCACCCTATTTTATTTCCTCCAATTGTTACATTTTCACTGTTGCAGAGATTTCAAGGTACATCCATAATGTGGAACAGCTCTTAATTTAAAGACCTTTGTGTAATTCTCCTCCCCCTTTGCTATAACATTCTCAAACTCTGAATATTCCTGAAGCAACTATTGTACAAGAGTTCATAAGGGTGTGGAAAAGTAAATGCAAGAATAGAATAGAGGATAGTTTCCTGAGAAGGAAAATACCTGACTGTTTGCCATGTGGAAAATATAGCAATGTGTAGATTTGTAGATTTATAGATTTCAGTGATGATTCTGCCTATAATGTTGTCTTGCACAGTTTACATTGTAGAGGAAGAACAAGGAATATGTATCTCATGACCCAGTGTCCAGATAAGCAGAAAAGTATTTTTGAACTATAGAAATTCTAGGCAATTCTTGGAATGGGGAAGAATAAGAAATATTGTTGTGATGAGAATTGAATAGCATTCTTTGATAGTTCAGGCTGAAAGGACTTCAGGAAGTCCCTGGCTGAAAACAATCAGCCATGATATCAGGTTACTTACTCAGGATTTTATCTAGTCTGAATACTCTGTTGCAGTCGTGTGCTAGTTTAACAGCCCCTGTGAACAAATAGAGTCATTCCCAACTGAATCTAGTCAAATGATGTTTTTCACCAAATGAAGTTACAGAAAAATACAATTTGTGAAGTTTAATACTTACTTAATTACAAAATAGCCGTAAAATAGTCTTGGGCATAACCTGAGATACCAGTATTGTGTATCTGAGCTATACAACTACCAGAAACACCTCCTGAACTGTATTTATTTAATTTAGTTCTGTGGAGACTCAATGTTATTCTTGTACAGCCATGGAAAAGTGGTTTGTAATAAGTGGCTGAGTTGTCCCGGTCCCTTTGTGTTTTACAGATTGATGCTTTATTGTTTAAGTTTTTTGCATGTTATTCTCTTTTCCTCTGAGGTGTCAGTGCAGTTGAAAAATAAATTCATTCAAACTGAAAACAATTTGCTACATCAATAACAGGCAGCTTTTAATCTGCAAAGAGGCAAAATAGGTAATTTATTGTGTTACTACTTTTGAAGTATCTTTCCTTTCTCTGACACCTTTGACCATTTCTCTGGTCAAAAATCCAAGGGTCCATAAAAATGCTATGAAAATTTTGGATCAGAAGCAAAATCAGAATGCTTTCTTTTAGGGTGTTTAATGTCCAAAATATATTAATTAAGGTAGTTAGTGCTTTACTCTCAAAATACAACTAATCAAAACTCATCCTTTGCATTTCATATGGAAATAAAAGAAGAATAGTATGGTATAAAGAAATCTGGACAAGAATCACAGTATTTCTTTGACTGTCTCTTGGAGCTCCATATGCAAGATTTTGCTGACATTTGTATTGAAACCAAGTATAACATCTTTCCTCAAACATATGCATAGGATGGGACTAACCTTAAAAACTTTAGGCTTCGGCTGTGTAAATACCCATTAAAGTAATCATCTAGCCTCCCTTAAGAATTAAATAGGAATTTTCAGGGCATACTTGACTTGACCTATCTTAAACTTCTACCTCAGGAGTGAAAAAGATGCTGTCTGGAAAAAGTCTTGAATCCAGGCTCATGACAAAACAAGAATGGTCCCCATCGTTACTACATTTGGAATACATTTACATACACACACACGCACGCACACATACACACACAGAGCCATGTGCATGCACGAATTCACACACAATCCCAACAAAAGCCCAACAAAACCCAGGACAAAACAATAAGAGCTTTGATGGTTTTTTTTGTTCGGTTGGTTTGTTTGATTTTTTGTTTGTTGTTTTCTTACGAAGTTGATGTTTACTACCTCGTGTGTAACTACCATTTAAATGTATTTATAAAAAATATCTATTTTTAAAATTTTATTCTCAATAATGTTAAAGAATTCTGCTGACAGAGTTATCAATAGAAAGGTTCGTACATTTCCAAACTTCTCATGATAGTTACTTGTAGTGAAAAAATAGTTCAGATCCACCAAAAGCATCAATTTGATTCACACTCCATAGAAAAGATATTGCTTCAAATAGATAAAATCTAAGTTCAAAAATTCTGTCGTATATGAGATCCAGTGATTGTATACTGGAAGACAGAAAAGCTTTCTTCAATTTTTCTTTTTCTTACTTTTAATATTTTCACCACCATGACTCGATAATTTCCAAACATATTTTCTGACATGCTACATTGTTAACACTCATTAAAGCTGCTTTCTAAAATCATACTTTTGTATAAAACTGGTTACTGCTCAGAAATGAACTAAAACATCATTAAATTAGGTGTTAATTTCATGTTATCTAACTTTGAAGCTCCTGAAAATAAGCACCTTAGGCTGAAAACCGAAATGGTTGTCAATAGAGAAAAAGATGCACTTCCAAGGCACAAGCGATCCCATCCAAAGTTCTAGTATGGAATGTGTATGCTTCTTTCCATCTGTTTTATAGGAGGCATACACACTGAGTTTATGATAACAGCTTATCTTTCAGGTACCAAATGTTAGGATAGATAAAGCCAAGGGTAAGTGACTTGCTCTGAACAACACATCACATTTAGGCAGTTGTATCTTCACCTCTTTTCACTGTCTACTTGCTTGTGACTGTTTAGAACACAAGTGGCTCCCTTGTCAAGGAGGCTGACCATGCTATTTCAGAAGGCCAGAAGTCTGCCTTACATTCGATCTGAGTTTAGGTGGCTTCCCACCAGATTAATTGTCCATGCAGGATAATACTGATGTTTTTTTAACGAATCCTCATTCATAAAACACAGTCCAGCTGTTTCCCACAGTAGAATGCCATATGACTAAAGGGCTGTTAGCAGGCTGCCACCTGCCCTCGTCACTTTACATCTTACGAAGTCATTTTGATTACAGTTACTTTCATTTACTTTGAAGAAGTTTACAGGCAGAAATGACATGCAGATGACCAGAAAGGTCTTCAGAATACTCAAATAAGTTCTAGACTTATTGTGTAGGTCAAGAAATTACACGTATGTAGAACTCTTTGCGAATTCTCAGAAGTCTTTTTTTTACTATAACAAATAATCAGTATGACAGAACGAGAAAGTTTAATGGATTAATTAGTCAAAAAGCTAATTATTATAAGCATTCACATATTACCAATAATTGATAAACAGCTGGTTCACCGGACCATAGCAGTTATATCATCTTGAGCATCTTTCAATCTTAATTTTTTAAGTGAATATTTTCAAAAAATAAAGATTTTTTTTCCTAATGTCTTCCCATCTTAATAGTTTACATAGAAGACAAAAGAATCTGAGGAGTTTTCTGAACACTAACAATTATCATCCATCACATGATTGTTGTCATGTACACACACAAAGGACCAAAGTTATCCCAAATAATATTAGAAAACTAACATTTACATTTCTTGTGTATGCAGTGGAGGGACACATAGGGAATCGCTAGTTGATTCAGAACTTTGGAACACTAAATAACCCCCTGGATTTACATCAGCTAGAAAAGAACTCTTGCTTGGTACTCAACATCAGACAAAGAGAACCTGAGCCTAAATGTTTGCAAACTTGCATCTGGGTTACAGGACATGCAAGATTCATTCTCCTAATGTCCGATTTGTTCTCCTAACCCAGGCAGATCATATCAGACACCATTTGGATCCCTCCCTGGCTGGGCACCAAGCTTTCCTTACAGGAGTCATCACAGAGAGGAAGGAGGAAGCTGCAAACTTTGCGTTGACATACAGTCAGGTTACAGTATCCTGTCAGTACAGGACACACATATTAAAGGATGCATAACTAGACTGTTTGTAAAACAATTTTTTTCACAAATAGAAAGCAAGAGTATGTTATTTTTCTATAAATCCTTGAAAATAAGCAGGTTTTTGAGAAATTATGTGCACAACACAGTATGAATTCCAGAAAGAAGAATCTTAAAATTTTTGCAGCCTATTTTCATAAATATGTAAACACTTTAAATTGCTTAGTTTTATAGTGGAATCATCTCAATCAGTAGAGTTTTGTTTAACTTTACAGTGAACAGGAAATTGCAGGATGACTTTTTTATTATTATTTTCTGTAATTTAGACAACAATTGCACTAACTTATTTCCCACTGTTATTTTCTTTCAGTTTAGAAGGAAAATAGTTTGACCTACAATACAGATTCTCTTGGTATTTTGTCAAATTTATTTTACGCCAGCAGCAGTCACTGATTTTAATTGAATGGAAACAACAGCTCTCATCCTGTGTGTCACATTGCTGGATTTTGTATCACTGAATTTCAATCTGGTTTCACTGGGACCTGCCAAGTGTGGCTTACGCCAACCTCTGAGTCTCCTTGCTATACTCCTTTCCAGGACAGCATTGTTTGCCTTTTGTCTGTTCTCTGATTAAATTGACACCATTTTACCTTTTGTGACTCGTGTGTCATTTTCTGTTGACAGCATCTAGCAATGGTAACAAACCAATGTCCTTGTGGAAGGGGCAGAAACCATTGATTGTCTGGGTGTATTAATGCAGACCCTTTAAAAGTCGTGCAGACGTGGCTTTGTGCTAACTGGCAGCTGAATGGGGTCTAGCAAGAGATGCTATTAACCACAGATAACAGTCAGCACCTTCTATTCAACAGCAATGTCACTTTGTACCATTTGAGGGACACTTGGTAGTGAAATTTGTTAAAGCAATTCTCCCCCTCCCTGTACACATCCTGGACTGATACTATTTAAGGCAGAAGAGTGGAAATAGTTTTCTGATTAGACTGATGTTGGTAGGATGCTCATATAATTTCCAGGGAGCTGAAACACTTAATTCAATCCATCTGCACTTCACAGCTAAAATCTCTTTAGAACAACAAGATAGACCCTGCTGACATGAGAGGTTAAATGTTTACCATGGATAGGGAATTCATAATTGCCTTTTTAGAAATGAATGATTAGAAGTGGTTACAAGAAGCACCTGGCTATATAAGTCTTATCCATAAAACACAAGGGAGATGTAATAATTATGTCAAGTCCTTCCACTATGATCTTTTAAAATGGGATAGGAAAATGAAAATATCAAAGTCTTAAAACTATGAACTTTACAAAACATCTGCATTTAGAAAAAAAATGTCTGAGAAGTGCAGAATGGTCTTTTTTCAAGCTTATATGCTTAACGTGAAACACTTAATCAGCCCCCCTTCTGTTCAGCAACAAAATCAGACACACTTTTGTCATATTTGCAAACAAATTCAGTGTGTTTTCTAGATTAAGGAATTTTCCAAGTGTTACAGTAGAAACTAGATTGGGCACTTTGTCTTCCTTCTGCTCAGTTTACATTATCATGAACAGCATAAATAAACCAATGCATTTTGAATTTTTACCAACGTGAGGAAAATACAACTGTCCTCATATTTCCCTCAGAAACCAAATATTTCATCCTGATTCTATGTCACTCTGAACAAATTTTTTGTTTATGTACTGATGGCACATAAGCAGTTCTGATCCAAAGTTATCCTGTATAGTGGAAAAATACAAGCTCATGCACAGTGCCACATAAAGTAACTGGCTTCCCCAACACAGCTGGCTCACACAGCCACCTCCAAGCACTAGTGGAGTAAACTCAGCCTGTCTGCATTCAGCCATTTAAACATTTCCTGATTATTGCAAGTTATTGTAGAAGCTGAAGGGAAGAGAAAATCCCCACTGATTCTTGGAATGAAGTAGAACCCAAGTATATATAAGCAGAACCTACAAATATGTACTGTCATGTACAAGATGGTATGCACTGTATATTATTTTGAGGATAATTAAAATGACACGTGCTGTGATATTATACGTAACCATTCCATAAACTCAGTAGAATGATATTTACTTTATTGAGTGCTTTTTTTCAAAACAGTTATTGTTTTGCTCCTCTGTGGCACAGCGATGCCTGCATAAGTTGTTATTCACTACCTATGGCTTCTGAAAAGATATTTTCCATTATAAAATATGTAATTAGGTTATCTTCTATTTATTTTTTTTTATATTTACATTTTAGTGGCAAACAGAGCTTTTGGTTTTGGTAAAGAAAACATCAAAACAAAGAGAGTATTATGTCATTTGTATTCATAATCGCCAAAGTAAGATTCATTCCAATCTTAACAAACCATTCAGCTCTATATTAGAAAAATACATGGCAATATCCTTCAATTTTGTATACATGACCATAGATTACTGGAATGCTACTGCAGAGAAACAAGATGCAGCACCTCAGCAGTGGAGATGCTCAAAGGAGAAGTCCGAGGTGTGTATGTTGTTTCCACATATATACCAAAAAGCAAGTACTCAGAAAATCATTTTAAGTAAACTCAAACATTAATTAGACCTTTGCATATTGATAATTTTTGCTGCTGTACTTGGAAAACAGCACTGGATATCGAAAAATAGACATCCGTACAGTAGTAAGGATATTGCAATATTTTTTTTGATGTTTGAGTGACATAAATGAAATAACACCTTGTTGCAATCATAACTGATACAGATCTGTCAAACTAGCCCCTGATGGATATTTTTTTTGGCTATTTATCCAGCTCTGAGAAAACAGTGATGTCTATGACAATCAAAGAGTGCTGTAATTAAATTCTCAATCCATCTGTGCATAAGATTTGATAATATTTTCAAGAATAGAAGGTTTTCAGTTATAGTACATTTTTATTTTGGCTTGTTAAGGGCCACATTATCCTGTGTAACTTTCAGAAACAGTTTGTAAGGAAGTTTCCTTCAGTATGTTTCACTGAAACAGAAGGGAGCAACTATCTAAAGTATTTAAAGGTTAACTTAGACATTTTTCCTCTACAGATTGTAAGATGCTTCTTTTGTAAGAGTTAATGACAGTACTAGAACATAAATTAGGACAGAAAGTGTTTGTTGTTTTTTACCTTTTCTTCTCTGGCATTAAATATTTCATACCTATCAAATGTGTAGGCAGTGAAACTACACTAGGACCAGAGGCCAAACAATTGTAAAGACACAGAAAAAATACAAGGGAAAAAGAAATTTACTGATTCTGTAGATAGCTGCATTTCACGTCTTCTTTTTTTTTTTTTTTTGCATGAGTAACCATTTCAAGAACGCCAAGAAAGCTCTATTACTGATTTCAACACCTGTAGCAAAAGGTACTTTGCAATCATGAGCTCATGAGTTGGCAGATATATATAAAGTCCTCAGAATGATTGAAAACACTTCTGGAACTTAAATAGGAGTGTATGTATTCAATAAAACTTTCAGTGGGCCTCTAAAGGAAAAGTAAAAATCAAGACTTGGTAGTTATTATCAAAACAGCACCAGAAAGTAGTGCTGATTAGACAACTACAATTCAATTTTCCTAGAAACTTAAAAAAAAAAAAACAAAACCAAAAACCAAAAAACAAACAAAAAAACCCCAAACCCAACCCAATATTTCTGTCAGAAAATGAAATGCATAGAATTCTAGCATCAGTATTCAACACTATCAATATAAGATACTATGTTCAAACATCTGCGAACTTCCTGTCTACATAATTAAGTTCAACCCCTTGTACTATCTCTCTCAGCTGTGCTTTCACCATTCCAGATCCATTTGAGTCATGCAGAGTACAGACAGTTTTTGTCATTATTGCCTAGAAAAAAAGGGATGTTCTTGGTTTTGGTTGAAACCATCAGATTTCTGTTAGGTATTTCTGCTTCAGAAATATATTTCATTAAATATGTTTTAAATTCTACCACTAATGAAGGAATAATTAAATGTAGTCTGTTACTTTTCTTACTTTTCTTGTAGTATAATAGATTCAGGGAAAACCAAAGAACCTTACTTTAGACAAAAATATTTTTCTTTTCATTCAAAAAGAAACAGTTGAAAAATGTGAGAATTGTTTTGATGAGTAATAAATGATGGACAGGGATCTTTTCTAAAAAATCACAAATAAATCTATTTTATCAATTCTAAACACTTCGGCTAGTAGGTAATGCATCCCTGAAAATAAATGTTTGTAACTCATTATTATATAGTCCCAGCAGTTCTGAATTGTTTGGAGGCCTATGGAGGTGTTTGCTTACCCCACTAACCCAACTGTCCTCACTTCTGTGTGCTCAGTGACACTCCAAACTCCAGCTGCTGCCTATTGTTGCAGCTGCTGCCTATTGTTGCAGCTGTTTTTGAGTTCCCAATAAGCTGCAGTTCTGCACAGGTGCTGGTGTCATTTTTTGTCTGCCACCAGCTCTTGCACGTTTGTGTAGCTGGTCACTTCCACCATAAGATTCAAAAACAGGAAGGAGGAAGTAAATGGAAAGAAAATTATTATCTGAAGACTGGGAACTACAGCCATTGCTGATTTTTCACTGTATTTTACCAACATAGCAAAAAGCCATAGAGCTAATGAGAAACCAGAATTTATGGTGCAATATGCTGAATCAACTACCAGGTGGAAAATATGTCCTTAATATTTAAATATATAATTAAGAATAAGTGGCTTGGGGGGCAAAAAAATGTTCATAAGCAGTCCACAGCAAGAATTTTCAACATCTGTTTCCACCGACTAATTTAAACTGTTCTATTTTTTCAAGTATATTATATTGCAGTAAATCAGTAGAAGCTGAGAGAAAGATGAAAAAAACCAAAAATCCCCCAACAAATGGAAACCAGTTTCGGCTTGGTCCTCAGGGTATTTTTGATTTATTAAACTGCATCACAGCATGCCCGGAGGTGAGAGGGTAAGTTAAAAGAACAACACAGACTACAAAAGGATTGGGGGGAAAAAAAATCATTCAAGCTACCTAAGGTAGTCATATAAATATAAACTGACACTTTGCAAAAGGCCACCGTACTTCATAAAACATAAGTTTAGAAGGCACTCTGAAAGATAAGGTATTTCATCAAGTAGATGTAGTCATTACTAACACAGTTTTGTCCGCTCTTCAGATACAGAGTTTCCATTTTCTGAATGTTTTCCTCTTTTGTTTGAGATCATGCAGTTAAGCCAGGTTTATCAGGAAAACATGCAGTTTAGCCAGGTTCATCACTCATAACACTTCATATTTTCCTTCACAGGGTTTCCAGTTTCTGGCAAGTCTTTTCATTAAAATTCCTGTTTCTCTTGAAGTGTGCCCTCCTGTTTTGGTTCTACTGCATTTCCACTTCCCTGTTTTGAAGACTATAAATGTAACTGTTTCATCCTTAGTCTTTCTGAGTAGGTCCCCCATCCATATTCCCAATCAGTTCTCTATTAATTAGAATAAAATCTGTTAATTAGAATCACATCCTCAAGATGTTTTCTAAATCTGTGCAACTAAATTGTTATTAATGCCTTCCAAGAATTTGCAGATCAGCATGGCCAGGGGATTCATCTTATCCAGCTGTTGAAATCAGCAATGCAGACTAAGAAATCTGACTGTGTCATTCAAAGATTTGATTACAGTCAGTTGAGAAAAAGAAGTATTTGGAGTATATCATTCACCAGCTGCATACCAAGTGAAGTCTGCTCTTACTCACCAGTCATGTCAATCAGTTGAGAAAATAGTGTTGATTGAGGGAATAGTTTTGGTCCACTCACCAGTTGGACCTTATAAGAACTACAGCTGCTCTCATCATAGAATGTGTGAATTTACTTTTGGCTAGACAAGGAATCACAGAATATTCTGAGTTGGAAGGGACCCACAAGGATCATCACATCCAGCTCTTTAAATGAATGGCTCTTTCAGCGATCAAACCTATAACCTTGACGCTATTAGCACAATAATCACCTGACCTAAGTATCTGGATAATGCTCACTGGAAAGCACTGACAAAGTTTAGTATTTTCATCGTACTGTATCACATAACAATTTCAATTTACCTGATTTCCATAGGTGTCATTGTACTGAGACAATGATGACAAACAACTTAGTTTATACTTATGGATCCACCTACAATTTTAAAACTGATGGTTACTGTTATTGTTCTTCTGGTTCTCTTCTACATTATATGTGAAAGTTAAAGATATTCTAGTTGCAAAATTTTGGGAAATGGTTTGTAAACAGCTCAAGATTTCTGTTGCCTTAAAAGTCTATGTTGGAAAAGAGTACTTCATTTTCATTTGAGAAAATGCCAACTGTGAAAGCAGGCAACATGAGCAATTAACCAAGTGGGCTTTGCCTTTTATTTTTAACTGCTTGTCAATGAATTTACCACCCACAGCTTTCTCTGTGGGTGTATGCACATGCACAGGGCTGTTCAAATTCTGCTATGAAGAACTAGGATGTGGGAATTGTGTTTTCAGTTTGCTTACTCTTTTATTCTCCTTATCTATGCACTAGAAGGTTTTTACACAAACGATATACACACTATGCTGGGATTAGAAATTCTAAAATGGTATGGTAACTGAGCTACTGTTTTTATTAAATGAAGATATACGCAGCCTGCAGTTTGGGACAGCTTGCTTCAATAGTATCAGAAATCATGTATATTCAGTAAATTTGGCAGATCTGTCAGAAGCAGTGGATCTGCACTCCTTACCCCTTCTAGGTTTACTGTATATATTTGATCTATTAGAAAATGTTACCATCTCTTACCTCACTCTACTACATAACATAGTCTTTTAAAATAATGAGTTAGAGCAGCTAAATGTGACTCCAGCATTTCCAGTCCCACAGTAAGGTAAAAAGTACTTTTATTTTTACAGGCTGGCATTTTTAATGGTAGGTTAAATCAGGCACCAATATCTGGTGGGAATGAGATAAAAAAATTGCTTTTTTTTTCTTGTCACATTACCAAGAGACTAAAGAGCAGGGTCACAAGCAACATATAGGCAGCTATCTCCATGACATCAAGGAACTAATCTGTGTCTGGGGAGACACAATAAAGACGCTTTTACACCTGCCAGGTTCAGCAGAAAGGAGGAAATGGAATGGCTTTATTTACATTATCTCATTCTTATACACGTCCCAACTCCACAAGGGATTGGAGAGCATGTCACTTCCTTCTCCATCCCACTGGAGAAGAAAGGTGCTCATTAAAGTTGTCTTATTACAAAAGGAATGAAAAACAGAAAATACCGTTAAGTAAACATTGGCTATTATTTACATGAATCTGTGTGAAAAGAATCTGACTCCAAGGTTAAAAACAGAAGGCTTACAAAAATCCAGGGCAACACTAATCAACCAAGAATTTACAAAAAGAGACAGTGATACATGAGGTTTAAAGGAAAAATATCCAAAATTTTCAAATCTCAGCAGCTAATATTTATTTTTAACTAAAATAAAAGCTAGCCTATAAACACAATAGTCAATAGTAGATCTAAATCAGAAAAAGTAAAGACAGGATTTCTAGGCTAAAGGCTAATTGCAGAAGTCACTGAATAAGATACTAATGCCCATGTTACATGAGAGGTCAGGCTAAATGACCATAACATTTTCTAAATTTTCAAAAGTAAATGTCCATGCTTTAACAGAATATAACTGCAGCTTTCTAACGTAGCTTCCTAAAAATATTTTTTTCATTCCACTGTTTAGGTCTGAGGTTGCACTGAAAGACTTTTCAGACTTTGAGAAAGTGATTGACACTTTTTCCCTATACCTTCTATCTTTGGGTTTATCATTGCTTTTAAACAAGAGAAGGGCAGTGTGCAATTTCTCACACTGGGCTGCTGATTAGAGACCTTGTTTCATCACCATGGTGGAGTGATCTTGGCCACCTGCCTGACCCTTACTCAGCTGCTCTCTTCCTCTCTGCTCCTCAACATGACAAGGGGAGAAAATAAGCTGAAAAAGCTGATGGGTTGAGATAAAGAAAGGGACATGACTTGCCAGTTACTCTAACAGGACTCAACTCAAGGAATATTAATTTCTTTATTATTAATTTGAAACTGCGTAGAATGGTGAAACAAAAGCAAAAAAATAAAACACCTTCTCCCACACACACTTTCTTCCCAGGTTCAGGTTCACTCCTTTATTACTGAGTCTTCTACCTCCCCCTCCTGAGTGGCACAGAAAAGATGGGGAACAGGGGGCTGTGTGTAACAGGTTCTCTCTGCTTTTCTTGCTCTTCACACTTTTGCTGTGCTCCANTCCCCCTCCACCTTCTTCTGTCACCTTGCTGTCTACAGGACTGTTCCTCACTTTTCTGCTCACTCCTCATCGCTTGTCTTTCTTAAATATGTTATCTCTGAGATGCCTCCACCTGGGCTTGTGGGGGCTTAGTCATGCCCTACTGTATGCAGGGCAGTCCCAGCCTCTCTTCACAGAGGCCATCCCTGAAGTTCCTGGCTGACAAAACATTGCCAACTACACTCAATAGAGTCATTAATATCTTCCCTGACTGCGTTTGACTGTTTGGGATTTGCTTTATTAGTTTTTTTCTAGAATGACACAGCTATAAAGAGAGATGACACTGGAGATTTTAACTGTACTCACAGACACAATTCTTTGATCCTCTTTTTTAGCAGTGTTGCCAAGTATCATTCTTCCAGTGTCACAGCTTCTTCCACTTTGTTCTTACGGCCAGCAGCAGGAGGTGATAAAGATTGCTAGAAGGTCTTCTGTAGTCCTTGTATACGATCCTTGCTTTTACATAATTTAGTAAATGGAAATGAACTGTGGTGCACTGCCTAATACAGAACTATAGTGCCTTTATTCATCTTAAAACATAGTCACAATTTGAAACACAAATCACTATGAACAGGTAATAATGCTGGCATCTCAGAAATGTGTTACAAGTAGAGAAGTGCCAATAAACAAGCTTCATGACTTTTAGTTTTTACACAACAACTTTACATTTTGCCATTTTGCAGTTTGAAGATGTTTGGATTGTAGCAAAATTAACTGCAATCTGTGTCTCTGTAGAAAAAACGTAAAAGTCAAAAACCAAAGAAATCTATCTAAATTAATCTAGAGATTGAATCTCCTCACAAAGTAACTGGTTTGTTTTCTCTTATCAAATGAGTCTGAAACCCTACAGAGAGATTTATCTTTTTTCTCTTTTCTTTTCTTTTCTTTTCTTTTCTTTTCTTTTCTTTTCTTTTCTTTTCTTTTCTTTTCTTTTCTTTTCTTTTCTTTTCTTTTTTCTTTTCTTTTCTTTTTTCTTTTCCTATTTTTATCTTTATCTTTATCATTTATCTTTTTTTTATTCTTTTCTTTTTCTTTTTCAAATTTAGTAGTATAAACAGCATTGACATAATTTTGTAGCAAGTATTTCATCTGTTCAAGGACAAATTTTGAGGTGAAGGTCTCCCTGTGGGACACAACTCAATTATGCATCAGTTTTATTTGTAATTCCTAAATTACTTGTAGTTCCTAATTTTCTGTTTTACTTGTAATAATTAAGTTTCTTTTTCAATATACCTGCAAGCTAGAAAATAATTTTCTTCTTTTTTCTGACTACATGGTTTATTCCTATGTGGTTTTTTTTCTTTTAAACTGTAGGATTTAGAGAATGTGACCCCCAACACTCCAGCAAGTGATAGTGGATGTAACAGTTTCACTAGGAGATTGCACAGTAGCATCCAGAGGAAATACGATTAGACTCCAAGTTGCTGTTATGGCTAAAGTCTAAGGGAAGAATATATTGATTTTCTCAATACATTCTTCTAGGTAAAAGAGTGTGAAATATTTTGGGCAAGAAAGGCTGTCATTTGTATGGCCATCATCATCATCATCATCATGGAGTCACCACTCTTAAATAGTAACACCTTTCTGCCAGTTTTCTAGCACATGGATATTCCCCTGCATTCCACAAGATTTTGTATTTTAACTATTAAAACCAATAAAATAAATCTTGTTCGAACTGAGTTGTGTAACCATACATTTAGACTTTTTATTTTCCTTTTTATAATTAAGAAGGAAAAGCAATCCTGCAGGCTGAAATTCTCATCTGACTCCAGCCATGTGACAGTGAAGAGTCTAGTAAAAAACAACCACCTTAAAAATAGATGCTGAGCATTACAGGATAGTTCTACCCATCAAACCTGCAAGCGACTCCGTTTTTTCTACTGCAAAAAGAATGTACAATAAAAATAGCGTAAGCTAAATAATTTAACTTTAGACTGGAATTTGATGTGAGAAATACCATTTGCTGTCTAAAAATGCCCACAGTAGCAAAAGACAAGCTTCTTTATTACTGACTCAAAAGCAGTCTGCAACTGCGTGGTTACAGCAATCATCTGCCAGGACTTTTTCCTGGGTTCTCTGAAGTTCATAACCATGGGTTTTCAGATTTAGAGAAAGTATTTTCAGCAAGTAGTCCAATCTCCCAGATACTTCCTGATCTTGTCTCTCCATTACCAATAGTGCTGTTTTATCATGTACTTGGATCATTTCTTTTTTTTAATCTTTTTCCCCCATTGGAATGAAAAGAAAAATACTACCAGAAAGTTATAGTGTGGGCTTTTTGTTTGCTTTTTTCTGTATATCAGTGGGCTTTGCCTCTATGCTATAACCTTAAGCAATTTGTCTGTCTTTTACGTCTTTGCTTTTCCCTTCCATTTTCTTTCATGCCTCTGGAAGTCAGATTGTAGTTCATAGCACTTTGAACAGTACTGTAGTTCTTTGATCTGGCGCTTAGCCAGTGAATTTGCACTGCATGGTGAACTGAAGCAAACTGCCACAATCTCCTTAAGTAAGTAAAATCCCAGGAGTAAAAATGAGCTCTATCCTCCCAATAGGTTGAGCTTGTTGTTTAATGGGAAAACAACATCTATTTTATAACTATTTTAGGAAGTTTAATAAGATACTCACTGTAAAAGAAATAGTTCTGAAAGTATGAACATATCTCAGCTGAAAGTACTTATCAGAAACTGATTCCTATTTTCTGTGTGGAATTGATATTTCTTTCAGTGCTTCTCTCTATTATCATCCCCTCGTGGAATTTCTACTTTTCTTGGATCATAAATCCATATGATTGCACAGATCATCTGGGTGCCTTGACAAGTGTGATACTGCAAAAATTGGGTTAGCCTGCATTACTTAGGCTGTTATGAAATGTATGTGAAATCTACAGACGTCTTTTAGAAGATAGCTGTGAGCAGTTCCAAGCTTACAATCAGTTACTTGAGTTTAGGTTACTTTTAAAAGTCCTTTGGATACACTTTTTATTGATAGACTTTTTCATATTTTTCACACATCAGCTTGTCAGTAGCTCGCACTAAAATATGATGGTTTGAAAATGCAGTCCTTGAACTCAGATAAAAGATTATTACTCTGAGATTGAAAGCAAAACATGACATTTTCTTTGATAACAAAGGAAAAGGCATACATTATTGGACGAAACTTGTCACAATGTCCTGTGTTAAACAGGAGTTCAGAAATAAATTGTTATTGTTGTAGGGCACATCGATGTGTTGAAATTGTAGATATTGAAGCATTTATTTTTCAGTTGCAATCACAGCCAGTGCTATTTACTATTTATAAATGTGAATGGAATTATCCACTGAAATTAATTTAAAATAAAGCATTACTTCTATGAAGATCTGTATATGCTTCTGTACAAAGTGTAGAGGACCTACTTACTTAAAAGAGAGGACTGTGCAACCATCTCACCATTTTTCCAGCATACTAAAGGACATCCTAATAACTCTAGTCGTTATATGCTTCCATGGATACTCAATACTCCTAAGCATATATTCATTTCACTTTCAGACAGGTTGTCCCATAGATGGGTGACATAAAAGGACAGTACTAAAATGCTTATATGATAATAAACTATTTAGGAAATACAGAAGAAACATACAAAGGCTCAAAATGAAACAATTTGTGAAAAATCTCTGAAAAGCAGAAGAACTATAAAGCTTACAATGCTATCTTCTGGACTGTTTGCCATTTTACTATGTCTGTTTACTATTAATTGTTCCAGTATTCTAAGGAGACAGACTGAATTGTCCTTCCATCAGAATTTCTGCTCAAGAATTTCAGATTAGTTTATATAAACAACCCTGATAACAAAAAATCAATATATTTTTCTTTCTTTAAATTGTAGATATTTCTCTCATGGGTATCTGTATTTCATTTTACACTAAAACTATATGTGGTGTTTACACATACATGCTTTTTTATATGCCAGCTAGAACTTATGTGAGCGTCTTGTAGTAGATGGACTTGCATGAATGAGACCCTGACTTTAAGCCATGAAAAATCCTATTCAAGTAACTAATTCTCAAGTTTGAGTTCTGTGCTACAGTCATCTTTAAATGTTACTGAGACTTTATACACCAAGTTGTGGCGATCATTTCTACAGGCAAACTGACAGGACTCACACAGGACAAAGCAACAACTTGTGGGCAGAAGCACAAATTCCCTTTAGTTGAATGGGCACCTAACAGAACAAGCCAAAACAAAGTAAACCAGAATGTATTTGAACCCTGCACAAATTTAGAACAAAGTTGGTTGTTCTGCTTGAAGAAAAGAAATAAAATGCGGAGGTGAGGGGGAATGCTACAAGAATCACTCTTCAAACTAATATATCCAACTTAAATGCTGGGCTGGGAGTGAGAGGCACATCAGATGCTGGAGACAGTACGCCAGCTCTCTGAACTACATACCAATGTAGGAAATTTGAGATACAGAATAAATCCAGATTCCTCAAAAATGATTTAGTGCAAGCTTACACAGTGATAATATTCAGTGCAAACTATACTTCACAGACCACAGTGTTTTCTAGAAAACATTGGAATAATGTGCTGAAAATTCTCCTCTGAAGTAGAGTTTTCTCTGACTGGCATTTGCTCCTAACTTTGAGCTTCACTCAATTCTCTGAACAGTCAATTAAATTAAAACCTACCTCTGCATACTTCTTTAAAGTGTATCACTTTCAAACAGCCTCAGAGATGTTAATTTAGAAACACAATGTCAGATATACACACACACCCCTATATATATAACGCAACAAGCTAAGCTATACTTCCTTTTGCTGTTCAACTCTGTCTAAACACACCTGCTTCAAAACATAGAGCTTACATTTAAAATCATCTTTTCTTTCAGAATTATTGAAAATCTTGTCATTCTTTCATTGTGTGACATACCATCAAGACTAATGAACCGTCATGGTTCTTTTTTATGTCACCCATTGCCTCCATTTTATTTTTGATGAATTATTCAAGCACAGTACCCAAAAATCTGATCTTTTCTTTTTCCAAGTTAAAATTCTTATTGCCCTCTTTGTCTTTTTTTTAAATTAAAAATGCATTTGCAAGTAAAAGCTATTTGAATATCATTTCTAACCAAGGAATTAGGATACTATTCCACTGCTAGTATTCCACTGCTGTTGTAGGCAGCAACTATAAGAAAACAATGAGCTCGATAAGCATGGATTATGAACATTTGAAAATAAGAATATATTATTTAGTGGGGAGAAATGATGGTAAGAATTCCAGCCAGATAGCCAGAATATAAATTAACATCCTGATTTATAGATTTTTTTTTCATTATCACATTATTGTATCATAACTTCCAGTTGAAATCTGGATTATTTCCAAATCTGATGAGATGGCAATAAATCTGAAGATATACTTTCAAGCAGAGAATAGACAAAATCAGAAAATGGTGGGGGTTTTTAAATTAAAAATACAAAATCTTTGTTCCATATACGTGAGAAAATTGAAGTGTGTAAGAATCAAGTAAAGGCACAAATGAAATCAACATGCACAACACAGATAGAAAGAGAGAAGTGGCAACAAACACTGGATTAAGTGATAGGACTGGGACAAGTTCTCCAGAATGTTGCTTTTAGGTGTCTAAATTTAATTTCCGCTTAGCTAAGTACTTTAATTCTTCTGTGATTCTGGGTGTATATAAAATTATTTTAAAATTTAATTATGTATTTAATTTTATTACAAAATTGTTGCAGAGATAATCACAGGTGAGTTAGGTGAGTTATAAGTGGCAGCATTACAATATCGGTTAATATGAATATAGAACTAGAATTCTATACCTTTCTTTCACTTGTTCCCCGATTTCCAGCAGTGACCCCCTGAAGGCACAAAAATTCAAGTTATGAATTTTTAACCACATTTTTCTGTAAAGAACAATTTTTTCTTCTTCCAGTGTATCCAGCCCACCATTTTAGTGTTCCAAGAAGTGAGTTTGGGATCATCTTTAGCAGAAATGTGAAGGCAGAGACACTTGTATATGTAGCAGATGGAACATTTATGCTCTTGTAAACCACACCTGGTATCTCTGTTAGTGGTAGCACTTCAGAAAATCTTGGAGGTTTCACCATTTTATTGTGTAGTAAACCAGGTGAAAAAATGATTTTTTATTGCTTTGAAGTTTTATGTGAAAAACAAAAAAAAAGTGTTGCTTAAATAGTGCTGTTTTGTAGACTTTCAAATGAGTTGGTTGATAAGCATTATTTTTCCTTTCTATGCTTCTTGCCTTATGTTGCTAAACATAAAGCACAGTCTATTCCGTGTTACATAAGGCTCACAGTCCATAATTACATATATATTAGCAAAAAACCTCATTAACTCAGTATGCACTAGGGTCATTCTCATTCTAGTCTTCCCTGTATACTTCATCCTTTTATAGGGAGGTGGAATTCAGATTCACCCACGTTATGCAGGATTTAGTTCAGCTGCCTACAGACAGAATACTAGTACCATTTTTGGTGTTGGGTGATTTTTTGTCTGTCGTCCAGAGTCTGTTTCAGAACTATAAAGACCTGAAAGCATTGTGGCCTAACTACCACTCCAGTGAGATGGCTTGTATATTCTAAGGCAAGTAAATTTGCATTAGGTGCCTACATTTAAGTAAACTGATAAAATTTATGGTCAATACACTGACTGAGACTCGAACAATTTGCTTAAATGTATTCATCTCATGCCATTTTCCAAATACTCCAGCTGCCACTCCAGGGTGACATAGGTCTGCTTTATATCCCATCTGTCACTTTTGTGTGTATATCTTGGATAACCCAACATATCATAAATGGCTCCAGGAGCCTATATTCAGGGCAAATGAACTAAGTCTATAAAGGCCAAAAAGCTGTTCAACAGACTAAATTTGCAAGTCTCTTAAAGGCTGAATGAAGTAATTCTTTAGATTTCCTCAACTCCACTTTGATACAGATTTGATTCATTTTTTCAAAATAGGTGCACAACCCATTTGAAATGCTTTGTCATGTCATGTCAGACCTCAAGTGCCAGTACAGGACTACACAGGTCTCCCATGCAGGTCTTTTTTTTGTTTCTGCTAGCTCCACATGGATATTTCGTTTAAGAGATAACCATTAAACATCTCATCACACACTAAACACACACATGTGGCAAATATACAAATTTCCAGATCCCACAGACTATAATGACAGCATAGATAGCTCACAGGTCAATGTGTGCATGTGGACTACCTAAATATAGTTACTCACTTCAGATGTTTACATCTAAGCCTCTGCATGGCATGGGGAACACATTCCTGTCAGCTTTTATTACTGCCAAAGGGCACATACTACTCTCAAGGTCTTGTGTCATAACTGCTAACCCAGTGGGATATCTTGAATACTCCAGGATGTCTCAACACCAATAGATACCTAAAATTAGACAAAAAAACTTAGTCATACCTAATTACACTGATGATACCAAACTGAGATGTTCTGTTGGATGATCTCAGAGATTAAGGCTGCTGATCAAAGGGACTACAAGAGATTGAGGAAGGTGTGAAGAGAAATCTTAAGAAGTTAAAGAAAGATAAATGTAAAGTCCTGTACCTGGGATGGAATAAGGATGGAATAACTCAATGAAACAACACTAGCTAGAAATAGTCTTGCTAGAAAATAGCTTTTTACATTCCAGCAGACAGCAAATTGAACATGAGGAAAGTGCACCATTGTAGGAAAGAAGACCCTCAGCTGACAGGTATTAGTAAGAGCCTAGACAGCAAGTCCAGAAGATTATTTTTCTCTATTTGGCACTTGTGACTATTCATCTAGAGGAGTGAATCCAATGAAGAGACAGCATAGCAGTTAGGGTCCTAAAGCAAAATATGTAAGGATAGAAAAGTAAGGGAGATCCACCTTGTGTCTTCAGTTCCTTGAAAATCATTTGTGGGGAAAAATGAATCATGGTCTTCAGAGTTTTACAGCAGAAGGACAAAAATCAGTGGACAAAGTTGCAGTAAGTTAGATATTAGGAAATATTTTTCCACCATGAGCAATCACACTCTGGAACAGGTTGCCCAGAATTACTGAGGAATCTCTGGTTTTACTCATACCCAAAACTCAATTGAACAAAATCCTGATGTACATGCTCTAGCTTCAAAGTCGTATCTAATTAAGAGGAAATTTAAATCAGATTATATCTATAGGCCCCTCACAACTGATTATTGAATTGTTCTCTAAATCTTGAATCCTATGGTATAAATCAGTCCTGTAAAGAAATTTTCAAAGTATGAACTATCTTTTCTTTACATGATGCTGCTGTAAGAAAATTGATCCAAATAATCTCTTTTTTTCATAAATAACTTAGAAACCGATAAGACACTTAGCATGGCTTTTTTGTTATTTACAAATGGGACATCCTGCCTTGAAACTGGTGTGTTGTTCATGAAGTAAGGATAGGAGGACTGGGGTTTGACCTTTTGTTTTTTCTTTTTCCTATTTTCATTATCTCAGCAATCCTGTACTTGTGATTAGGTGTGTTTGGAAAGCTGCCCTGTCATATGTTATCTGTACTGATTAACCAATATTTTTATTACAATATAAGAAACAAGGATTTCTCTGAATTTTGGTGACTATTAATAGAAGATAAAAATTTTTGGAGCTCTATTACTAATTATTTTCTCTCTATTTTTTTAATATTAAATTATCATGTCTCTGTAAGTTGGGCTTTACTCCAACTGGTAACATCATGAAACAGGAGCATATTCTAGCAGTATTAAACTCAGTTTTGCCTGAATTCCTTTACAGTCTTCAATGTTATAACAGTGTGCCTGCCCATAATTATGGTAACTAGATTTCCTACAGGTAGACCTCTCTTAAGTGAAAAGTGTTATCCTCACAAAGTTCAATGTGTTCTTTAGAGGATAGAATGTAAGTAAACTGTAAATTGTTCACTCCTCAAAGTAGGAATAAATCTTCTAGGAGGAAGAGTCCTGTGCACTGTAGAAATTTTACAGTAAATTACCTAAGAGGAAGAACAACTTTGTTTTCTGGCTGGTTTGATGAGAAATATTGGAGGGCATATAAGATAACTGAGTCTAAGTTTCCTCTGTAAAATGTTGTGGGAGCAAAAGGGTGTTTAAAAACATGATTATGGAAAATCTTGATGCTGTGGAGATGCAGCCCGATACTCCCCAGACATGCAGCACAGTGCAATATCATCAAAATGGGTGCACACAGCAATGCTTTATGAGCTATGCCTCAGATTTTTCAGCAGGATTAAAGCAGCTGATACTAGACCATGCAGTTAAAACTAATACTGTGTAGGACTTTTGCATCTGTTCCATTTTGAGCTATAATACAGTGTCCACTGGGATTCTTAACCTGAAGTTCTCATAGTTTCAATTAGAAGAAAACAATGCTCAGGTATTCGTCCTGCTAACTCAGAAATTTACTTTCCTACTTGATGTACTGCTTGAACCTGAATCTCTTAACATTCACATTTGCTGTTAACCATGTCATTAGAATTTGATGTTTGATCTTTGGAACAAGTAATTATTAGGGCAGGAAGAGTAATGAAGTAAGTGATACTGAGTATTTTATTATGAATAGTAACATTATCTAACATTGCTCAAAGCATGAACATAGCTTAAGAGAAAAAGAAGTAACTTTAAGTACAATTGCTCACATTTATGAGTTCACACTTCATTGTCTAGGCATATTCACTAAGAGTTGTCCAGAATATGATATTTCAACACAAATTCCAGAGGGTAAATTCATCAATGGAATATTTATGTACAAGAAATAAAGAAGTAAGCATATTTTCAAATTTCAAACCACTTCTTCATTCAGGACTATCTGAAGTATTTGTTTAGGTTTAGTGTTCTGGTTTGGGTTTTTTTTCCCTAGCAGCAAAAATACCATGTGCATAGTCAACTGCTTCTTCACATTCAGTGAATTTTTTTTGTAAACTTTGGGACCAATTCTAACCTATCTTCTAGTATTAAAAAAGCCTCTTGAGATGTGATGGTGTTTAAAAGTAATGAAACATAAGAATTCCAGCAATTCTTCAATTAACTATCTCTCTTTCATAAATACCTGAGAAAGAGCTTTTCTTTTCTGAATGGATTTGAAGCTTAACTGGAGCATCAATACTGCATACTGCATCTATCATAACTAAAACTGTCTTCTGTTCCATTTAGATTTAGACAACTTTCCACGATTTTTAAATATATATGGTCTAATTCAGTATAAATAATTGCGTTCCCCAATCTTTTGGGGGTGCACAGAAGATATACAAAGGAAATGCTATGGGCAGCTGACACAAGGACATGAGATGAGTCACAGACATTCACTTCTGAATTTCAGATATCTGAACACAGGAATTGATAGCTGAGATATCATATCTTGTGCTAATTTAACTCTTTCTCCTGTCTTGTTATCATACACTATTCAGTGTCTGCATCTTTTTACCAATAAATTGTTGTGCAGCTTTACCATGGGTCCAACCTATCTAAACTTTAGGTTCCCAGTTATTCTAAAAAAGTGTGAAGGCTTTTAGAAATTGGTGGGAAAAGGCAATATGCCTTTGATGGATCCCAGAAATAGGTACTGTCCTCCTAAGTTTAGTTTGAGTGGATAAGATTTTCTCTCTTTAAATCTGCAAACAAACCATGTTTTTCTTTATTGGATGCACATCCATTGCATGACACATTCACACTGACAAAGCTCCTAAAATTCTACAAAATTGTCCCAGGGCAGCTGCCACGGCAGTACTATATGTGTCCTGGGGTACTACACAGGGGTGGGAAGAGCTCCAGAGGGGCTGGGCAGAGTCAGTGAAACCTGTGACTGCCCTCAGGCCCTGTCAAGTGCAGCCCAATCTATGCTAATCTTTGGCAACTCATACAAAAAAGGCCAGTAGGGTATTCATTTCAAATTGATCTCATCTGTTTAAAAAGAAGCCTTAACAAAAGGGATCTTCTTAGGAAAAAGAAAAATTTTAAACATATGTAAATGAAGGTATGTGTTTGCCATACGAGGAATTTACTAATAGGAGGTAAGTCTGAGAAGAAAAACTGTCAAACAACTAGATGCTTCCTTCTTTGAAACTGCTTTCCACATCTTAACTCAGGAAACCCATGACTCCTGCATATGAAAGGTTCCCTAAATCCATGTACCAGTTAATCTGATTTCACACATGGCATAGTGATGTTTTACTCCTGTTCTTTGGAGTACTTCCTTTACCAGGCCATTTCTCAAGAAATGCCCCAAATGGCACAATGATTATCAATGTCACAGTGAATATCAGTGGCACAATGAAGCCAGTAGACCTGTCTGTATTCTGAAGAAAAAATCTCTCCTGTTCTTTTCCTACAATCAATGTTTATGTCTTCTATCTCCAACCCAGAGTGTTAATATATTTTTAGTACACAGGTTACTTGTAAAGTTCTCTAGCACAATATGAAGCCTAATCCAAACACATTTTAAAAGTAATTTCATCTGACTAACAAAAAGGAACATTAAAAATGTAATGACCAGTACAATTACAGAATTATATTTCTCAAGATTCTTAAACTTATGAAAGAATGATCCTAGAGGCATATGAAAAATTTGGAATATGCAACCACATACAAAAAAAAGTTTCACCAACATTTTTTAACTGCTTTAAAAGTACCAATTTCCTTCTTTACTATTAAAATATCTCAGAAATATTACAGAAATAATGAAATACTGAAACAGCTACAGGTTTCAGAAGACTGGGGGAAGCCCTTTCTAAATTTTTTGTGTTTCTATTGTAGTAGTATAATTAGGCATATGAAGTTAAACAACTAAAACTAAATGAGACATGCATGTGACATGAAGCTGAAAAGCTGCCAGGAATAAAGGAGTGCCTATGTTTATTAATTAAACTTCTGACAACTGAAGAGTGAAATGAGTCTTAAAAATATGAGAGCTATTTTAAGTAGCAGTAACCATCTATGATCTGATAAAGTAGACATTCACTGACAGCCAATGATCCTGCCTCACATCTGCCCAACACTGCTGTCCTGAAGAGAGAACGAATGTGGGCTTCATCCAGTGTTCAATCTACCAGCAGATCAATATAATCTCACTTAATATTAGAATTTTCATAGAACTTCACAGAAAAACCCCACCAAACCTTGAAACATCAACAGTTACAATTGGTCTTCTTCCAATGTCACAAAAGATCAATTAAGCCTTTTATAAGAGAGAAAATGAAAACCTAAATGTTAAGATTGCAGTATAAATCTTTTGGAAACATAATATTTCATTGCATAAATATATAAACTGAAAATAAACTATACTGATCAGAGAGACATGTCTACTTGGGAAAACAAAATCACTGGCTAAGTAGTGGGTTTTTTGGTTGTTTGGTAGTTTTCTGTGAGTGTGGGGAATGTTTGATGGGGAGATTTTCTTTTTAATAGCAAAGAGAATGACGGATGTTGGGAGGAGGGGTTTCAGGGTGGTAGTGTTATAGAATTCCTTCCTGTTTCTTTCACTGCACAGTGTTCGTGTGTAAGGACTAGAAATCAGTCAGCCATATCTTTACTTAAAATGCTGAGCTGGCCAGGGCACAAGACCAAGCTATTAAACAGTTAGCATAGATTTGGTCCAGGTCAAGCAGTGCTTTCCTGTAAAAACCTCAGATATTCCTAAGACTAAGCACAAGAAAGCACTATGGCTTAAATGACTGCTCCTATCTCTTTCAACAGAACAAACCTATTTATCAGAGGTGGGGATTATAGCTGTATGGATTAAATAATTTCCATGTTCTTTGTCCTCAGGACCAAAGAACCATGTTCTTCCTAATTTTCTAGGATAGACATAGATCTCATCCCTCCAAAGCATTAAACCACCAAATTTGCCTCTGGCCTGTTTTAAATCTAGTGCTTTATATTTTGCAGAGAGATGTCTGCACGTGAGCAGGATGTGTGTTGTTTTCACTAGTCAGTTAGCAAAGAACTGATCCTGCTGAGTAACTAATTCTAGTAAAAAGAAACATAAGAGCTGTAATTTTACCGTGTTTTGTATATTGTATTGTTGCATGCACTATTCTTATACACTATATGACTTGCAATTATGAATACAGTATCGCAGCTGCTTTCACAAATAAAAGTCTGTCTCAAGAAAACAATAATAAAAAAAATTGGCATCTGAATAATATAACAAGTAATGATATATGGAGAACTTTCATTTTAGACAAGTGTTGAAAAGTACAGATGTGTATCAAAAGTCTTATCCAAAATATCTGCCTGCTTGGCCAAATTTTCCAGCCCTGTATAATGTAGCTCTGCAGTCAATCGCAGACAAAATGTATATTCAATAAGAATTAAAGGGATATTCAATGTGATACTGAACTGCTCAATTTGGAGTCATATGTACTGTTATCAACTGTGCCTCAAACTAAACTGTAGGCCTAAAATTAAATGTCAAGTTGTTCCCCTCACTGCATGTGGGGAACTCAAAAATGCCCTCTAGCTTCTTTTTCTTTCCCTTCTTCCACTCCTCAGTGGAAGTTTTCCATCATATTAGACTCCTCTGCACCACGTCTGTGTATGGTCTCAAAGCTGCTGGATTAACTGATGCTAAATGGATCTGTGGCACCCAAAAATTGCCAGTACGACCAGAGTCCTGAGCAATGCTGTGGCACAGCTCAGAAACCATGGACGTGACCTGTGAATGCCAGTGACTGGACAGAACACCAAATGTCTAAGATTAGAGAGAACCAGCTCTCTCAGGAACTTTGTACTCCTCTCTTTTTTCTGTCAGACCACCAATACCACAGAATATTTCCTTAAGGGCATCTGCAGAGTCATGATTCCTAACAAATTTAGAGTTAGCTGTCGTATTTTATGAAATAAAAATGGGCAGGACTTTGGGTCCTTTAAAAGCCTTCATTAAAAGTGATCAGCTTGGGTTGGGAGCTTGGCAGGTTGCGCACACCCCCTGCTGCTCCCAGCTTCGACATGGGGGAGGAGAATTTCGGCTCTGTCACTCAAGGCAGCAGAGTCGGGCTTTCTCTCCTCACGGGGAGTGGTCAGGAAAGCGAATTCAACTTGCCTTCAGAGAGAGGAAGCTCTCAGGGGGCTATTTTACTCTTAGGGTGACTGAAAAGAAACCGCAAAGGTTGCCCAGGTGGTCGTCTTCTTCCAAATTGATAATCAGGTTGGTTTTTCTTAAAAAGTTTGTTGGCTCGTTTTTAACTTGTTTTAGGGGCTTTGTCGTTTCTCTTAAGAGTCTTTGGCTTATGTTGCATATTCAGCTCCTTCTTTTTTTTTTTTTTTCTCTTCTCTCTTCAGGCCATTCTTCAGGGGGGCGAGTGGTCACTTAGGCAATGGAGGGGGGGGGTTGCATTCCAATCATTGGTATGCATTGATAAGAGGGTAATTACTGCCTTTAGGTAATTTACAAGTGGGAGTTTTTTTACAACAACAGTTGCAGCAACTACAGGCATAAGGGGCAATGAAACATTCAGGTAACAAATTATAAACTACAATAAAGTACAAAATAAATGCACAATTGCTGAATCGGATTCTTATTTATAACATTTTACTTAAGTAAAATAGTTTCTATCAATATGTATTTCAGCTGTCAAAAAAGAGTTTGCAGGAAGTTTGATTGCAAAGTATGCTTATTTGACAAATTTAGGAATACACCAGTATTGCTGTTGGTTGGTTTCCTGCAATGGTATGGCAAGCTGCAGCCTTCCCAGAGAGTGCTGGGGGGCTTTCTTGGGGACAGCAGCTGTCCCACTTCCCGTAGCCCCTTCCGGGTGGCCCTGCATGGCTCTGGCTCGCTGTCAGCTCCGCAACACGGTGGCGATAAAGGAGGCGAGAAGGCTCCCCACACAGGGACCTCAGAGGATCTTTACTCACATGATTCCCAAAGGCAGAGAGAGCCTCATGGCGACAGGCTGATTCCCCAAGGCAGAGAGACAGCATGGCATGCAGCCTGGGGTTTTATATGGGGATGAGGGAAGCAGAGAGAGCACATGGACTAATGGTCCCAGGGCACAGGGGTGGTACATGGGCGGGATTAGGGTACAGAACAACGGGGGAGAACCCGAGGGAGTGGCCAGGAATAGGGGTGGGGGAGGGAGGACATGTGGGAAGGGCAGGGAATTTAGCAAGTAAAGGAGTGGGAAAACACAGCACCACACACCTGTCTATTATACTTACACATCTTTCTACACAATTTATCACTTAAAATTAGTAACAGGAAGAATAATATAATCATTCTATGATTTAATTGGAAATTATCTTCACTACAATAGAATTAATTCTCCTTTTACTTGAACTATATAGTTTGCAAAAATGAGACCCCTAAAGTTTGTGGTGAACATGTATCTGCTGTTATGCTCAGATGGCATTTTCTAGGTTCTTAAAAATAGTGGGGTTTTCTGAGCTTCTTCTTCTTCTTCTTCTTTTTTAATTCTTTGGCATACTGTGTCACACAAACTGTGCAGACTACAATTTAGAATTTGATAGATATGGGAGCTCATCTTAGCACCTACACAATACCAGCAAGTTAAGTAACATATAAAACCCAAAAAATTAAAGCAGGAATTGTGTCTATATTTTCAGGAAGAAAATGTTTGATGACTGGCTAACAAAAGTTATTTTGTAATGTAATCCAAATGTATTTGTGCGTCTTTATTCATAAAAAGCTAACCATAGCTGAAATACTCAACATCTTACCAAGCCCTTAAACAGTCTCATTGTCACAGTATTATTATTAAAGTTATTTCAGAATGATTTTGTAATGATGCATTCCTTTAAACATTAATTTTTTTATTAAGACCCTTTATCAACATCAGTGCCTTCAAAAACAAGTAGAATGATTCATCTTTTGTGATAAATTTTGCCTTAAACTTCTTCTGATATGAGGCCCTCCTCTATTCTCCCTAACTTCAAAGTTTCCTTTTTATTCTGCAAAGGTTTTATAACGTTCCCAGGAAAGCAATTTCAGTTCCTCCCTCCCCTATTAATTTGATCAGGCATAATTAAATTAGCATTATTTATTATACATGCAATGTATAATAAATTAGTACATCAATACATAAATACATCAAATCTGTAATCATAAGTTATGAATTGCACTAACAAATATTTGTGTTTACCATTCGAGCTTAAGTAGGGATATACTGTTTAATCTTTATCTGGCTTCTTTCATTTCTCTTTTATTTAATAGTAATTAGACATTGCTCTAACAACAGCCCTTTTATATCCCTCCATTTCCATCATATGCAAACTCCAGAGTCTTGCAGCCTGCTTGTTTACCTTACAGCTGAAGTTTATCTCTAATAAGCTTAATTGAAAAAACAGTCTTACTGCCTTTTAGAACTAGAAAAATACAGATTCACATCTAAAAAACTCCCCCAGACTTTGAATTTCCAAATATTTTCTAGAAACAAAGAATTAGTTTCTTTAAAATTTCCCCTTCCAAAGGTAAGGTGCAAGACTGAATGACACTGGTACATATTAAAAATGGATATTTACTTTTCTCCTATTGTTGAAGTTCAGTTACGAATTGTTACTATAACTTGTATTTGTTTATCATGAATCGCACTTTTTGCATCAATGAGGCAAATGAACAATCAATTGGGAACATCTGAGCTAGATAGCTGGTAAGATACACAAATATTTCCACCCCTAGTGAAGAGTCTCCTCATGTTTCTCTCTAGTATATTTATGTGTGTGGGTTGCTGTAAACACACACAAATGTATAAGTGTCTGCGCACACACACTGTCTTTGTCTTTATATGTTCATGGGGGGCTGTGGGACACAAGCAAAATATCATAGCAGTTGAACTGTTCCCAGGTAATTTGTTTACTAGATGTTACTCCACCATTTTTTTTTTCAATGTGATGTGTGCGGATTTACAGATGAAATCAAAGTGTTTTTCTAGTCATACTAGCAAATGACAAGTGTACCCTTCCTTTTTTTTTTTGTGTAATTAATTCTTTAGTAGGTGTTTATGGCACACATAAAAGAGAAACGAAACAGTATTTTTTCCACAGTACTTCTGTGTTCAAACCTGTCATATGAAAGAGCTTATCTAAGGAAATGCATAAACACAATTATACCCTATTCTTTTTTCATCTCTGCTCACATTCTGGGTAAATTCTTGAATACTTTTGTTTGCCCCTTTCCACTTTCCCTATGATGTTATCTATTATTATTTTTATAGTTCATCCTGCAACTTATCTACATTGTTTCTATACTAATATTCTTGAAACTAAATTATTACCTTAGAGCTTCTATTCAATTACTTTAACTGTATGTTATTCGTCTATTAGAGAAACACAATCTAAAAAGTATTATTTCATAGAACATTAAATGTCTTAAAAGCCTCTATAAAAAGATGAGAAAAAAGAAATTCTTTCACCTAATTTCATCATGTTTTGTCCAAGAAAATTTCTTTTTGAAAATGTCTATCTGAAATTAGGTGGTTTGTCATTTTCAAATGAATTTTACATCCCAGGATACATTTTAAAAAACCCCAACCTAACAGTGGAAAACAAGAAACAGAAAGTCAAGTTACCAAGAAGACTACAATGATGTGCATGACTTAAATTACTATGCCCAAACCAAAACATGCCCATCATCTTTTAAAAATATACATCAAGGAGAAAAATCACTGTGGCATTTCATACATCATTATGAAGGATCTTACTTTTGACAGGCAATCTGAATTTTTATTTTCATTAAAACAGAAATTATTCTTAAATTTAAAAAAAACTACACTGATCTTTTCTCTGAATTTTATTCATTCTGAAGGGCAAATAATTTTACTTATTTTTTTTTATCTTCAGAAAGATTCTCCATATTGAAATTTGTTGGTTGTTTTGGGGATTTTTTTTTAATACTATCCCTGAAAATGGACCAGAATTGTCTCTTAGAATGTAAACTTTCGAAGCATGCACAATTTGCCTCAAAATTATTTAGGATATTGTTGAGGTCTGAAAAGTGAACTTGAAGCATATCCTTTGAATGTTTCTGTCAGCGGTCACACAAAAATGCAGACTGTAGAAAGGGGCAAGAGCTGTGTTAAGAGAAGAGTGCAGTTTCAGCTATTAAGGATTTTTGCAGTAATTTATACTGCTTCCTGCCTCTAGGCAGCCAAATAACCCAATAAGAGATGAAGCACTTGAAGTAAAAGGCCAATGAACAAAACCCAGGCTACGCTATGTAATTCCCAGCAGACTTTTCTAAATCTAATACTGCACTGTGACACCAAATATTCTCCTCTTCTGCCCTAAGAAAATAGTGCCCACTTTTACAGAATTTGAGAGGAGTGATAATTGGGTTCCCACATGTAATTCTAGTGAGTCCAAAGTCCTAGTGTGAACTGAAAATGAAGGTCTAAATATCTCCAAAAATGTGGGATATATTGTCTGCTTCAATGTTCTACTGCAGGACAATAAAGGTGTGGTGGGAGTCATAGTGATAACTTTGGGAAACACTACATGAAGTCTAATTCCAGTTGATCATAGAATCATAGAATGGCTTGTGTTGGAAGGGACCTTAAAAAAAACCCCACCTTCTATATTTTCATATTAGTTGTTTTGTGGTCTAGCAGAAGATCATATAAATCAAATGCTATACTGCTTTTGTACTTTTAGGAAAGAAATACATAATATAAAAGTCAAATTTGAGTATTTAATTGAATGAAATTATACTTACTTCCCAAATAAGCCATTAAGTCAATATCATTTTGGTTAGCTCAAACCCTTTAAAAGTTTTTAACACTTTTCTAACACAGATAATTATGACTGAACTGTGTTAGGGAGTGATTACACAAGCAGGTCACAGGGTAGATCTGAGGAAGGAGTGATGTCTAGTGGATGGAGAGTAGGAGATGAGCAGCTGCTCTTGAAACACGAGCTGTCACCACTGTTTATGCTAAACAAAACTGGGTATTTGGCACTTAGTATCATGTAGAAGGAGGGACAGAAGAAAGGAGGGAATGATAGGATATGGGTGAGCAGGATGACATTCTCATGAACACATTCAAGCAGCTGATTTGAGACAAAGAGGGGCAACATATAGTGGAGTTTATTACAAATGCATGTCAATGAAAGGTATCAGAGAAAGTAGGCAACTTGCAAAACAATGATGACCATTTCATCCAGTGATTATTAAGGGTAACACTCAGAGTTTTGCTCAACGGAAGTCTGGAGAGCATGTTACTCACCTGTAGTTTCTTTAATCTTTATTGAATACTAACCCACACTAAGGTACCAGGTCAGAGAGACGAGGACAGGGAGAGGGTGAGGGAAGGCAGTACAAAATCAAGATGTCAGTGTTTGTGTTCCAATGAAACAATGTTTTTTCTCTCTTTTCAGCATGGCAAGGGTAAATATTCCCACACCAAACTGTCTTAATATCAACACTTCATTATTTTCAATGTATTTTCCACTCATTTCTTCACCACTGCAAACACAGGTTGCTATGACTGACTTAAGTTAGAAATGAAAATGTAAACCTTTAAAATATCAATAAAACTGACGTAAAACCTGTTTGGTTGTCTAGGATAGAAGGTGGAAAGACTGTGGCCTCAGGGCAATATACTGTGCCTAAAGGCTCATGGAGTCTGCTGTCACACATTGCATTCAATATTATTACACTCTGTCTGTTGACATTATGCCCTTGCGATTTTCATAGGACTTAGAGCACGATCTCTAAGATTGCTCACAAATTAGCTAGTATATGCTAATATACTACTGCTATAATACTCATGGGTAGGCCAAAACTGGAAGTCTTCTCTTGCACTGGCTAGTAAGTGTCAAATTACCCGACTAAACCAAGTGAAAGGGAATGCTAATTAAAAGGGCAGGATGTGTTCCATTTGTTCTAATCAAAGAGTACTTAATCCCTTCATAAGCTGGCTGGCTTTGTTGGAGGAAATTCTGAACAACCTTGTTACTTTTGATAACTCTAAGCCACTGACTCATGGCCCCTTGACAGCTAGCTGAGCATGTAATAACATTTCTCTGTATTTGGGGGCTGGCTTAGCTGGCTTTATAATAGATTATCGTGGATGTTAAAGTGAAATGTTGGTCTTTCTTTAAAGCGCTGTATTCCCTGGTAATTAAGGTTATAAAAAGGGCAGTGAACACAATGCAGCTTCAAGGTCACCTGACGTCTTTAGTTTGTGTAAATAAGGTATTAACCATAGGTTTATTCTACAGTGCTAATAACAGAGAGACAGCTCTTCTATTACCAGTACATGACAAATTCACTGAAAGCTATTTTTAAGTGCAAACAAGCACCTTTCACTCCAATTAGAAGACCCATTAAATTGTAAGTACTTTTATAAGAAGACAGAAAAGGTGGAAATGCATTGCGGGGTAGGGGGGAGGGGAAGAAAACCCCCAAAAGTCTCACGTAAGCAGAACACTACTGAACAGAGTACAATCAAATGACATTGCACAACTACCTCTGCAGAACACCAGGCTGCTTGGTGCAACAAAAACCTTAGTGAAATTTCAGGTCTTGGCATAGTAAGTCTAGAGGGACTGAAAACTGGGATTTCATTTTAACATTCAGGGCACTGATGTTTTTTTGTTGCGTATGTTTTGTCATCCGTGTATTCCACTGTAAATGTAAAAGTTTGAAGAAAGGAGTTTCCTGTACATTAAGTATTGATTTCCAAACAGGTGGGGGAGTAGGACAACAAAAACTACCTAAACTGAGAATGTAAAACCCTTTATAAAGTAGGTTAAAAAAATAAAAAGTTTTAAGAAAAAGATGTCTGGCATTTGCAAGAAAAATGATGGGGGGGGATGAGAAAGGTAATATAATATCTGAATGCAGCCATTAAGAACAACCAGTATAAAGGCAGTCTGAGATGTCTCTGCACACCTGTGTTTATTAGAAGACTAAAGCTTTATTTTTGACGAAGCCACCATGACAAGGTTCTTTGTTGCACTGTGCCCTGATCAGGAAACTGGTGCTACCTTTCAGGTCTGCTAATTCGACAGTTCACTTGACAGTACTCAAAGAGAAATGTGTGAAATTACTTAAAGGAAAGCAGTTCCAAGCATACATACACCACTACAGCACATAAGCACAATGTGAAGTGCAATGGGAACAAGCTACACCAAGTAAGGATAAGATTTTATGGAAGGACAACTTTTTCATAAGGAAAGCAGCAAACCAATGGAGTAGTTTGTCCAGAGAGACTGGCAGGGTGTTTCAAGACCTGACTTCCTGAAGTCTCGAGGAACTTCTTAATCTGCCCAGTATCTGATCCTGCCTAGGTTGGCCCAGAATTCTACTGAAGTTCCACCCAACACTTAAATATTTACTCATAGTAGAACTGCTTCTGTAAGAATGTAAGCAATTTTTAAACTTTTGATCACTGATACAAACATTGCCTAAGTATGAAGTTTTAGGCCAAGTAGGTTAACTCAAGCAGCATTCAGGCAAAGCACTTGACTTCTGTTTCTTTCCTAAGAGCTTAAGGAGACAGAAGGAATGAAAAATGATCTATAAAAAGGAAACATACAACACTCGAACCTAGAGAAAAAGGAGTGCTGTGTTAGACAATTATTTAAATCTTAACTGTTTTGCCAATTAAGACAAAAATTGCATGTATACCAGATATGTACCAGTAGATACAAAATTTGATTATAATGTTCATAATCAAGACAAATAATCATGAATGTAACTTAAAAAACACCATACCCCAACATCATATAACCATCCAAATTATTCTCATCATGAAAGCACATTTAAACATGGTAATAACAATGCATGGTATATTTATACTTATAATATACTTATTTATACTTAGTTACTAAGAGTAATCACTTTCTGCAAAGAGAAGAGAATGCTGTCTCAGTCCTGAAGGGTGCATTCAAGACTTATTCTGCTCTTAATGACTTCAGACAAACAAATTAAGCTGTACAAAGACAAATTATTTTTATGCAGAATAGAACAGATGTAGTTGCTCAGAGAATTGCTGTGAGGGCTCAAATCAGTAAGAATATAAAAAGCAAGCAACTCTTTTTGGAACACTCCAAAAAGGAAAGTACTGCTACATGTTGTGAAACGCTCAGTCTTCCTGGTAGGCAGAGTCATTCTGAGGGCCTGGAGTACACCGAATTTCAAAATTCTATCTGAGCCTAGAAGACAGGCAAGCAAGCTGCTTTGTTGGGTACAAATGTTTTGCCAAATTATAGAAGTAGGATACAGTAGAAGATTAAACCACCTGAGTTCTGGTGTCTCCATATGTGCTGACAAATGTGCATGTGCATATGCTGTACTTCACTGCCTGCTCTATCCCAAGCATCAGAACACTCTTCTCTTTCCTTTGAAGCAGTCCAGCTCATTCAAATCCTGTGACCACATACAGACAGTTTACTGCTTTCTCCACTTCTCACCATCATAAATATTCTAATAAAATATTCATCACATAGATACTTAAATGGGAAGCTATGAAAATTTATTGTATATATATAAAGTACATTAAAAAGCAAGAGAGTTATCTTCATCAATCAGTTTTCATGCATCTAGGATTCTCCATTGATTAGAATAAAACAATGCTTTTTGAAGGGAGAACAAATCAGCACAATGTGTTTTTCTACATCAGCTGAAGCTACTATACATTCCCAATTATTCATCCACTGTATAGCTCTAATTATAGTTGTGCTTTTCTAAGCTCTCTCAATGTAGACTACATTTCCCATTTTGTACTGAAGTTAAAAAAATACTGGTCTGAATTGCTCACATCAGGCTATCAATGCACAAGGCTTGTAGCAATTTACAAATCAGCTAGTGGCCCAAAGGAGACACATTTTCTATGATATAAGGAGCCAAGCCCTCAACTGCTATAAAAAGATATTTCACCTTTGTCAGACGAAAAATAGTTTATACAAACTAAGAATTTGGCTGGCATTCTGTGAAAACTATTAACATGTTTTGATTTATGCAACTGTTGTTGTTTGTTTTGATATTATATTAGAAGTATAAGGATTAAATTAAATTTACTAATAAAATCAAAATTTGGCAGGATAATAGAATATTCACTCTAAGGAGTTAATGAAGAATTAAATTATTCACATTGTACCCAACAGTTGTCTACAGAATCTTCATAATTTATATTTATGACCCAGGTATTCATTAGTCAGTTAATAAGAATTTTTTACCCCTGTGGGAAATTCATCAAGAAATAAAGAGACAAGCAGGGAAATACTAATGAAAAGTTTCAACAGATTTAAGTTTTCCTAATGGCTAGAGCAGGATAATCATTATTTTACCTACTCACCTTTTCTACTTTACTCACCTTGGCTTCTGTGAATTTGTACTAAGAAGATCAGAAAAACAGAAAAAGAGGCCAGGAATAAAAAAAAAAACCAAAACAAAACAACCATTTTTGAGGATTCTGCTTAGCCATGCTCTTTGAGTCTTATGAAAACTTTTAGGCATATAGCTGTATATGTACATATAAAACTTTTAGGCCTACACCCTTTCCTCTCTCGTTACTAGACTGAGGCCAAATGCCTGCCTTCTAGGTCAATTACTGTTACAAAAGTTCGTGATTTTATTCTTTCCTCTTATTGCTTCATGTACTCTTCTTTAGAGTTATGGTTGCAATTTCTTGGACTTTTATCAAAAAGCATAAAAATACTAAACATTTAGATTTTCTTTGTGGTGGGATTTTACAGATGGTTCCAACACTTTCCCATTTAACTACATAATTGTAGAATGTCTGGCAACATTTTTGTTCTGCATCAAGATGTGACACAGATGGAAATGTAAGGGTTATATAAACTTCCTGTGTAAGGTAATATTAATAGAATCACATTTTACATGTTCTTGAACCACCTATATTCATATTGTCAGTTCCAAAAAGCAAAATACAAGCAGGAAGAGTTCTACATTTCCCTTGCATATTAAACTTGAGCTCTGAGCTTTAACACAGAAACTTGCTGATTACACTTCATTATGCCAGTCATGATAATCTGTTAGTTCAGGTGAGCTAATTAAACAGATCTGATACGGCTATATAAGAATATGTGTACAAACATATATGTAAATATTTATATGAAACTCACATTTTATTAATTATTCTTTTTTAAACCAATCACCAAATGAAGTCTGACAAAGCAAATCACCTAAAGAGTTATGAATCCTGAGAAATTAATAAGCAAAGGATGAATCACACGAGCATGTTACTGTAAAGTAAAAGAACACAGAGTTTCTGGCTCAACACCCGAAGAACTCATTTCGCCTCTCTGAGGGACACAACCTTGGTCTGTCTCAAGTAGTGCCAGTTAATTCTGTGTCTCAGCTAACACTTCTCAGGTAAGTACAAAGTCCAGCTGTAGGAACAAACCTCTTTCCCATCATTTCAGGGTAGTAGAAAGCAACACGCCTTCATAACCAAGGCGAATGCTTGCTGCTTTCTAGGAAAGAAGGAGAGACGTGCACTCTGTCAGTACAGTTCCATATTCGTCTAAGAACTAGCAATTGACAGCAATCAGCATCCCAATTATTTTCTCAGATATGCTTGTCTTCATCTTACTGTAATTCCCCTTGTTAAGGAAACTTTCCCATTTGACCATCCAGGAGCCACTCTGGCAGTCACAATCGCACAACTTGAGTGGAACTGCAGCCCCTTCACAGCGGGTCTCTCTCCAGGGGAAAAACAGGTGCTCCTCTTCACTCCGCACTGTGAGGAGCCAATTCAGTTTTGACAATGGTTGTCAGAGGCATGTGGAGGAGGGGTGCAGGTGTGCCATGTGCAGGAGACAGCTAGAAGAAGCCTTGTCTCTGGGAGGACTTCACCTGGCAACACCCCACACCAGGCCATCAGCAGGCCACACTGTGGGGGCGGGGGGCTTCTCCAACTGGGTTGCAAAATGGTCTCCACCAATGGATGGCACAGGAAGGTTGGATAGGACCGATGGTTCTCTGCTAGTAGGCAGACCTTGGGAGGGGCCAGGGGGTATAAAAACCAACTGCATTGCTGCTCACTGGGGCTTGCTACTGTTTGCTGCTACTGCTCGCTCTCTCCT
This sequence comes from Platysteira castanea, assembly GCA_013397175.1. Taxonomy (NCBI): domain Eukaryota; kingdom Metazoa; phylum Chordata; class Aves; order Passeriformes; genus Platysteira; species Platysteira castanea. The sequence continues at coordinate 772,967 of VYXC01002665.1, read as the reverse complement.
TTGCCCTGGCCCCAGCGTGCCTGCCTTCTGGCTCTCCTGCCCGCGCTGGTTTGCCCTCACACCTGTCCTGCCATCCTGTGCCCCTGACCCCCGCCTTGCCACTTCTCCCTGCGTCCTTGCCTGGGCTGCCAGCATCCAACCCTGCCGCGCTGATCCAGCCGTCACTGCCCACGCTGTCGGCCCGCAGCCAGTGGCTGCAACCCTGTCCAGGGTCCTGGTCCTCCCGCCCGCGCGCCACTCACCGCGTGTCCGCAGCCGTCACCACACGAGCCGCGCCTGTGGAGCCGCGCCCCTCCGGGAGCCGCTCAGGCTCCCTCACACCCAGCCCGGCCACAGACAGGCAGCGCGCACACCCCTCCGCCATCCGGATGCTGACAGCACTGCCTTGACTCACTGGTGGTAACGCTCTCTTTTCTCTCTGTCACCTCTCTCTCCTCTCCCCCTATCCTTTTCCATTTTCCTTTCTTCTTTTCTGTCTCTTCTAGCCCTCTTTCGTTTGGGCAACCCGTTTTCCTTCTTGTTGCCGTTACCAATAAACGGGTTCTCACATACAAGGTTTGCCTCTTTTGGCTTCATTTCGTTCCCGACCACCCATTTTTAAAGAACTCCTCACAGTTTCCCACAGTGGAATGCGACACCTACGGACCCCATTCTCACAGTCCTTACCATCTCCACCCTAGGTCTCCCACAGCTGAGTCTCAGGCATGTCGATCCTTAAAGTAATTTAGTCCTGGTGCAATAGCTAAATAAAAAAATAAGTGCCAGAGCTGGGTGCCTCTGGAAAGGGACCCTGAATAAAGGAAACCCAGGGATTTTATATACCCCCAGTCCAAGTGTGCAAAAGTCTGGGATCCTCAGCTCCAGCTGTGCCTCTGAGTATCCGGTCTCCTGGCTGTTGCCACAGGTCCCTGTGTCCTCCTCCCACTCAGAGCACAATTTTTTCTTTTCTGAAAAGCATTTGGCCTAAAGTTTATACTTACTATATTTGTATATTTTCTCTTGGCCCAGAAGCCAGTGAGGTTGGTTTTCTGTAACATTAGGAATATTAGAAACTACATTCGTTTTCTGAGAGGTTGATGTTCCTCTGTTATCCTGCCAGCCACCACTTTAAACCTACTCTTTGCATCTTACCTTCTCTACTTTCTTCCCCTTACCAATGTCTTTCATATTCTCCTACTTAATTTTTTCTTAAATGCTAACCAATTTGAAGGAACAGTTCTTATTCTGGTATTTCCTTCTGTCTTTTAACTATATGGGGTACCCCATTGTCACAGCTTACAACAGACCTGATTCCCTTTCATTCTCAGAACGCTCTTCGATTTCTCAGATATTTTGGGAAATTATTGCCAATTACACTGTTGTGCAGTAACAAAGCCTAGAGTAACTCCATTTTGTATGACAACCTAATCCAGTAGGTGCATGCTAAATGTGCCATTGTCAAAATGCTTCACAGACTGAACACTTTAGGGAGCACAGACATTTCTCCAGATATTTTCTGGAAACCAACAGGGTTTAGGCATATGGCCGCTCAGAATGGGGCAAATTTGGGCATGTGAAGAGGTAATATTCTAAGAATTTGTATTTGTGGTATTTATCTATGCAGTCATCTTGCACATATATTTTGGGGAAGAAACTAAGAAACATTTGGACAATGTCTTTAAATTAAAAGTTTAACTCTTACATCCCTCATTAAAAACTAATATAACAATTGAATATTTGCTGTAATCACTCCCAAACTCTGTCTTGAATTCTCTGTCAGAATTTATTTAAAGTACTGCCAATCCTGCTGGAATCAAAATAACATTATAGTAGTAGCATGTTATTAAAATGAGAGCTTCCTTTCGTATGATTTACAAATAGATTTCTCAAGTACAATGTCTGTGTAAACACAGCACAATAATAAAGAATCTGTGAGTGTTTCTGGCATAACCTATAGCTAAAACAGCTTGCTATCTTCAATTGTATGATACCATTATAGTGAAGAAAGCGAAAAGTCCTACTTCCTTACAGAGTAGCATAAATGAATGTAGTTATTAACATGAAAGAAGGAATGATACCCTTGAGTGAAGAAGGGGCAATCAAGTAACAAAGGGTAGTAATAATATAACAATCATGTTATCTTCAAATGATGACTGCTTGATCATGATGGATTAAACAATTGCAACATTTTATTACTTCATATGCCTCCTGCGGTAATAGAGCAAAAATCATGTCATTTTTTTCTGTGTAAATTTGGCACCTGCTGACTTAAAGTCATTTATAGGATGTTGTTAAGTTGGTTTCTTAATGCAGGTGCTACGTTACCATTAACACACTTAATGACCATGAGGAATATGAAATTGGATCAATTAAAAGAGGGGGTTAGACCTCCCACAGTTTCTAATCACATGTGGACAACCACTAATGAATTGGAGCTCTCTTGGGTATGTATTCTGAAAATCAAATCTTCTAGACAGTTAATCAATTGAGATAGATATCAGTTGAGCTTGTGCTCTGCTGAATTCTACTGCATCACTGTTACCTAGAGAAAAAAAAAAGCAAAAGGCAGGAGGAGCGGTGGTGGAAAGTAAGTTTACAGGAGTTTATCTGCAGTTATACAGAGTAAATAATTATGCTTCTTGTTATTGCTGAAATGCAATGACTGTCTGAATAGAGGAACTTTCCAGACTTTCTTTCTGCTGATATTTTCCATGCAAAAATAACAAAAAAGTCTACAAGCAAGCTAAATCTATTCCATTGCTTTCAGATCTTGGACACTAATACTGCCATGAAATAGCTGTAGGCTAAACATCTTTTTTTGGCACAAATGCAGTAAACATTCCTTTTTGCTTCCAAAATATCTACTACCCCATATTGTCAGATGTATACGATTTTATTAATGCCAGGACAGCAGCAATGATTTGTTTATTTTCAGACTTAATCACATATCACAAAAAGGAGTGCATTGTGATTCAAAGAAAATAAAGAGGAAAAACGCAAGCCCCTTGTAAACTCCCAAAACTCGCTGACATTAAAAATATTTTAGTACTTTATCTTAGAATGCTAATTAGAGCTGCCAAGCTGAAGATTTGTTATTTGTATACTACTTTATCCACTGGCCTGAAAATAAGTGCTTTGCCAGTATGTTGCCTCTACAGAAGCATTTTTTAAAAGTGTTTATTTTAGCAATGTCACATGCATAGACAACTAGAGAGCAGTGACTGCTTGCACTGCATGTCCAGTCTATCTCAAATCTCAACTGTATTGCACCAGTTTCCACAACAGAGTATGGCTCCAGGTCCATTCACTTTATTTTTTCTTATCAGTTTATATGAAATACCAACCAAAAACTCTGAAAAAGAAAAGATGGTGGATTAACTCGCTCTGCAGAGGTGATATATCCAGACCATTCCACATGAAAAACCTTCCGATCTCTGTGGAGATTTGCCTCTGCAAATCCCCATTTTTGGAAGATTGACTCACGCTGAAAATTACTTGGTGACGGGAAGCTCAAGAGTACATAAATAAGCCATCCCAAAAAAACCATATGACTTTGCTTCTTAGCCAAGAGAGTGCTGCTCAGCAAAAAGAGGGAATACAGCTCCAGATGGCAGCTTTTCAAATTTGAAAGATAAAGATATTTCTCAAACATCTTGCAGGAGCTGCCTACTATCTAACAGAATAGATCTTCAGGCTTTCAGCACTATTGTTTCTGGTTGATCAATGATACAATGAATCTTTAATCATTTAAGTTATTAAATAACAAAATGGATACCTTTCTAAGTCATCCCAAATTCCATAAATAATTAAAGATTTTAATAAGTGCAATGGATTCTTACTTCATTATTGAAGATAACAAAGATGCAACCTTTGTTTTTCTGAGCTGTGTGTCTAGGAACAAAACACTTAGATCTAGAAGTGTTAATGCCACCAATCCTTGTATGTCTTACCTTTCAAAAATCTGGAATTGAATTACTCTTATCTCCTCAATATCTGAGGTAAAATTATCTCTAAGAATTGTAGGAAACAGCAATTCATACCTACATTTTCAAAGCTTGCTTACTGATATTTGTGATATTGGAGGCAATACATACATATTTTCAAAAACGTATTTTTAAGGCACAAATTTTACCTTGTGACTCGTCCAGTAAAAGTAATTGGTTATTAAAATGTTTGTGTTTCTCCTCTTGAATATATATAATCACCGTACTTTTTTGTTTAATAAATTACAAAGATAAGAACAGCTGGGTACTCTGCTGATCTTTGTTACATGCATAGATATCTGTCTGAAGAAGGGTGTTTATTATATTCCTATGGATAAGACTGTTGATACTCTCAGACTCGTGGCCAATGTGGACATGAAGGAACATAGATCTTGCTATTTAAAAGTCACAATTTCTTCAATGGGATTTTTTCAGCATAGGCAGAATACCTTATGCCTTTGATGGAAAGGAATTTATCAAATGTTTCCTAGATAGGCATCTTATCTCTCTAACGTCAATGATAAAGAGTATATGCTATAGCAACATGGTACAAATTTACATGCATTCATGCTCATGCCTTTACTAGATGAAAAGAAAGGGGAGAAATATCATTATATTTCCAGAATAATTTTTCTTCTTTTTCCCATCTCTGGTTCCCTAGCTAAGGATTAGCATTTGTTTGCTTTATAAGTTTTTCATCTGGCTCTTTTTTATGGGAAGCTATTCACAATCATTCTAGTCATATTTTCTGGTTCTCTTTCTGGTATTTGCTTAAGCTAATAAATGTTCACAGCTAATGCTCTAGCCATTGGTGCGCACGCGCTCAAATAACCTGCAGAACTTCCTGCAGCCCAGCCTTATCAATGTCTAGTAAAATCCAGCTCTGTGCAGCAATCACTACTGAAAGGTCATTGTTGCCTATCATTTTACGTTGTCCATCTTTTCTAATCCCTTTCTCTGACAAGATCCTCATATCCTATCCAGATGCAAGATATGAGACACAGAGAGAAATTAGAAACCTAGTCCTTTAAAAACAGCTATTGCAGAGGGCAGAGCACAGGAAGGCAGCAGGGGACGGGGCCAGTGGGGTGATATGGTAAGAGAAACAAATACTCTACTTATGGCATTTCTTTCCTGCCCTCCTTATTGCCATTTAGAGACCTCAATGTACGCAAGACAAACATGATAAAAGTAGAAATCATATCGTCTCAGTATCTCCTTCCAAAGTGTTTGAAAGTCACAGATGAGATAATGAGCAAGAAGTGCCTAAAGAGTCAAACTGAAAAATTCTCATTAAAAACTACAGTCTTCAAATTACAATATTGAGGTCCAAGGGGTTTTCCCCTTAAGCATTTAAACACCATGAAAAAAAGCATGATATCCTGAAATATTATAAATACCAAATCATGGTTACAAAGAACAAAGGGAATTCAAGGAGTTTAAACTTTCATTATGCAAACAGCAAAATGGCAATCTACATTCTTCAATGGCAATTAACTGTGGTTAGTCTTATCCTGCATGCAATTAATTTCTAATATACTCAGTCCTTTAAAATGTACTGTTCCTGACTTTATTATTTATACTGAAGAGGAATAGTTTGTGTTCTTCAAAACTAATTGCCAATTCATAGAAACAAAATGACTGATGCCCATAAAAGGTGAAAATGTAACATATTAGAGGCAACAAGCAACCACAGTTCTTGGAGAGGGAACTCCGCAGACATCAGACTAAATTTGGTAGTGCCTGGGCACCTGTACTTTTAACTTAATGTCGCTTAACCTATATTAGTACTTTCCTTTATTACTGATGCTTACCTCACTATTTAAGCTGCACCTCTGTATACGTCTCAGATTTATGAACCTGGAAAGATCAAAGCCTAGTATCATTCAGAACCTACAAATATATGTCAAGACTGATCAAAATAAAGATGATATCAATGCTTGTTATTATCAAAACGTAGGACATTTTCCCAGTGGGCAGAATTTAATACAGGTTATTTTCGCTTTCAGAGAAGGCAAGAACTGTCTTTTGGTCTCCTTTCACCAGAACAATTCCAGACTGTCAGTTCCAAGTGGCAGTCCTGTTGGCAACAACTTAGGAAGAGATACACCTCTGCCTCTATATTTTGTTTCCTGAATGTTGGTTTCTACATTCCATTTTTAGATACCTGGCTGTCCTGATATTCTGCATAAGTATTTAGGAACCTAAATCAGGGATTTTGTGTCCAGCTTCAGAAGAAAGTTAGATACTTCAAAATAGAATTTTCAGAATCCTTATACCCTTTATTAGATAATGTCATTGTTATTTTCGAGAAGATATACTCATTAGACCTATTTATTAGTAGTATAAATAATATATTGTAATTTTAATGGAAAATATCTATCTAACTACTAAGACAATTTTCATATTATAAATGCTGCAATTTGCAATATCAGCCATGCTGAATTTCTTTCAAATACCTTTAAATAACAACAATTAATATTCTATGATGGGGAAGAAGAAAATGTATGGACTTCTTTGAAATTACAAGTTTTATCCTCCAGCTGAGTAGAAGGTTAATAGCATGTAAAATATGATAACATAACATATAGTGGGATAAAAAAATCAAAAGATCAGGACAACTTGGGTGACATAGGAGAATATATTTAAAATATTTTAGATGCAAGTGTCATTATCTGCTCTAACATTTGGGTATTCACCAGCAGAAATGTTGTACTTGCAAAATAACTGCTAGATTTAGGCTTGCATTTTACCAGCAACGTTCCTAAAGCAGTTCTTAATTGCAAGAAATTAACTTTTCTTTGAGACATAAAACATTCCTTTTTAAATTTCAGTCTCGTTCGGTGTGAGGAATGCTGTCCTGTATTCCTAGACAGGGCACCTCTACCTATATATATATAATCATATTAATTGAAACATTTGTCTGACAGAGAAATTTATGAAAGTTACAAGTCAGAACCCTACAGAATTCTCGACTAGAAATATGACTGGGATACGACTAGAAATTTTCTAGGATATTTCTCACTGTCCATCAAGGAATTAGGAATTTATAAAGGCTGAGGCATGAACAATAGATGGGTGGGTATGGAAGACGGAAGAGAGGATTAATTTTTAAATTGTTCAAGACTAAAAGAATTACAATAGCATAGGCAAAGCCATAAAAATTTATTCTTTCAAGGTTATCTTGTACATTCATCTTTGTATCAAGCAACAAAAAACATCCTAATTTATTTTGTGGCAAGATAGGTGAAATCAATTATAGTTTTTGTTTTCTAAATGCATTTTAGTCCATTGTCTTGTTTCACGGAAATCTACAATCAAACACAAAACAGTTTCCTATTCCTTTTTTGTCTCCATTTTCTTTTCTAAGATTTCACCTGATTCACTCTCTGGCATTGACATGCCAAAGAGTACATGATGAGGCATCAGCAAAGTAGAATATTAATGTCATGTTCCTTTCCCAAGAAGAGATTAAAAAAATACCCCAAGAACCAGAAGGAATAATTGTCTTAATCTATTCTGATTTCTTCTATAACCAAGCCCGTTGGAATTTCACCAGAAAGTTCCTCTGTCAAGTCCAGAGCTTTGCAATGAAAAACAGAATTTTCAGTAAAAAAACTGTCTTTCTTGGGTTGAAGACTTCAAGTGAGAGAGAATCCTGCACATCTAATGATGATTAAAAGCCATAATTATTAAGTAACTGTGTTTTACTTCTATTCTAAATTCTAAATTTATCTAGATTTATTTCTTGCTACTGAATGTTAGAAAAGTTTTCCTCATGCTTTCTCATGTTGGATATTAATGGGGTGTAATCTGCCAGTCTTTTAAGGCTTGAAAACTTGGTCATCTTGAGTCATTTGCTTTAAATCAGTTCTTAAAATCTCCGTAATTTTTCCCCACTTTCTTTAAATCTTTCACACTTTTACTGAGAAATCATTTATTAATTAGGTTGTAGAATGGTGCTAAGTATTAAAAAAAGTATTGTGACACTGTCACTTCTTTTCACTTACTTATAATCGTGGAGTTAAGTGAATTGCTGCCTTTGCCATGAATTTCTGTAAGTTTGTGGTCAAATTTTCTTTCTAGGTACAGGGGTATGCCACATGCCCTTCCATATCTACACTACAAAAAAACTGGCCTTCAACAGCTGACAAACATACAAAAAAAAAAGGTAAACTTATATATAAAACTCCAGTATCAACAGAAACAGAAAGCCACTAAGAAAACTGTAATAACATAAACAAATAAATAGCAGTAATAGTCATAATATTATTAATAATAATAGAAAAAATAAACAGAAAAACGTTTACATTCAGACCCCTTTTTGAAAAAATAATTTTACTATAAGCATATTCATCTCTTTAATACTTACATCTTGCTATGTCTCTGCTTACACACATAAATATATATATGGATACATACGTACAGACACGTACATATATCTGTAGCTATCATGTACCTGAAAAATTCTTCATGCTATGAAACCTTATACTACTATTTAACATGAATTATGCTGATAAATTTTGAAAATTATAGAGAAAGACATATTCTAAAAGTTCAGTGAATCATTCAATTTCCAGATGTACTTCCTCCATGTATCAGTAGATTCCTAGTGTCATGCTGTCAGACTGTGGAAGGTTGTGTTAGAATTAAGCACTCCAACACAGGATTTAACACAAGATGGAAAGCTTATCTAACCTGACAGTACTCTAGAAATAATCGTTCTGACTTGTCAAAGACGGAACATGCCAGGATACTTACATTATTGAGAAATGAAGGAAGTTTAAGAAAAAAAAGAAAAAAAAAAAAAGAGGGGAAGGAGGGGAAAAAAGAGAAATCTTATGAAGACCTATGGTCAAATTTGAACTGTGGCAAAGGAGAGAGACATAAAACCAAGAAACAAAAGAATGCACAGAATCTCACCATATACATAATTTGTTATTCATAATCTATCTTTAACCCTTAGCTACCTCTAGAATACTTTTCAAATTGAAGAAGTGAATTAGAAAGAAACATATGTCAACAATACTTGCCAGGGAGATGCACTTTATCATCCATTAAGCAGTTGTACCTGCCTTTGCAGAAACAGCCTACAGCTGACTATGAATATCTAAAATGCTTTCTGAAGCTAAAAAAAATGGTTTATTTTAGCAGTCATAATGCACTTAGTGAAAAATGATGTGCAACTATTAAAACAAGTGTCCCCTTTTCATGACAGTGGCAACTAATATTCTCATAAAAGTTTAAAAAAATAAACCAAATCTAAAACAAAATAAAACAAACCTCAATATTATTTTCTTCCAAAGATCTCTTATTCTGAGCAGTCCTTTTCGCTTCCTACCATTGTTTTGGCCACAGCGGTCGCAGAAATACGCTGATTCTCACTTTTAGATGGGAGGCAACTTACTTGAAAGCAATTAGTTGTTTTGCAAGGTTCTGTTTGTTCTTCAAAAAACAAAATGCCTAGGCGTATGCTAGGGGTGTATGCAATCATGGTGACTGTGGACCATTGTGCTTTATCAAGTACTTCAGTTTCTTGGAGAATTTTTTTAGTACTATGTACTCAGCTAAGTAATCTAGATGACAAACCCCATTTGACTTCAGCTAATCTTAGCTAACAATAAAGATCCCTGGTCAGAACAGTGAATCATACCAATTTTTCTTAAGCAATGACAGTTGCACAGTATCCTGTCTTGCACTTTTAAAAATTTAAATTACAAAATGTAAATTTAATTATATTTAAACTATATAAAATATATAGACGTATAGATTGATTCAGGTGCCTGAAAATGGTCATTGAATGACTTTTGAGACGTGTTAGTGTACCCAAACAGCCATATAAGGCTATGATATTTGACACAGAACATGCAAGAGAGCTGTGTCCTTCTGAACCAGCAACTAAAGACACAAAAATAACCTAGGACTTCCGAAATGATGGTACACAATTAAATTAAAGCAACTGAATGGCACCTCTGGTGTCTGCATTCAGATGATGCTGCTTTTTAAGCTTTGTTAGCTGTATTGGCTGACTATAATAGCAACTTAGATACATACCTTGTATAAGGGTCCCTTTACTGTAGATGCCTGCATTTGTGAACCCAAAGCAGTCTCTCTATCTGGTTGGAAATTGCTGAATTTTATATAGACATGTATATACATATACATTAATTAATTTAATATTTTACCTCCTTTCAGTCTTACTGCCTATTTCACAACAGAAAGCTTTTTCGTGGGCCACACTCTGCCCAGAAATCCAACCACTTGCTTCTTAGAGAGAATACCTAAATGTCATGTAGGCACTCTCTTACAACCCCTACAATCACATTCTCTCTGTTCTCCACTATGGGAGATAGATTGGTACCCACTATGCCTTCTGGTTTGCCTTTGTGTAGTTTTAATTTTTGAAAAAAGGTCAGAAAAGGTCTGGAAAGAATAGCTGTCCCTGGAAAAATTCAGCATGATTTGTATTCATTCTAATGCAGTGTTCATATATACCAAAGTCAGCTATTTCAAATATCACCAAAAAAAGAAAAAATGTAGGTAGAAAGAACAGTTGAGGTGACAAATGTCAAAACCATAAGACAGGACAAATAAGGATCAATACTGAAGCAGGCATGACAAGACCCCTGACTGGACAACAGAAACTGCTCTTACCTGATAAGTAGTGGATTGAAGAGAGAAAAACTGAGAAGAAAGAAGGCCTTGGCCAAACAACAGATAGAAACAAGGCAATCAAAAATAAGCTTGGTTTACTTGTAATATACAATAAGTACAGTTAATGTGGACCCATATTAGCTCACTGGGGCTATGGTGTGTTGTTCTGCATCTGCTTGAGACTGTCCTGATAAACTACAGCAGCTCTTCACCCTCCATGAGAGGGTGGGCTTTCACAGTTCCTTATAAACACTGACTGGTGATCTCACTGGGTGTTCCTTGGTCAGCTAATCCCTTTAACAGGTGCTGAGCGTCCCCTCAATGCACAGGTGTTGAGTTGGGTGAGCCTGCAACTAGTGTGTAGCATGTCTAACATCAAAAACAAGATTTCTTTTGGTGGAAATGAAGGCAAGGTGAACAGTGGTTCACTCCAGTGTTTTTCTGGCTATATGTGGGTAATTTTAAACCTGCTGGGCCTCTGGTTTGACGGTTTTTTTTACTTCTCATAAAGTAATTTAAATGTGGTTTGCAAAAATCATGAAAGTGCATTGCAATCTGAAAATTGGTATCAGATGCAGATATGCCATTTTTGGTGCCTATCATATGACAGGCAGGCCTAGAGATTAGGATTGTCTTTAAAAATCTTAAATTTATTTTAAAGAAGATCATTATCCCTCAGAGATGTTATCTTGAGCATTTTAAAGATGGAATGAGTCACATAGACTTATCAGTGGCTTTTAACTCTACTTAATTGAATAAAAATTGTCCAGATGAGTACAGTCAAGCTAATATTTGCAAATTTAACTCTTATCTCTGTTTACAACTTGTTCATCAAGGGTTCATAATTTTATTAGCTTCTTTGTCTAATGTCTTTGTGCATATATAGAGTGCCTAATCTCTGTGAGTGTCTCTGTGTGAGAGACATTTCGGTGTTAAATTCACAGCAAACATAAAAAGAAATTCTAAATAGTTTCTAAAAACGAAATCTATTCAATAGCTATTTGTTCTGTATGATGACCCACAGCAAACTCTGGTAATTGTGCAAGGTCTGAGAAGGTCTGTTTCTAGACCTCATTCAGATCTTACATCCTTTGGGACTTCCTTTTAAAATCTCTTTTTTACAATCACAGTAAAAAAGGCCCATTAATTGTTTAGCCTGACCAGTATGGGTGCAATATCACACACCTGACAAAAATAAAAAGATACATAGGTGAAAACCAGCATTAAAAAATTGGCAAGGCCGAGAAATGTCTGTAATTTAAATAAATAGAGAATAGGCATAGACACACTTTTCGTTCACTCTCAGATAAAAGATATTTTTCTGCTCACAATTATTAGAAATAAAATGCTTTTGCTGCTGTATCACTGTAGTGCCTGGGCAGTGGTGTTCTTTATCATGCCACTCTATGCTAAAGGAGCCTTGCTTTGGGAGTCTTAAATTTTCTATACTTACTAAAGATTCATCCTTAAAATGGAACCAGATTAGTTAAATCGTTCCTCACTGACTCTTAACATAGTCTGAGTAACACTATTTCTAATCGGGGGAAATTGTCATAGATCCTCTTTATGTTTTAGTATCTCAAGACAGAGATACTGAATAGGACACACAAAAGTGTTTTTTCACACTGGCAGCAATCCAGCAATATGTGTCTAATGCCATTTCCAGTGTCATAGGTCTGAAAATTTACTGCTGCTCCAGAACTATTTAAGTTTTTCATAGGCTCATGCCCAATTTCCAGTTTGGTGTTGAGGTTTTAGATAACTTAAAACATTTAAACTGGCACCTGAATAGCTGCTTTTGCACCAGAAGTCCTTTGGGTTATGAAGTTATTTATTTTTTTTTTTCTGTGTTATTCAGCATTGATACAAGTAACAAACATTTTAAGGAGATTAGGAAGAAGAGAGAATATAGTGGTATAAGCAGTTTGATTTGTCTGAATATATATGAGAAACAAGACAACACTATAGTCAAAGTACAATACGTGATAGCAATAGCTCATATAATACATGATAAAAAGAAATTAAAGTTTTGTTGGATTTGAATCAAACCAGTTGCTACTGATCTATTATCTAAATCAAACTCACTACATTAAACACAGACAATTCCCATAACTTCAGCCCATTCTGAAAGGCAGCACTGCAGGACAGAACCTAGTATTCCAGCTAGGTTAGCCTTCATCATCACCTGCTGTCTTTGTTACACATTGGAAAAGCATAGGAAAAAAAGGCAAAATATAAGAAAAATGTAAATATAGGATAATCCTCTTTCAATTCAATAATCTTTAGTTTGAAGAGATCAAACCAGTAAAGTTGAAGTCTGCACTAAGAGTTCACGGTAGTTCAAATTTCAGCCCTCAGGGAAGGTTTTGACAGAAATCTTACTCACTTGGGGCATAGCAGGTGCCTGTGAAGTCTAGGTTGGGAGCATTTATATATTGCAGTCTTGAATTTAGGCTTAGAAATAACATTTCAGGTTGTGTAAATCATCTGCTATTAGAATTAAAATGCCATTCTAGTGTTATGAATTCATCTAAGTCCTAGCAAGTACAAATTCAAACACATTAAAACTCCTGCTTCAGAAACTTTGTTTCTGGAGCACAAAGCGTTTCATGATTATCCAGAAGCATGTACTCCAAACTGTAGCTAATTTGGAATTAAAGAGTCTCATCCTGTAATTATGTTATCATGCGTCCATAATAGGGAGCCAGAAGTACCGGTCTGAGAATCTGTTCTTTTCAAAAATCCTGCCAAGATAGGAAGTGGTAATGTCCAGATTTTCGAAAAAGACCTTCCAACTTGTTATGTTTAACTTGTGCAATACTTGTGTCAAGTCTTTGTTCCAACCTTGTTTCCAAATACTTGTAGAGCCTGAGGCATTTTGTTTAGCTGGAGTGTGTTGGGACCCAGAGCCAAATTGAAGTAAGCACAAAAATATATAATGATAAGAGGAAAAAAATGTCTTCAAAGGGAATTTCAAGAAAATTTGAGTGCCAACTTGTTATTCAGTATGTCACATGGAAAAGCTGCTTTGGTGCTACTTTCCAATGCTTAACATATGCAACAATTTTTTCTTGAGTTGATGACTTATTTCTTCCTCTTTTGTCTTCCCTCAAGACATTTGTTTATTGTGAATAAACAATGTGTTGCCGAGAATTACATGAGTGCCTGAGGGGTTCTTAAGTGTCAGTTTGAAAGGATTTAAAAAAACTGAAGCAAGACCATCCTGTAAATGTCCACAGAAACAGAAGGTTGTCTTGGAGTTAAAATAAAATTTAAAAAATTAAAGTGCCGTGGACACTTTATCAATCTCTGTCTAACAAAAAAGGGCAGTAAAGGCCTCATGTGACTTGGAGCACTGACCAGAAATATTTTGACAATGGTTGTCTATGGCTGTCAATATCTTATCTATTTAGTATTGTTATCACAGTCGCCATCTTTCCTGGGTGTTACTTAGCTCAAGGTCATAAGAACCTAGATCTATTTTCTATTAGATTAATAAAATGAAAAGAAATAAAATATACACCCTTGTAGAAAATTATCTAGCAAATGAGTTCCTTCAAACTCTAGTCTCAAGAGAAATATTTCACTCCAAGGCATACATAAACACCTGTTAACAGACTGCAGCTAATGCTAATACTTTAACATTCACTGATAGCAGCCCTAAACAGTGCTCAGAGAATTGAGATGAAACAGATCTTTAAAAAAAGGGAAAAAAAGGAAAAGAATGGACTGGAACTCTCACAGCACAACTGCATTGATTAATTGCTGCCTTAGAGTTCTGTAATATGTATATCTGAAACTTCATGTGATCAAATATGCCACCATATAAGGTTACTAGATCTGAGTAGGTTTCTCATCATATCAGACCTGGGTACAGAACTTAGAATGAAATAAGGGTCACTGCATTAGCAGCTCTTACACCATTACCATCTGCCTACACAATACAAGATTAACTAGCACTCCTTTTCTTGTTTTAAACAGGAGTTTGTGCTTTGCACCTTGATTAGGCTGTTTAATATTTTTTTGCTTTGCAAAACATTTTTATTATTTTCATTATTTTTTTTCATCTCCCCATCAGGAAATTTTTCATTGTTAATTACTCAGGGATATATATTTTTTTTCCCAAAGGACATTCATTATTATTTGTAATTCTTATTGTGATGGCCTTTTAATAAATGGTCTATTTTTCTACACCAACCCAGGGAATCTAATTATCCAACTAATTGGGGCCTCTGTTCACTACTTTTGCTTTATGATGATAAGTAAGCTAGGGACTGAAAAAGTGAGAGTTTCCATTTCTGGGCATTTTTCCTCTCATTTTCTTTCCTATATGTTATCCTCTTTTTTTCTGGTTTATGAACTTATGTAATGTATCATTTCCATATTTCATCCTTAACTGTAACTACCACCATAATATTGAATATAACCTTTAATATTACATAATTTTTTTCCTATAAGTAGATTTAAAATGTAATGCAATTTAATTTCAGCTAAACTGGTTTCCTGAAACATAATACAGAGATTACTACTATTTGTACAAATGTATACAACACATTGGGGAAATACAATGGAGGTGAAAGATGAAACACTTATGGAATATTTTTTAAAGTAAACTTAATTAAATAAAATAATACTAACACAGACTAATGTACATGCTCCTCAGAGGAAATCTGTCTAATAAGCATAGCTTACATGTCACCTTAACACATTAAAAATGTTCATATTTTTTATTTAAAATACAAATGAGTATGGGAAGTCTGTGTATTAATATACTATAAAAATACTTTAAAAATACATTTTTACGTGGTGTATAAGGTAAAAATTACATAGACTGTTATTGTTTGATGATGATAGGAATGTGAGTATGCGTTAGTGTGTGGGCAGCAATTTTTAAAAAATTTATTCAGCATTGTCCAGCCTACCGTGCTTCATTTCAAAATCTGACGTATTCATAATGTAAATGGTTGTTCACTTCTGTTTTATATTGTATGAATTCATATCAAACATAGAAACTAATTCAGATGGAATCATATTCACAGGATGGTGGTAATTCAGAGCATTGTTCTTAGTTGTAATTTCATCCTTTTATTTACTTTTCCATCATTAAAAGGGACCCTTTCAGAGCCTTCCAGAGGTTATGAGAAGAAAGGACAGCACTTAGTGATATCCATTCATCCCAGCATGTGAAGGAAAATGAAAAATCCAATACTGATAATAAGAATTTAAGAAATTCCAAACACAGAATGCGAATCAGATTACTAATATGTTACTATAGTGCATATATTACACGAAGTTACATAAGGAGGCACATATTTTATAAAGACCGGTAATAGGAATAACAAAAATAAAGCTTATTTTATACTATGGTCCAGTATTTGAAATGTCATTTAATCAAGACTAGTCCATGAATGAGGGAAATCTGTGTGAAACCCAGCTCAGACCAAACTTACATTATTCCAATGAGCTCACTAAAACACCTGGAAATGATTGCAGAAATTTCAGCATCTAAATAAGTGAATATACCCATTCTCACCACTTGTGCTCTCATTTAAGGCTTACTGCAGATCTCATCTGCTTGTGGATGGCCACACTTCAATAAAAGTCAGCTTTTTTTTGGCCTCATGTCTGAGAGGCTGTATTTTCTTCACTTAGAGTATCATTATGTCTGACAGAAAGGCCACACCTGACTACAATTAGGAAAGGGAAACAAGCAACATACAACAGCTTGCTTGTTATATGGAACCTCTGCTTTAGGGCACATCAAAGCAGTGCTCTGGCAAATGTAGCAGAAGCTAGATTCATTCATCTATATAAGCACTGAACTAGGAATTGTTCTTACTGAAGGCTCCTTTTAGTGTACATGAAGACCAATTTCCTTTCAAGAGGCAAGGAAGATCCTAGATAGTAATTTTTACTCTTTGGACATTTTTAGCTGGATATCCGTAGGCTGAGCGCTTCCTTGTGCTACACTGACTTCTATGTCACATGGGACAATGGAGAGTCCAAAACTAAATTAGAGCTAAATTCAAAACTGTGGATCAGTTAACCTCTGAAGTTAAGGCACTAAGTGAATGTCATTAGGTGGGGTGAGCCTGGGACTTGACTAATTTAAGTCTGCCCATTCTCTTTAGCATTCGTCTTACCTTTTTTGAGGACCAGCTTTTTATCTAAGTAGTGATTTTTCAATACTTAGAGTACCTGACTAGAAGCTCTTCATTAAAAAGAAGAAACTGGGAGAACTGAAGAAAAATATCTCTCACTGCAATTGTGAAAACTGATCCCATATTTGATCTGAAGCAGAACACTAGGAATGAAGTTTTCTCTCAAAAAAAAGAAAAAAAGAAGAAAAATCCCAAGCAAGCAGAAAATCGAGCATCTTAAACTTAATGAGTTTAGAGTCATTTGAGATAGAGTATTTCTTTCTCCAGTCTCTGCTCTAGAAGCCTTTGTGCATCCCACAATGACCTGTGCCATGTATTTCAAATCCTGTGCAGATGTCCCAGACTTTTTCAGTTGTATAAAATGATTCTAGATGAGTAAGGTTATACTATTACGTGTAACCTCTAGTGTTGATCCTAGCATAAACATCCAGACACCTTTTATTGCCATAGATTTTTGCTTTTATTAAAAATTTCTAAGCCAGCATGGAGATTTAGTACATTTTGACTCTGTTTTCTTTAAAATTGAGTTTAAAGATTATGAGCTAGTGGTGCCAAAGTCAGTGAACTACAGATTCAGCCAAATGCACTGGGTCTTTAATGACTGAGGTTTTGCCAAGACCAGATTAATTCTTTCTTGTTTCTGCAATGCATAAGAAAATGCACAAATCTAAAAGAACACATCGAACAGTTCCTGAAGGTCGTATCATCACATCAACACATTTCTTCGTTCTTATATCCACTTCTTCAGAAAATTTTCATTACCAAAGTAATGGAAAACAGATACTTTAAAATAAAAAATATTCACCAAACTCAGGATTTTACTGAAAATCTAAGTTTTCTTTAAAATGGATGCAGTAGTTAAATAAAGGAAGTGCTGGAGAAAATGGCTCTTTGCTTCTCTGATGCTAGAGAAAAGACTTTTGTAAGGTCAATGCAAGCTAGTTCATCTAATTCCATGATTGATGCATGACTGTCCGGTAATGGTTTTGCTGTTTTCAGAACAGCTCATCTTGTGAAAGATGACACTGAGCCTCCCTTATTAGGCGTCTTCAGAGTCAGTTTAATGAAGGTGAAAGTATGTGTGTTGCAGTTGGGCAAGCTTTTTTATATTGCTGCCAAGAAGACAGAAAAACCAGAAAATTCTGTGTCAGTCTTTCAAAACAATAGTCACAGCTACAAGAAAATCAACATCTGTTGTGTGTTTTTCCTTTGTTTCTTCTAATCGATCCAGAAAATCTCTGCCAAACATTTGCACAGTGTGCCATAGAAATGTCACTTGAGGGTGAAAAAGACTGTCACTTTATAAGTAAATGTCATTTTGCAAGTAAATATCATTGAGTAGGGGAAGAAAAATGACACTAAGAAAAGAAGCTCAATGGCTAAATGGCTGATGATGCAAACAAGAAGCAGAGCATGTAATGAAGATTCCAGTTAATTTGTACCCCATCTGTCTGATGTCTTGATAATAGTAGATGGTAAAGGAAGTGATAGTCCTGAGTTTTCAAATAATCTCAGCACTGGAGCTCTATCATTCAACAAACATCTGTAGCAAACAACGTTTCCACCAGTAGCCAACCATGGCAATTGAAATGACTGTCCTTTTCGATTCCTTCTTTTCCTATCAAGTCTCTATTGTCAGGTAATCTTTGCCTCTCTTAGAATCATATAATCATATATGATTATTTCATATACATGATATTATATCACATATTAATATAATCATAGACTGGTTTGGGTTGGAAGAGACCTTCAAGAATATCTCATTCCAACCCCCCTGCCACAGGCAGGGACACCTCCCGCTAGACCAAATTGCTCAATGTCCCATCCAACCTGGCACTGAACACTTTCAGGGATGGGGCATCCACAACTTCTCTGTTCCAATGCCTCACCGCACTCACAGTAACAAATTTTTTCCTAATATCTACCATAAATATCCCAGAATCACAGAATATGCAAAGTATGCTGAGCTGGAAGGGACCCACAAGGATCATCGAGTCCAGCTCCACCCTGCACAGGACCATCACCTACAGTGGCAAGCAGTGCCTCTGTATTCTTTCCATGTCACCTGACCTTGCTCCCACTGGACATACACCTTTCTTTTTTGCCTTACTTCCAAGAGAAGATTCCTGTTCAGCCAAACTGGCCATCTGCGCACCTGCTTGATTTCCAGCATTTGGGAATTGCCTGCTCCTGTGCGCTTGGGAGGTCTGTTAGCAGGTAGGATTAAACCTAAACAGTTATCAGGGAAATAGAATGGATCTTTAGAAAAGGAGAAGTTATCACATATACTGGGTATGCACAGGTGAGAAATGAGAGTGTATCAGCAGAGCCTGAGGAGAAAACCTGACCCTAACTCTTTTCTGCTATAGTTTAGGTTCTCAAAGCACACACACACCCCAAAAATTTTTACTGCTACACTGTGTAACCTTTGTTTACTGCCAAATTGAGAACATAACCTGAGAACAATTCAAATTGATTCAAATGCAGTGTATATTCATGCAACGCAGAAAATTATTCTTGTCTACAATTTCAGCCCTAAGTTCACACAGCACTCAAGTATGTCACTATGCCAGTTTGAGATCTACACATACAACTTCATCTATCTGCACAGGATAAAATGTTTATTGAAGACTAGTGACACATAAAATGAAAGGGAAGGAAAAGCCCATATCATTGTCTTCTTCTGATATCAATGTAATGGTAAATTAACACTGTCAGAAAACAAATTGAATATCACAATTTATAATAAGAAAATTCTTAAGACAATCAGAATTTAATATGGAAAATTAATTTGAACTACTGTTGTAATTTTTAATTACAGAATTAAAAAGCTGGAAATTTGGCTCCAATCTACAAAATTAATATTATCAAAGAGTTTTCATAGAGGTTTTGAGTTTCTATTCAGGCCAGGAATACACTTCTAAATAAAAATAATATTTTTCCTTAATATTCTCTGTTTTTTATAGCTTTAGAGGGACTGGTAGGCATTTCATTCTTCCTGTGGATTACTTTTGATACCCTATATGCATGGAAAAGTTGTCAATATATGGTATCTGTTATCCAAGTTTTTCCTCTGTCTTTTAGTGTAAAATCTGAATTTAGTAAATTATGCTACCATACTGCAGTAAACACTTTAAGTCCTATTCAGATTTTGTGTTTCTGACACACAATACGAATCTCATTTGACACACTTCTTCATAGAGAAAACTCATATAATTCATATAGTTATCTTATTAGTTAATGCATTGAATACCTGAGACTCTGAAGCAAAAAACAAAAAACAAACAAAACAACCCCCAAAACAACAACAAAAATCTCCCACAGAAACAAAAAACCCAACTCAAAGAAATCAACCAAAAAGAAAAAAACAAACCAAACCCAAACAAAACCAAAAATCCCCAGTCAAATATTAATGCAGCAGTGAAAAACCACCGAGCTAAAAAAACTAATCCAGCACCTAAAGTGAAGCTAATTGGCCCAGATGGACTGGTTTTCATGAGATTGATCAAGCCGCGTCAAAGTCTTAGAATATTGTTGTAGAGCTCAAGTTGACCTTTGGACATATCTGATCCCAATGATCACTCATTTGTACAGAATTTCAAGCGACATACCAGCACATTTTTCCTTCAGTGACTGCCTTATGTTTTTAATGGAAATAATGCTTCAGATTTGTAACTATCTGTGCAAAATTTCTTTGGTAAGCAACTTGTTCAGCTGTTCAGATAAAGCTTCCAACTTGATTCAAAACTGAATATTGTGGTGCTGTCATCGGTTGTGTGTGTGTGTGCATGCATGTGAGCTTCTCTGTACACCTAAAGGACTGGAATAAATCCTTGTAAGGAATATATAGATTTCTAAAGAGGCATGCAAGGGTACAGATGCAGTTCTATCAAACTGTTTTTTTTTTTTTTTCTGACAGGAAGACCTTTTTTTGGCATAGTAATTCTGTAAAAGGAGCAAAATATTTTCACTGAATACTTAAGTCACTTTATCCCTGTGGTGTATCCAGCGATAATAAAGTAATACTAAATAGGCTTGTAGGTCCAAACACATTTACAATTGGTAAGCCAGACTTTAAAAAGATCTCCACCACAAAAATCATTGAAAAACAGGTCATGCTTTAGAATTTAGGAGTTGTTGTTGCTTAATCCTGGTAGGCAGCTAAGTGCCACACAGCCGCACACTCAGATCCTTGCAGTGGGATGGCAAAAGGAATTGGAAGTGCAAAAGCAAAACCACTCATGTTTCAAGATAAAAATGGTCTAATAAATGAAGCAAAGCCATCTGTGCAAGCAAAGAAATATAAGGATTTCAGTCATCACTTCCCGTGGGCAGGCAGGTGTTCAGCCATGTCTAGGAAAGCAGGGGTCCATCACATGTAACAGTGACTTGGTAAGACAAATGTCATAAATCTGAATGTCCTCCCTTCCTATTCCTTTCCCCAGGCTTTATTGCTGGCCACAACACATGCATGGCATTGGATATCACCTGGGGTGAGCTGTCCCAGTTGTGTCTCCACACAGTGTATTGTACACCCCTGCCTAATTCCTGGTGGGGAAGTTTGAGATGGAAAAGGCCTTGATGCTGAGTAAGCACTGCCTAGCAATACCTAATACATATCTGAATTTTTCAATCCTGTTGTTATCCCTGATTTGAAACCTAGCTCTATATTATGACAAAAATTAACTCAATCCCAGACAAAACCAATATGACAGTAAAATTAGTTTTATGGCTTACTTCTGCTTTATCCGTTTCTGACTAAATTTTTTGTGTTAAATATCAGTCTAAATCCCCACCACTAGAAATCAAGTTAGAAACTTTCTTAGAAGAGAAAGAGTAGTTCTGCAGTTTTTATTCTATGAACATAGAGAAAAATAGACAGAAAAGTAAAAGGCAATCACTCTATCATCTAATAGAGTTGAACTCAGCAACAGTTGAAAGCTTTCTAACTTCCTTTCTGTAGTGGACAGAGGAAAACAAGAACTCATGAGGGTGATTCATGCTGTCATCAGAGAAGTGTCATAGGGGATGAATCATCTGGCCTGAGTTCTCTTCATAATCAGTGGGGGGAAAAAAAGAGGCATCCATAAGGCAATTTATCAGTGTACCTTAATATAAGTACCTGAGATAGCTGAGGTAACTCCTGTTCTGACAGAATTTTATATCTCAGAAGTTGTTTATTAGTGCAGCTAAAACAATGAGTTACGTTTTAGACATCTGAGAGATGCAGAAGCAACAAATACCCCACTAATTGCTTTTATTACCAAGAGCAACTTACTATTTTAACAATTAAAATCTAATACCTTGTAATGTTACTTTGTTTTATTTATCTATCATAGTTCATATAAATCTGTGTTCAAAGATGGCATGTTTTCTCTACATATTCACCTGGAGGAGGATCACCTTTATCTCAGTTTTGGGACTGTCTTGTCCTAGGGAATATCTTAATTTCTAAGTGATTATTGTGTTACTGCAATCTTTTCCATTCTTACTCCAACCTCTATGAGACTACTGGTCATATCCCACTGCCTTCTGCACTATAATGCTTCATTTCATTCTCCACATTGCATCAAATTCAAATCTGTCTTCAGAAGACAGCTGGAAAAGCTTATTCACAAATATCAGTGTTATCCTGAGAATTCACCAGTGGCCAACTTGCAGTGGTAAATGCATTCTCACAACACCATGTGATCTGCTATTTGGCAAAGAACAGCCTGCCACTGGAAAGCTCTCCTCTGCAGGCCGGGCACACCAGAAATCCCCTGTGCTTTGTGGTACCTAGTCAAGTGGAAATGCTCAGTCAGTATAGAGGAACATAAAATCATCAAAGAAAAAAGTAACTGCTTGAATGGTGACTCCATCTATTTCACTGCAAAGAGCATTCCCATTCTTATTCTCTCATGTTATTTTATGCACATACTATCATTTAAATGCACCTTTTAAAAGATTTCACTTGTCTTTAGTTACAGTATTTAGATCCTTTGTAAATGAAGACATTTATATCTTTGCTACTTATTTCACTAATACCAGATAAAAGATTTGCTGTTCATGTGTTTGTACAGAGCTTGTCATTTTATATTATAGCATAACATGACATTTTGCCTCTATGGTACTTTTTGATAATGTCAAATAAAAGTACAGAAGACTTTGTAGTTAGACATTTTTTTCTCTCTCACCCTAAAGGCATGGAACCATTCAAACATGCAGATTATTTGTGAGAAAATATATTAAGTAGGGTTAATTGACATGTACAAACAATAAGATAAAACTACAAAAGATACCTTTCTTCAAAGTGCAGCATAGGGTTTACCTTTTAGTTATAGTGTTTGCATGATGATGTGTTATCTTGTCATCTTGATCATCAGAAGCTAGACTGTGCATGCAAAAGAAGCGAATCAGTAAAAAAACCCCAATTTTATAAAATTAATTATTCACTAAAAGCAGTATGCTCAACAGAATACCTTTTACATCAGTATATATGTAAAGAGAATGCACTGTCTTTGTACTAAACCAAAACATGAAAAATAGTACAAAGAAGACTCTTTAACAAAACCTAATTGAAGATAAACCTGTCACATTAAAGCATGTTCTTGGCAAGAAGGTTATGCACGAAACCTTTCTGTGATTAATCTAAAAGTTTAGGCTGAAGAAGTACCATATAATTGCTTATTATGATGAGCTTCTTATAAAATCTTAAGGGAGAATATAATTTGCACAAACATATGCTCCTTTTTAGATTGCTTAATATTTCTTACGGGAAAATGGTTAGAACATTAATGGATAATAACAACAGATAATTTCATTATAGTTAACACAGACATAAGCCCTTTTTTTTTGGTATCTGAAATGTTAATTGCCACAATATATGAAAATAAATTATTTAGAAATACTTTTGTCTCACATGTCATATTGAATCTGGAAAAAACATAAATTGTGAATCATCAGATTGATTTCCTTTTTTTAAGATTTTTTTTTAAATTCACGTTTATCCAGGGGAAACAAATGTGTTTTATAATGATAAAATCACTGAATATCATATGGTTTTCCTATTAACATAAGTTAATAAAATGTAAGAAATAAAGCTTAAAATTTTGCATAATTTAATAATTTGTAAATGTTTAGAGGCATAAAACATGAGATTGAAAGTAACATTTCTTGAAGTTACAAAAATAAGAAATGTAGATGTAATACTTGTGTTAGTGGGAAAAAACCCTTCTCCTACCTGATTGTATTTCCTACTTTTTTCTGTTTAGTAGAACTAAAAAAGAAAGCACTTGAAAGCAATCTTTTGAAGCAAATTGTCAGGCTGCATCATCAGCATATGTGTCTGTACTGTCTTATAGTAAAAGGTAACCTTTAAACCATTTGATAATTGATACATGAGATCAATTGTGTTTTTCTTTAATGTGGCAGCAAATTTTTAATTAAGAAAATGTCCAACTTGCACATGTTCCTTGTAGGAAAAGAAACCAATAGCAAAAATTCTGTATTAATGGTCAATCCTTTTTTGAACCTTTTACTTAGCAATTGCAGGGCCTATATGCTATTTAAAAAATTCTTTCCTTTTCATACATTTAAAGGGTATTGTCAGCACAAATACATTTCCAATCAGTTAGAGACTGGATTGACTCAGCCTAGTTTTGACATTTCTTCTAAGCCTGAATAATTTGTATTCACCAGAGTAAGAACAGACCAAAGCTCCAAAGGCATTAGTAGGATTTACAAGAAAACTAGGTTTTTCACTCCCTTGAAGGTCTAGGTTCTTTGGAATGTTGTCTTACGTGCCTTTGTTTAGAAATCTCCCTGGGGATGTGAGACAGCAGAAAACCTCACTGTATCTAAATCTAGGTGATTTGCAGTGGTCTCTCTAGAACAACCTATGGTCTTCAGTGGGGGAGTCTCAGGTGTCTGTTGCTACTGTCGCTGTTGCTGTTATTGCAGTTGTTATCAGGGTTGTGGTTGCTGTTGTTATTATTACTATCATTATTGCTGTTATAGGGGACCATCACTGTGGAATGAACTTAGATTCTCTATTTTTTGAGAAGGTATTACATTTTGCAAATATTACAATTCACAGAATATTTTTCATTGAAAAAGACACAAAGTTAAATAAAATGTTAAATCAACTTCTTTTCTTGTTGAAATGCACATTAAAATACTCTTGGCAAACTTCAATATTCATATGCTCTAGTATTAAGACTGATACACCAGGGAGAGAAAAAAACCCTAATTTAGTGTTATAAATTCTCCAAAAATTCTGTGGGAGATCCAGGCAATAAATTTCCTTGTATGAGGATGAGTACCAAAATGAGAACCCTATTTTGTTTTAGTTTAGTTGCCAGTCTTCTCCTTTACACACTTAAACTGGTTTCTAAATCGTGAAATTCACCACACTTTTCTATCTCACACCCTTAAATTTCAGGAAACTTGTAACCAGTTAACATGACTCAGTAAATATTCCAAAGTTTCTGCAGCCTTTTATCTTAATACTTTTCAGCAATATCATAAAACAATACTAAAGCTTTAGTGTAAGAACTTTTTTTTTGTTTGAACACAATACTATGTGTCAACTAAGAATATCAGATTATGTGTGTGGACCTTGATATTTATATTGCAAGTGGGGGATGCGTATACCACTATAGACCTGTGTGAGGAACGCAACAGGTGAATTTCTTTTTGTAAATAACAGTGGTCTGGCCTCACTTCTGTTCATATCCCTTTATGCCTCCTTGTACTATTGTGCATGGTAGATGGAAAAGAGTAACTAGGGATGGCATTGTCTACATGGTTTAAGAACTCATGTACATCAAATGCATTTTAGAATTGTATATATTTCACAGCCCTTTTAAAACAATGGGTTATTAGTAGATTTTAACTATCAAAACAATATTTTGTTTCAAAACATTAGCAAATAACTCCTATTATATTAAAATTTACTCTGTCTTTGATCATAGAACTTATGGCTCCTGAATTTTCTATTTACATTATTCATTATTGTTACCTTCTTAGTCCACTTTTACAATTTTTTTTTGTACATTCCATTTCTGTATGTAATAACACTGTTCTA
Source organism: Platysteira castanea (assembly GCA_013397175.1). Classification (NCBI taxonomy): domain Eukaryota; kingdom Metazoa; phylum Chordata; class Aves; order Passeriformes; genus Platysteira; species Platysteira castanea. Next base: position 747,123 of record VYXC01002665.1, on the reverse strand, counting down.
AAAATGTAGAAAAATACTGCTATGGACTGCGGATATCTGAATTTATTGTCTTCTATTATTTCAATGATTAATCACTGTTGCCTTATTCATTGCTTAAAATTCAGTCTAGGTGAGGCAAAAATCTATCCCATGTACGGCTATTAACACAGTATTTTAGGAAAGTAACAATTTACTAAAACCTAAATCTTTCAACTTTGTCTCCATTCTACAACATGCCACAAAGAATTCCCAATTAATACCAGGGTTGTTCTGATATCAAATAATCCAGAAGCACAATCTTGTGACCCTATCTTGTCCTCCTTGTCTTAATACAAGTTTTTATTTCTCTTTCTTTTTCCTTTCCTTGGAGGTTCACTTGGAGGTACAGTGTACCTGTCGTATTATCATTTCAAAATTCCTATGCATAAGCTACATTATTTCCTGAAGATATCAATTCACTTCTTCATGTGTTTGATTTTTCCTAACTTGTAAGAGTACGATAAAACCTGAAAACCCCAATATTTCTTGGAAAACTTTCTGCCAGAAGAGAACTAAAGAGTATGAGATGATTATATAGGATTTAGATTTTTTTTCCTGAGCAGTACTGCCTTTAGAATGATCTAAGAAATCTTAAGGTAAAATATTTGGCTTTTGATTAGATTCAAATACGTATTTTTATTTTTCTAGACATTGATACTTGATTCCCATTCTGCTGACCCTTTGTGCTGCCACTCACTGTTCAGAATGCATGTCTTAGGGCAGACAAGAGGAGACAATTTCTCCTAAGGGTGCTCTCCAGCTTTTGAACTGAGCAGAGATCTAAACCCACAGAGGCTCACAAATACAACTGCCTTGAACACTCTTAAAACAAAAAACCTCACTTTCATATGTAATACTTCTATTTTGCAGGTGATTTGAGGGGGAGTTGTCAGTTTTTCTTTCTTTTTTTCCTCTGTATAGATGACAATACTTGCAAACAAGATAAGCCAGAGTTACAAAAGATTTTTATTAGATAGCATTTTGACAAAAACTGATAGCCGGTTTTGACCTCTAACACAATACATTATGAGACAGACGCACACAAAAAAATGACTCAGTTCAAATATTCTTTGTCACCATTCCGTCAGAAAACTACAGCTGTTTCTATACCTTTGCTTAGTACCTAAGGACTCATTTTCCTTTACAGCTCCTCTGAGAATGCCAGTCTGTAACCTTTCCAGATACAGTAAATGAAGCACAGCTCAAAATGAATTAGAGTAGGAACAGACTACAGAGAAAAGAGACTTCGGCTATAATCCTCCAGGTATCTCATCACTGAATCATAGAATGTCGGATTGGAAGGGACCTCAATGATCCTCTGGTCCAACCATTTTTTATTCTGACCTCTATTTTCAGTCATCTTAAAATGGCAAAGGAAAAGGGCCAAATCCTGCCTCTATATTATATACACTTCTCACTGTAATTTATCTGAAGGCAGAACTAGGGACCAACTTTCTTACGGTAGAATCTATTAACATTTAATGTAGGACATCTCCCTTTCTCCTCAGGTCTTATTTCTCAAATTCAATCAAAATCAGTTTTTTAAAAATGTCTAATCTTATCTTCTGTCTTTTCACATGAATGCCCTGGCTCTAGTACTTTTTTCCCTATCTTAAGATGTTATTTCATTGTCCATTTCTAACTTCTGTGTACATGGTCATCTTTTCCTTCATTTCCTAGTCTGTTTTGCTAATCCTTTTGTTTTCTTTACAGATGCCGCAGAAGTCCCCAGTACAACTGCCAAAGCTCCTCCTTGTGGTATCCAAAGTGTCTAAATTTCCCTTCTAGTTACTTGTTAATTTTAATTGACGAAGTTTTTAGCTGCCTAGGACTGAAAAACTTACTAAGCAGTCATGGTAAGGTGTTAAAGCACGTATATTATGTTGGCCTTTTCCTAACTGTAATATATAATTAAAGTATTTTGTGTACTTAAAAAAGTCAACAATCAAAATACATTTTTAGCAATATATATATTTTTTAAATGGATTAAAGTGAAATTTTAAAAACATATTTTCCTACTCTCAATAAGTTCCTTATATTTGTACCTCCTCAGCTCTTACAAAATCACTAATTGCTCTATAAAAAAAATAAGAAATTAGTCAATACCTTGTACATTCCACATAAGTAATGTTTATAAAACATTCAAGAATAATTTTAAGGCATTTATTATGTCTTATATGTATGCATATTGATAATTTTCTGCTGCAAACAAGCTTTTATATCCATCTGGAGTAAGCAGGTAAAGAAGACTCAGATTTCTGAGATTCCTGGTACAGTAATTTCAGAGATGCATTTCTTCTGTCACTAGACACCAGCAATTGCTGCAACTGATGTTTCATCCATTACACCAGCTCAATTTCTCAGACAATGGATAATTAGCTAGACTTTTTCTGTTGGATGATTACCTGTATCTTTTGAGGAATCTCATGCTATAATGGACAAAATGTCACGAATAATGAGGTATTGTGTTGGTGAAAGTTACATCACTAAACTTAAAAGTAAATTGTTCTTTGTCTTTGAAGAAGGAAAGTATATTGTGCATTAGTGCTTTCAGTTCTGTTTCATCTCTTGCTTTAGAGAGAATGTTATCACTAGGTAGAAAATTTAAAACTGGAGATAAATCTATATAAAGCTCATCATATCTGAAGAAGAAGCTGAAATAAAAGTACTGCTGCAATTTAAAAAATCCTCAGTATGCTCAGACAAAGTTTGTTATTTAATCATGCATGAAGATTTTTTGCCTCTGAAATGGCTTTTTATAATATTGTAATTGTATTAGGTGACTCACATTTATGAAATTACTTTAGGTTATTGCATTATATTTCCAAGGATATATTTTTACTAAGTGATGCCTATTGAGTTTATTCACATTATCCCATAGATACAGATGAGGCTCTTTTATTGTCTCTGTGAGATGTTTAAAATACAGAAACAGACTCTTTCACCATGTGCTCTGCAGCAAGTGCACTGCACAGCATCCCCTGGATTACTGCACGTTTTACACAGACAACAGAAAAGGTGGATCACTCTCAGTTTCTTCTGAACTAGCAAAACAACAGCAATATATTTGTGCTCATAGACAATTGCACAGAGGTTGATACCTCTGATCAAACAGCAAATGAAGCCAAGGCAGTGGCAGTTATTAGATTTTCATTCTGTTACAAGAGTTCTTGTCGCCATGTGGTACATGCCTTTTACTTGGAAATGCTTGCAAGCTTGAAAGACACAGAGAGAGAGAGAGGTTTAGTATTGGAAATACAGGCCATTGAAAACTCCCTTGACTGTCTCATAATTCCTTGAAAATTTTTGTTCATTTTGATGCATTACAGCACCTATAAGGGCTATAGGTGTTCTGTAAGGGAGTTTGTGTGTGATTGTGCTGGCTTTGTTTGGGGTGGTGTTAATTTTCTTCACAGTGGCTGACACGGGGCTGTGTTTTGGATTTGTGCTGAACATAGGGTTGATAACAAAGAGATGCTTTTGTTATGGCTGAGCAGTTTTATATAGAGGCAAGGCCTTTTCTGCTTTTAGTGTGCCCATACTGGTGAGGAGTCTGGGGCTGCATAGAAAGTTGCGGGGAGGCATGGCCAGGAGAGCTAACTCCAACTGACCAAAGGGATATTCTAGACTATATAACATCATGCTCGTCTGTAAAGTGTGAGGGGAGAAGATGCTAGGGCAAGATGTTTGGAGTTATGTCATTTGTCTTCCCAAGTCACCATTACTGGTGATGGGGTCTGCTCTCTTGCGGATGGCTGAACACTTGCCTGCCCACAGAAAGCAGTGAATGAATTCTTTGTCTTGATTTGCTTGTGTGAGACTTCTGCTTTCCCTATTCAACTGTCTTTCAACACACAAGTTTTCTGTCTTTTGCCCTTCTGATTCTCTCCTTGATCCTGTTGGTGCGGGAGTGAGTGAGCAGCTGTGGGGGGCTTGGCTGCTGGGTAAGGTTAAACTGTGATGGTGACACAGGAAATGAGATCCCATCTAATAACACAGGTCCTAGGTATATCTGGGACAGCTTTCATGTTCATAAGGGTTTCAAAGTAGATGAGAAGCAAAAAAGATTTCTGACTACATCTTGATAACTGACCCACTTTGGCTGATTATTCTACAGAATCAAAGGTGCACTCACATGATGATTCTCTTAGGAGTAATTTCCTAGATTAAATGAAAGATTAAAAAATTCAGAGTGGTAGTTCATTGCTGGATAACATCCCAACATAACCCATACACAAACTTGGACAATTTCGAGGTGAATATTGCCAGGATGCTCCACCAGTCACCATGGGGAGCAGGAGCAGGTCAGCCAGGGAGCACCAGGGACAGTCCCAGCATCAGACATCTCCCTAAGAATGGGGACAGACCACAGGCCCACAGGTGGATCTGGCTTGGTGGGGTCTGTGACCAGGCAGGACAGGACTGTGGGGAGGTGGACCAGTCCTGCTGCAGTGTTGCTGGGGCAGGGCTTGGTGGCCCTTGGGGACTGACAAAGGGTCCTGGGCCATGGACAGTGTGGGGTGACCCAGAAGTGGGAGGTGGAGGGGTGGGCAGGGAGAGGGACACACTCAGGACCCTGTCTAAATTGTGGACCTAGAGCTATCTCGCCAAAATTTAAAAGGTTTCAGTGTTCAGCAAATTTTGTTAAGTAAGCCATCACTAATGTATTGACAAAATTGCCTAAATAAAAATGCAAACTAGCAGAATAAGTGGGGTGTCAATAAAGCAGCAAGATATTTGGTGTCTAGCCCAGTGATGATGGAGAAAAACTGCACCTCAGCTGGCGTGATCCTTCTTTTACACCATGAATAGAAGTGTTGTCATTGCTCATGAGTGCCAAGCAGACAGGTGGCCAAAAAGTTATTTACTACAACCCATGGCATGAATGTAAATCATGAAAAGAGCTTGTATATGGTTATGTCTCAAATTAAAGAAATTATATTGTTTGAGACTCACTCCAGCATCTTTCTTTCATGCTGTAAATGTTCAGGTTACCACATGTCTGCCTTCTCTCTTCTGTCTCTTCACACTTCTTCCTTACATATCCAGCCCCCAAATGTCTTTTAATCTATTACATCAAAATTAAGACTCTAAGCATGTGCTATACACAAGTAAGACCCATGAAGTACTGGCATATCATAGAGATTAGCCCAGAAGAGCAAGGTATTTATTTACTCAAAGCTTCCTGTATTCACAAATGTTTGAATATATTTTTTTTTCTTCGATTTATTGTCTCATTTAATGATTAACAAATAAATTTTTTATTTCAGTGAAAAAGAGTATTAAGAAGTACTCTGATGCTGCAGCTGAGGTATTTAATAATGTATGAGTGTTTTGTAGCCTAATGCTTCTAACTTGACTCTTGTAATGGTTTCAGGCTTAGCTTTCTTTAGTCTTCATGTCTTCTATACTCATAAAGTGTAGAGTATAGAAGTATATATATAGTATGTAGTATTATAGTATAGTATTATAGTATAGTATATAGTATTCTCCATAAAGTGGAGAACATCCTTTGCTGAGTACTTTCTTTACCAAGCAATGTCTTCAGATGGTGTTCAGTAAAAGCATGCTGTTTTGTTTAGTGACTATATCCGTCAAGGGAAAACAAAAAAAAAAAAAAGGAAAAAGAAAGAGATTGTATACTTGGGATTTTTTTTTCCATTTTTCATTATTCTATATTTCTCATTCTTTGGATTCCAGACAAATAAACAAAGAGATATTGAGTGCTGAAAGGTAACCTCAGATTTTTTTTTTTCTGACTGGGGATTAAAAGCAATGTCCAGAACATGAATGAATCTTTTATTTCTGTTTTTCTTTTTTCTTCTTTTTTTTTTTTTTTTTCTAATATGCTTTTAATGATGTATCATTCTCTTTCTTGGTATTTTTCTTGCTAATTTGAAAACAGCTGCATACTTTCAGGCCCATTCCATATTATCCTAGAACCCATGAATTGGTGGATGATGTTTTTACAAATAACCACCACTGCAGATTTAAAACTTCAGTGTCCACTGAAGCACGAACGTTGCAGCTCAGCAAGCCGAGCAACTGAATACTGGGCAAGTTCAACAAAAAAGCCTCTTTCTGTAGCCACTGAAACTTTTAATTTTGTTTTTTCTCATAAATTTTCAAAGTGGCAAATAAGTATTTTAGTAGTTCATCACCCACTGACTTTAATGGGAATAGCATAGCCAAAATTCATTGCATAGATTAAAAGCATAGCTCTTCTTGGAAGGTACTCTATGGCAAATAATTCAACAAAATTCAGATTGCATACAATGAAATTCTACATAATTACAAATAAGTAGGAAAATTGTAAATTGTATTGAGACAACAAGAAACTAATATGATAAGAGAGAGCAGAAATATTTAAAAAAATGCATTTTCATTCAGTGAAAAATATTATTCACTGACTCCAGTAAGTCTACTCCAGTAAGTCTACTACTGACTCCAGCAGACTTATGACAAATTAAAGGACATGACCCATAGATTTACATGTCTGAAGACCTTTCTTATTCACTAAAATTATGCCTTTGTAAATGTTTAATGAGTTTATTAGGTAGGTCTATTTTCTAACTTTTTGAAGTTAGGTTCATTACTTTTTTGAATAATAAGGTACATGTGTATAACTGACTTTTGTATTAATGTCTTTTGCATTAATGCCTTATTTTCAGCCAACCCACGATTATAACTTATAAAATAAGCAACATTAACAAGCATAACAAGTACTTCAATATGCAGTAGTATTTGTGGTCTATCCAACACCATTAGTGTTCATGTAAAACTCCTTTATAATTTTGTAAACATATGTTTGTGAAATTTGCATCCACCTATACTGGTTATTATATTATATTTATGCCTTTTTTGAGTTATTTTTTATTCCTTTTATATTTTTTCTCCCTTTTTGGGTAATTAACTTATAAACATGAAATATTACACATTATTATTTTATAGCCTTCAGAGCATAAACATTTGTAGAGCACAAAGAAGTGTGGAAATGTGCATGTTAAATAGCAAAAATACAGAAAATCTCAAAGATGATTTTAACGACATCTGAAAGCTCTTTGCTCAGGCAAGAATTCCTGCTTCTTATGATCATATCCACATTTACCTGAACTGGCAAACCCTAGGAGCCTAAAAGCCAAGACGACCTGGCTTTATGTGTAACTGTATTGTCTTTTTAGGTAAACTGAGTTCAGAGTAAGTTCATTCTGCCTACAGCTTCTCTCTATTTTTTCATCAGGAAATGCCAAGAAAGGATTTTGATGGTCTCTGTCTCCCGACACCATCTATGTTACACTGTCACAAGGACAACTGGCACAGGCAAGCTGCCAAATCAGAAAAGGAGCAGTGGGACACATCTACAGTACGTGGGGGAAATCTGTAATAATATAATTAAAGCAACAAAGAATTGGCTGGTCAAATGTAAATGTCTACTTTAGGCTGAGATTAATTGCTCTCTGAAGTCCACTGGCTGTACCGAGGAGATGAAACCAGCTAACAGGACAAGCCCAGACAAGTGTTGAGACCCTGGAGAGTCAGGTCAAGCGCAAGGTCTACAACCTTCCACTACTAATGGCCAAATTATATTTACCAGGATGTAACAATATTTATGTCCTTAACTACAAAAACCATTAAATCTGAGATGTGAGCAGTGACCAAGGCAGCAGGAGCATTTGAATTATGCATTACTCTTTAAACTATCTACTGTTAATCCAAGTTGCTTTGAAAACATGGTCAGTGCTGTAGATTCCAAATTCTGGGTGGCAGTTTAAAATTTGGTCACTCAGTGACCTCATAGTAAACATAAAAGCTGATGTGTCCACCATCAGAATGTAATGATGAAATATTTGCTGTAATTTTAAAAACTTTATCTTTTTGTGTAAACCTTACCTAACTCAATAATTTTTGTTTGTTTTTTTTTGTTTTACTATGTATGTGTACATCATTTTACTGAGATGACATCTTTTCAGCATGATTCAAAATAGCAGCATTATTTAGAATTAATAGTTCTTTGGCCTCTCTGTACGCTGAGGTTTAATACATATTTCATTATGAGACCTAATATAGCTATTATTAGCAAAGGACAAATTGATAGATATCAGTAGTTCCCATTCTTAAAAATATTGATTGCTTGTTATGTATCCAATTAACTTTGTTATCAGAGTATTATTCAGTAACATAAATTGCTAGCTCTTCTTGAAAGTTATTCTTGGCTGATTTTGTTAAAATTTCAATATCAGTCCTTGCAGAATGCAAGGCAAATTAAAATCACCAAGACATTCAGCATATCACTTATTCCAATCCAAAAATAAATGCTATAGATAGAAACATTAAGCTTTTCTTTTGTGACCATTTGGGACCTTAAATAGACTGGATTGTAATAATATTCTGGTCCATTTTTAAACTTTCATCATGGGATCACCGAGAGGAAGAATTTGAAATATTTTAGACATAAGAGTGGCAGATACATACTACTGTATATTTTTGATGAAAATTAGTACTTCTTAAAACCTGTATTCACTTTTCTATTGATAGGAAATGAGTGAGCTGCTTGTTTGCCCCTTTAACACAAACAAAAAAAAGGCAACATTCTGTCACCTCGGAGTTTTACAGTTCTTTGTGCCCTCCTTTTGTCTTTGATTGCCCTTTCTTAACTGGTAGATAATTTAAATATTATTGAGTGTACTTTTCAGAACTATTTGTTTATTGGAGAGATCTATGATCATTTGTTACTTCTGTAAGGGGCAATGTGTGTGTGGGAATATCCACATCTTTACAGATTCAGGTGTGCATTTGTTTGTTTGTTTTTCAAATAAAACATCTAGAATTAATTAGCTGGAGTCATAATACATATGTTTATGATTATTAAATATTCCTGCGGCAATTTCCCCTTATATCTTACCTTTTTACTCTTAATTCAAATCTAATGTAATTTTAAGTTATGTGTTTAACTTTTCAATAGAATACCAGTAAGGAATATATTTTCAGCCTAAAAATAATAAATGCAGCATATGTTTTCATATTATCTATTTTGTATAAGTATATAATATCCATAAAAAGAGGAACAGGGAAAGAAAAGGAGAGATCAAGTAGGTTGTGCATTTTTCTGCAACAGAATCCACTTTCCACTTTTTCTTTTCTTACTAAGTTGCTGTAATTACATATTTCTTTTATAACAGGAGTTATTTTTTCCTGATCTTGGAAGAATATTTAGATCCTCATAAAGCCATATGTTCTATGCAACAACCCTTAATTTATTAAGAAATGGGGAAGCAGTTAGTTAGTGTAAATGGCATTTTATGTTATCCACTAGATTCACAAATCTTCAAGTACTTACTTGAAGATTGTGTTTAGAGATATCATTGTTATTGTTGCATATCAAAGAACTTCATTAAGGGTAGAAAATATTTAGTGTCTCAGTATCCTGCAAATTGCTCATAAAATTCTACTAATGATACATCTTCTCCTTTGACTTTATGTTCATAGAAAGACTGCCGTCCTGCTAATGAGCACAGATTAATTAAAGCAGTGGACTAAGACTGACTTTTGGAAACAGCTGTGACAATCTAAATTATTCTGTGAATACTACAAAGTACATTAAAAAGACACTTCAAGGTGTAAGTGGTCTTAATTAGTACATGCAAACTTATGTATTTGTTGTGATTAAGCAGCCTATTTGTTTTATTATCCTTAAACTAACCTGAAAGCTTTCTCGGTTTCTGTCTTTCTCTTATGCTTTGCAGTTTCTTTGGTATGCGCCTGATGCTATCGTCCACCAGTAACATCCTATCTAATTTGAAATAGAATATCTTTAAAGTTGTGGATTTCAAGTGAACTACCTGTTTTCTTAATTTTCTTGCAGACAAGACTACCAGATGAGTCTTTACTGAGAATTAAAAGTTCTTTTCAGTAGCGGATAATAAAAGATATCCTTCTATCTCATCTCATATTGATGGATCATCATATTTTGGCATTTCCCTGGAATCTTGTTAATATCTGGATTGCGGTAGCAGCACCATAACAGTAAGAAATTTAAGCAAATTCAGAATATGGGCGTCTCCTTATTTATAAAAGTAAAATAAAATCACCACCATCTTCTCCCAGAACACTGCTTAATGGTATGACTCCTGAAACAGTCATCCCACATCAGCCACCTTCAAAATTAATCTCTGTTGATCTCTAAAGCCTGACATATCTCATAGAGTATCTATCCTCTAAAGATGACTTGCATTTTTAACTATTTTCTGCAGGGGCTGTAGTGCGGAGATTAAAAAAAAACAAAAAAACAAGTGGTACAGCATTTTCTCAACAACAGGACCAAAACCTTATCTGACCAGACTAAAAAAAAACCTAAATTGAACACCCTTTCAACTAATACATAAACTCCAAATATCACTGCAAATGGCTCTCAAGAATGGAAGAGGTGCTGAAACAGAAGATAAGAAAAAAAAAAGATATGAGATGGGGTTAAAACCACACACACACAAAAAAAGTATTTAAATTGCCTTAAGAGAAACAGAGAGAGAAAAAATTACATTACTGGCCAGTTATTAGAGCAGTTACTATTTCCTCAGTGACACTTAGATACTGCAGTGATATATGCTATTATAAGAACAAGAAACTAGCAAGCTTGATAGAACGAATTAAAATAATATATGACTTGTCTTCAGTGGCAACAGGATTAGATCTTGAGTCAGTAGGTGTCCGATTAGAATTTTTTTAAGAGCTTCCTGTTAAAATTTATTTATTAATTTATGTTAATTACTTTTTGCACCATTTTGTTATTTACTGATGATTGTGAATAAGGTTAGGACATTAAAATTCATTATTAAGGGTCAGTTCATGGTCATTTTGCAGAAAAAATCCTGAGACCACTTTTAGATTTTGATTCCAAACAGAATGGAGCATTATCAAGATAATGAGAGTGAAATCTAGTGCACCTAATTTGGCAATAAGGCGATCCAGGCCACCTACAGAAAGTTTCTAATTTTTCAATAAAGCCAGTACAGAGCTACAAGTATATTTTAAACCAGCAACGTGAAATCCAGAACATCTTAGTCAGCTGTTTACATCTTTTCATTGTACATATCTGAAGACCTGGACACCAGTGGGTGACAATCTAATCTTTCTTAATGTGGGTTAGTTGTCCTTCAGATGACTACAGGGCTAGACAGACCTCGACACACGTTCTGTTGCAGATGGGATTACATGGACTGATTCCCACTTTGGTTTTACAGTTCAGTGGCTACAACACTAACCTAACATGGGGGAAAAGACAACCCAGACAATCTACTCGGTTGATATCTAATTATGTTTTTAATGTGTCATACTTCAAATAGATGACAATGAGAGACAATTACTACAGAGCACACAGTGAAATGCTTAATGGCTAACACACTCAAATGAGGATTAATATTTTTCCAGTAAATGACTCCAGAAAGAGAAAGGTTTAAACTGTTACATGTTCCCAAAGATAATAAATAATTACAAAGAATTTGTCTAGCTTTATTGCATTGCATAAAAACAACTTCTGATTTAAAATTGGGGCAGGCACTGATCACTTCTCTCTGATGACCAGCAATAGCATGCAAGGGAACAGTATGATGCTGTGTCAGAGAAGGTTAAGGCTGGATATTTGGAAAATATTCTTCATCCAGAGGAAGGCTGGGCACTGGTTGGGCTCACCAGGAAAGAGGGCAGTGGGAAGGGTCAAGCTCGACAAAGTTCAAGAAGCGTTTGGATAATGCTGTCAGGCACATGGTGTGACTCTTAAGGATGGTCCTTATCGAGGGCCAGGAGTTGGACTGGATGATCCTTCTAGGGCCCTTCCAACTAAGGATATTCTATGGTTTTAAATCTTTGCTGAAGAGGTGATTGTTGAAAGAGTCATGCTCATGTGCTAAGACAGGTGGGGTGGTAGTAAAGAACTATTTTGTGTATTTTTTTTCTAGTAAAATATTTACAATAATGTTATGATAATGCAGTCCAACATAGTGGTATTTTTTCTGGGAGCCAAACCTTCTTACAATCATACTTCCCCTTGAAAAGGGTCTTGCAGCTGATGGCCTCTGATCAGAGCTTTGGCTATGTTTCTGGGAGCGCCTGTTGACAGAAGCAAGATTGTGCTCAGCAATTAAGCTAACATTGGCTGAGTACCGTGGGTTATCAGTGCTTGAATTTCCACTATGACTTTCTCAAAAGTATAGATGTAGGCAGTAGTTTTTATGAGTTTGCAGAGATCAAGCTTTGAGTGATATTGAATAGTGATGACTTAAAAATATTTTGAGAAAGGAATTGGTGCTTTGGAACCAGAAATGAAGCTACATATCATAAAACATGTTCTGGTGCTTCTACATGTCAGCTATGTACAAAATCCCCCAGTAATACCAAGCTTTCTGCCATGACTTATCTATGTCTCACATGCCACCTACTTTTTATTTTTATTTGATTTAATAAGTTTAATTGGTTAATCTCCATATTGGAATTGCCTTTGCATTTGGGAATTCACAGGCTGTCCGAAATGAGCAGGTGGGGCCCCCAGTTTAGGAATCTTCACTAGGAATTATCATTAGGCAGAAAGAATGTAGGCTTCTCTGTTACAGGTGTCCTTCCATGCCAGGCAGTTCAACACGAATCACTGCCAAAAGGTAGTGACTGAGGCATCCTCCAGGTTGCCATTGCCTCAAGAAAAGTTAAACTAAGGGTTATGAATTGTGACTATGTTCCCTTGCACCCACCTTTTTCACTAGCATGATTGGAAATTCTGAGGACCGAATGAAAAATCTAGCTTGATGAAAATAGATTAGAGGGGAAAAGGTCTCCAGTGATCAACACTTCTAAGGTGACTTGAAACCTACAAAGCCTCTTTGAAATCAAACCTGTACAGCCTTGTACCTTGTGCCTTTGCTGTGTGCTTGTATGACTGTAGCGGGGCACAAATTAAATAGTATTGAGAAATGGATTTTTATTTAATTGGAAGGAGTACGAGATCAAAACTTTATAAATGAAGACAGTCAAAGACAATTAAAAATATTTAGCTTTTTTAAAAATTACATTAAATTTTTGAAATATTTCACTAGAAAATTATTTTTACATTGTGAGTCATAGCAGATTCAGAGTGATAAGACAGATGGAATCACTGACTCAAGTATTTAGTTTAATACAAAATTTGGAGAATAAAATGAATGTTTAAAGTGGCAAAGCATTTTTTTTATTTTTGCCACAGAGAAGTAAACACTGCCTTTGCAGCCATCCACAGCATTCCTATGCTAGCTTTCACATCTCCATTGTATCAATGGCAAAATGCAATAAGAAGAATCTTTAAAATAAACCATATTTATTTCCAGACTGCAATAAACTAGTTTCCTAAGAGGAAGAAAGCAAAGAAGTAGGTCTGTAACTCTTATAAGTCCAGCAACTTGTGCTGTGATATGTGGATTATATTAAGAACCTTAGATGCATTTGGTTTTACAGTGTCAGCTGTCTAAATTGTAGACAAATATGTTTATAAACAGGATTATTGGCTCACTATATCACCCAGTAATTTGAAGTTTTTCCCCATTTGGACTCAGTTTAACAGTATTCCTTCCATTAAGACTGCTCCAGTCTTTCCCCTTACATATGTTTTTCTTGTTTATTGGGATAATGTGTTTCAGACAGATGTGAAATTCTCCTTGAAGCACAGCTTCTTTATAAATAAAGAAAGAGCAAGAAAAGGGGGAGGAGGGTGTAGGAGGAGGAGAGGGGAAATGTAACCCTGATAGCATTCAGATTTTTTTATTTCTGTAGACACTGAACAGTTGGCCTATCATTTTTTGCTGAATATATTATGAGATAATAGCTATTGTTAAGAATGACTTTCTGCTTGTCTTGAACTCCTGAGATTGTACAAATAAGGTTCCAATCAGCTAAATTTTCCTGCTCTAAGTATAATTTTGTCATGGTATTGAACCAACAATCTATTCAGGATGGTCTGTAGTTTTGGCATGGGGCTTTAAATAAGTACAGAATTGATATGCTACCTTACATGTATTATAAAAAACCAGAGACTCTCAGAAAGGAAATCAATGGCCATTACATTTAAGTAGGTACATAGCAAAGCCTACATTCTGCATTGGCAAGGGCAGATTGTTCTGTTCTTCTCACATGGCTGGCAACTTGACCATAAGAAATTGCAAATAACAAAATTCTCAATGAACTGCAAATCTGAAATGCCCACCAACTGCATCAGAACCATAGAAGCTTATAACAAACACATTTGAACTTTCTAGCTCCCATCTATAATTCCCACGTATTACTGACATTTGCTAACTGAATTATTGGATCTGAGTAACCAGATTCTTAATTGTACAGCTATCTGCTATTACTAACCGAGTTGAATACCAGATTATTTGCCCAAATTTGTCTGTCAAAGGACACAGCCTAATTGCTACCTAAAATTCATCATATTCTATTGTTAATGTTCGTCTTTCAAAGATCACATAACACATTCCAGCATCATAAAAGAGCTTAGACTCTTATTATACACTTGCAAAAACTGCCAACCTAATTTTGAGAATGAATACAAAATACTTTGGGGAGGGAAGAAAAAAAAAAAGGAGAATAGAGTAATTTCATTTAAAATATATAAAAATTCTAGGATCATTTAGCTAGAAACATGGGAATATTGTTAATGGCCAAGTAACAAAAAAGAATGTTTTAAAGTCTGGGGGATTATTATTTTCTGTTATAAATGCTTTTCCAGTCCTTTTCTAGAGTGAAAGTTTGTAATGAGGAGTAAAATTAAAACCTCCAAAATTCATCTATTAATGGATTATCAGACCAGAAAGGATCATTGAAATATCTAGTCTAACTTTCTGTATGATATAGGATTCTATGCAGTTACTCTTAATTTGAACCCTGTAACTTTTACTTGTCTACAGTCTAGTTTTCAGAAGTTTGCCTTGGAGAATGCAGTTACAAATCTTATTTAAGAATGGAAAGTTCTTGTTAGAGGCTGTACTTGCAAAGAGTTTTGAATGGCTTCTTGAAGTCTCCATCTCAATAATTGAAAATCTTTTATTCTGAATGTCTTTTTATGTAACTTTTAAATATTAGGACAAGAAATCACTGCTTCCTACTAAGGAATCTCTAAGAAATGCACAGCACTCCTGTAATCAGATTTAAATAAACAGAAAATTACATTATCTCTACTTATACTAGAAGTGAATTTACAGCTTTAAAACGTGGTTCTGCAGTTTCTATGGGACAGGTTTTTGCTGGTTTTCTTTTTTGAGTACATTGACTAATTATATCAATGTTTCAATTGAGCAAGCTAATTTAGTTGTACTTTAAACACATAAAGGTCTTTAACATATATTTCAGATTTTTTGTTCAATACTAGTCATGTCTGAATATACCAGATAAATTCTGCTGTATTTGAGAAGTTGCAACTGTTTTAAGAACAAGCACAGGACTTTCTTTAAATTGAGATGGTTATCTTTTTAAAGTTATCTTTTTAAAATTGCATTTTTTGAGGGAAGTTAGTTTAAAAAGTCAACAATCTTTAAATCAGATATAAAAATTTTAATCCGCAGATGAATCTAATAGCTTTTTACTACAAGGGATAAATTTCAAGAACAGTACTGAAAACACTAAAAAAAAATAATAATTTGATTACTTTGGCTAAAATGCCTTCATCACTTTAAGATTTGGGATTAGATCCAAAGATGACTGGAGTCTCTCTTAAAGTTCTATTTCTTCAAAGGTAAAAATCAGACTGCCATTATTCATAATAATAAAATTTTAAACCAATATATTAATAGTTTCAGGACAAGAGTAATTCTTCTTAAGTTCCTAGTGGTTATGATGTTGTGACAACAATTTGCAAAATCTTGGAACATCTAAATTCTATCCTCATTCTGGCCTTGAACACATGCTGTCTTTTAAACAGAAACTGAATCTTGAATTCTTCTTACTGACCCATCATTTGACATGGACTTCAGCTTGATTGTGTGCTTTAACCACATTTGTTTAAAGTTCCCACAGCTTTTGAATAAGTGTTTAGTAGTGACACTGACTGTAGTGAAGTATTTTCATCCCTTATGTAAACTGTATAGGGATATACCACAGGGATCTACTTTTATTATTAAAGCACATACAGTTTTTACCTCTATATGTCACATAAACCTTGAAATATAGTAAAGTTGTTTTGAATAAAGTGAGAGCTTATACTATTCCTCTTTCAAGCTCTTTTTCTCTTCTTTTTAGATGGAAGTCCTATTAAAACCTCAGCATAACCTGTTGAAGCAACATTCGCAAAATGGTATGGGAAGTTCTGTTAATGAGTTCTTGCTGATCACCTCAAGAGGAAACAGGTGAAAGAGTTTTTCACTCTGTTTTGCATGCTGCTGTCAGAACTCTGATAGTCGGCATGCTAGTTCAAAACATTTTCTTCTGGCTTTCCTGGACCACAGGGGTTCTATTTCAGATGGTATCTAGAAAATAGATGAGCTATTTAAAACTGTAGAATGAACAATTCCATAACACTCTGAAACAGGCACAGAGATAGAAAGAAAGAATTCAGGAAACAGATTGTGGAGAATGGCCTTCGTGTACTTTAGGTGACATATACTAATCCCAAAAGATTGGATATCTAAAGAATCTTTTAGATCTGTTTTGCTAGTTCTTATCTAAAATAGATCATCAGTACTATTTTTCAGTAATAATGTAACTCTGGAATAAAAATTGAGGTCTTAGTCTTAACACTTAATAATTAAAGAACATGGAGTTTTTAGTGTACTGCACTTTTTAGGTCACAGGGAAAAGAAAAAAAAAAGGTCTGATTTAGGGAAAATGCTAAGGGTCCTGAAAACTGCTGTGTGCCAGCTGCAGACCTAGAAATTTTCCATTGCACCAAAGGTATGCTTCTCCAGATAATGAGAAAAATGTCTACAGAGACTACAATAGATAAAAAAAATCAGTGGGTGCCTTCCATGTCTTTTTGTTACAAAGCAGGGATGTGTGGAGTGAAAGTAATCCAATTACTTTCCATATATGCATACTGGTAAATTTACTGGAAGTTTAGAGAAGAATGTCTGTGATTGAAATTTTAAGTGCAAAGACTGAATAAAGAGTAAGTAAATTTTCCTGTGAAAACTTCCTAGTCATTTAGCATCTGAAAACTAATCTAAGCAGATGGAGCTGTAAATTCTAAGTAGAATGAAGGAACACATGCACAAGAATCTACACAACACTGCTGTCCTGGCTCAGTAGCATGCACTATTTGCAGTTTCATTTTTTCACAGTTAGGTTTATAATTTTAATTTTATGGTTAATGCTACTTTAAGAGAACTTTAAATATTAGTATTGCTTAAAGGAAAAAGGATGAAAAATGTGTGAGAAGTATTTTGTGACTGATCATGGTAAAACGGTGACAAAGTTCTAGTCTGCAACTTAACTTACTTGGCATAATGTGTTCATGAAAGTGACTGGCACAAACCAGTATGCCTAAGGAGCATTTAAAAATACACTTTGGAATTTGTAATTATTAACTCTTCATTCCTCCATTCAGCATAAACCTCTGCTTAAAATATCTATTTTTAAATGTTGTAGGAGAAAATTGGTGTTAATTTTTCTCTCAGGTTTTCAGCAATTTTTTTCTAGTAACATCTCTTGTTTCTCCCTTATGATTATTGACAGCAGGGATTGTTCTACCTTGTTTGGTGTAGAAGAGTTTACAATATAAACTCTTTGTGCTTGTTGGCTCATTTGTAATGAAATTACTTCTCAGCTATCCATTCTCTCCCTTGTTAGTTTTACTTTGCTTTCTTCTCCTGGTTCAGTCAATACCTAACTCAGTTTGAACTAAAGACAGGTTCTCGCTCAAAAAACACACTGAAATCTAGCATGACTGCAATACTAACAACCATAAAACAAGCATATGCTTATGAAAACAATCATGGAAGTAAAAAAGCATCACACTGAGTAAATATTTAGTCTTTTTATTGTTTTCTCTTTTATATCTACATTTGCGTTAGGTTGATTCCTGCCAGCACTAGGCACCCACACTGCTGCTTGCTCACTCTCATCTCCTTCAGGACAGCGAAAAAGTGGAAGGGAAGAGGCCTCATGGGCTGAGAGAGATACTGTTCAATAGGTGAAGAAAAAGTTGAGTTTGCAAGCAAAGAGCTAATTTATTCACTACACCCCACTGGCAGTGATGGTAGTGAACCTTCTCACTTGTGGGCCAGAGGAGAAAAAAACCAAAAAAAACCCTTGATGTTCTGCAAGTNCCAGCACTAGGCACCCACACTGCTGCTTGCTCACTCTCATCTCCTTCAGGACAGCGAAAAAGTGGAAGGGAAGAGGCCTCATGGGCTGAGAGAGATACTGTTCAATAGGTGAAGAAAAAGTTGAGTTTGCAAGCAAAGAGCTAATTTATTCACTACACCCCACTGGCAGTGGTGGTAGTGAGCCTTCTCACTTGTGGGCCAGAGGAGAAAAAACCAATAAAACCCCTTGATGTTGTGCAAGAGTTGTTCAGAAAAAACAAAAATATTGGTGTGTTATCAACACTGTTCTAGTCACAAACCCAAACCACAACACCACACAGGCTATGACAAAGGAAATTAACTCCATCCCAGCCAGCCAGATCCAGTAAAATATCTTTTATTCCTTGGATTTCCATTGTGATTAAATCTGTAATATTGTCTTCAAGCTAGGCAAAGACATACCACAGTAAATTTCATGTTTGGCAGCAGGCTAAGTCTAATTATTGAAAGATTGGTTCTATGGTTATAGTTTGAATCATAGAATACAACAAGAATCTGGATAACTAGCTTTTAAATCATGAAGTTATGAAAGGCATTTTCCATCCCACCTGCTTTCCCTTAGTACCTACCCCTAGAGTTACCTCATTCAGTAAGCAATAAACTACTGTCATTACTGTTGTTATCCCAAGAAATAGAAATCCTGTACTTGCTGTCATCTATGTTGGTCTGTCAGTTTGGATGCTTGCAGCATCCTGTATTAAATATTTTAAAGAAGCACTGAACCAAATACATCAAAATTTAAAGATACTATCTTAAGTTCTCTGTAAATGTAAACATTTAAATCTACAGAAGGCTTTTATCAAGCTCATACAAGTCTCAGCTTCTGTTTCAACTCCTGTCAGATCCATTATTATTTATATGTTTTTCTAAGAAAGAAAGTGGTTAGCAGATGCTGTAAGTGTCCTAAGACTGCTTACTTTGGAGTTGTTTGAGTAGCCCCATCCTCCAGGAAGTTGAGAATTTTCAGTGTGTTCTGCGTATTAGTTATATGTACTTATTTCCAAGTCTGACTTGATTGAGCTTCATGGCACTGTCACTGAAGCTGTACATGAACAAATCCATCACGGACTACTGAAGTATTCTGCTTCATCATTATATACAGTTATCAAATAATGAAACCTTATCCTTAAAAAACCCCAGTCTTTTTATATCAGGTTTATAATCCTACGGGGTTAATAGTACCTGTTATAAGAAAATTTATAGGACTAAAAAACCAGGGATCCTATTTCATCCCTTGATTGAACTCTTTATCCTCTTATAGAAAGACTATCCCCTTGTATGTTGCTTCTGTCCTTACTCCAGCCTGATTTCATCCCATTATCCTTTTAACCACTTCTCTCTTCCCATCCTTCTTATCTAACAAGTCAGAATGTCCCTTCTACAGTTCTGAGCTGAGCACAATCTAGCCTTGCTCTCCCTAGCACCTGTGGCCTGCCACAGGGTTCAGATACTATCCTTCCTGCATGTCAGACAGATTTCTCTCAACTTCTTGTAGCCTGTCTGATAGGCTGTGCTTATACTGCTAGGATGGGAGCCAGGGATTCCCTTATAACTTGGGAATTCTTACAAGATAAAACTAGTTGAGCCAAGACTAAGGAGAGGAGCATTCTAAGCATCCTGAGAACTATTTAGTCAGTGTAAACACTACTGCCTTTCATTAGAAATGGAAATATGTTATTAACCAGGATGCATTTTCATTTGTAAATGTACCTGAAATGGACAGTGATTTAATCAATTTTATGTTTCAAAAGCTTGCTAAAGAAAGTAGGTTCGATTTGATGCACAGTGCATGAAAGCATGATCTTGACAATTTTCCTAGTCAGGTATTAATTTACCTATTTTGTAGTTCTAAATATTTGGAGAAAAGTAGTGATGAACTTAGTTACTGAACAAAAATCTGGCACAAATAAAAAATATTAATTTCTACCTTCTGTATGTAAAAGGTGCTATTATGTCTATTTCAGACCAATGCAGGCCTTGGAAGATTTATTTGGAAGCACTGGGAAAAAACAATATGAATGAGATCTCAGTCAAATGTTTTAAGAGCTATCCAAAAACACCAAAAGATTAACCTCATTAACAACAATACAGTATCTCATAGGTGGGCATATTACTGTGTTCCCTGTCGTGTGTGGCACAGTGCTCCCCTGGTGAAAGTGTCACAAAAAATATAGGCATTTCCTTTTGGAAGGAAAATATCTTTGAAATTCCTCAAAGGAAAAGCTGAAATCATCCTGCAGTGTTCTCTATGAAGTAGTTCCAGACTTTCCACAGAAGATAGGAACTATAAAGAAGTGTAAGTGCAACACTGCCCTTTTAGCTGGAGTTACTAGATGAGATATCAGATGAAAAGGCGCTGCAGTTCCTCAGAAATCCCTGGTCTAAGAATTCAATGTTGAGAGATTACATTAGTCAAAGAAAGTGGAACACTGGCAAATGTATAAAATATTAATGGAAATAGCCACTAAGGTGCATCTAAAACCATGCGGTTATAAAAGATGATGTTGTTGTTAGAAATGCTATTTATTATTATTTAGTATTTCAGAGTACTTAGAGATATTACAAAGACTAGTAGATTTAGGATGATACTATTCCCTAGATAACGGCTTTCCACAACATATCTTATTTAGTGCATGTACAAAACCCTCAAAAGAATAAAACCTAGTTATAGCTCTCAAAAGACCCTTAAATTTAATGGTAAACTTTCAAAATTTAAACTTTAAAATTTAATTTTTTCATTAAGTTTAATATCTTTACATTTTAATATCCAAATTGTACAACCTGAAAATGTGCACTTATTTTCTTAGCTTTTCTTAAAGACTCCTGTATCAGAGAATCAAGGGGTTTTTTTCTTCAGGTGGATATCTAGGACGCTGAGACTTACCAATTCATAATGCAGCTTGCTTAATTGGTGTACAGATGTGCTCATATGTGCTCATATGTGCTTATACGTGTACAGATGTGTCTGTATGTCCCTCTTCAATATGACTTGAACCCAAAAATCCTTGACGGTAACATTATATATAAATTTATAAATCTCTGGTACTGCTTTGATCACTGCACAGGACACTTTTTTGTTAGTTACAGGACTCATGGATTTACTTGTTAAAGCAATACTAGGAAAGGAAATAATTTTTAAATGCAAGATTCCATTCAGTACTTTATAAATACAGTATTCTCATTATTTCATGAAACACTGTACAATGAAATTTTCCTATACATCAGTATAGAAACATTATGTCAAAAATCAATTTGCAAACACACAACATATCAAGGGGTGCAAGGAAAAGAAAAAAGAAAAAAAATAAATACTCGTATAGATTAAAAATAACATTAGGAAAATACAAAGTACTTTTTTAAAAAATATATATTTTTTCATTGAAAAAATTAGATTGCAATCTGGAATGTAGAATTACTAAAATTCAGTAAGTGAGAAATGTATGCCATTCATTGATCACACCCCAGTTCATCACTCCATCAGATGAAGGATACAACCCACAGAATTATTAAGTGATATGTTTCCATGTAATCAAATGCTTTAAGCCATCAGGGAGTTAATAGCAGTAGTAGTAATAATAATAATAATAATAATAATAATAATAATAATAATAATAATAATAGAAAATTTGCTTTCTAAAGCCAGCTGTTCTGATTCTCATTTCCTTCAGGTGAATAGAGAAGGCCATTCATCCACAGCATCCCTTGTTATGAAACCAAGCACAGGTTGGCATACCTATGCTGGATTTTCTACCTAAATTACATGAGTAGGAATATGTCAGTTCTTAGCATCACTGTCATGGGACAGCAAGTCATACCTGTACCTGCTGAAAGTGTTGCAGAAAGAACCACTACAGTTTTTATACTTAGGTAAGCCTGGAAGCTGAGAAATATATTTGCAGATACTATGGATTTTTTCTTCCAATGTGACATTCTTGGTCCTTGTAAGAGCAATATAAATAAAATTATCACTAGCATTTCCATTAAAAATAGCACAGTTTGGACTGGAAAGGACCTTTAAAGATCTTCTAGTCCAAATCTTTGCAGTGATCAAGGACATCTTCAACTAGACCAGGTTTCTCCAAACCCCATCCAACCTGGCCTAAGAATTCAGTGAACAGTCCCAGGCAGCCCTACTTCTCTGGCCAACCTGTTCCAGTGTCTTACTACCCTCAGATGAAAGAATCTCTTCCTAACATTTCATCTAAACTTTTTCAGCTCAAAACCATTCTTTTTTGTCCTATCACTACCTGCCCTCGTAAAAAGTCCCTCTCTATCTTTCTTGTAGGCTCCTCTCAGGAACTGGGAGGACACAATTAGGACGTGCCAAAACTTTCTCTTCTCCAGGCTAAGCAATCCTAATTCCCTCAGCCTTCCTTCATAGGATACATGTTTCATCCCTCTAGTCACAGAAAATTCTGGGTTGGATGGATCCTGCAAAGGTCATTGAGTTCAACTCTTAAGTGAATGGCCTGCCTGGTGTTCAAGCCTGTGACCTTGACATAATTAGCACCACGTTCTGACTAGCTGAGCTAATCTCAGGGTCAGTCATCTTGGTGTCCCTCCTCTGGACTAACTACAACAGGTCCATGTCCTTCCTGTGCTGGGACCCCAGAGCTGGATGCAGCACTGCAGGCGGGGTCTCACCAGAGCAGAGCAGAGGGGCAGAATCCCCTCCCTGGCCCTGCTGCCCACGGTGCTTTGGATGCAGCCCAGGACACGTTTGGCTCTCTGGGCTGCAAGTGCACAATTCTGGGTCCAGCCCCTCATCCAGCAGCACCTCCAAGTTCTTCTCAGCAGGGCTGCTCTCAATCTGTTCACCCCCCAGCCTGTGTTAAAACCTGGGTTTGCCTTGACCCAGGTGCAGCACCTTGTGCTTGGTATTATTAAACTGTGTGACATCCCTTCCCCTACATCCACTTCCCAAGCTTATCTAGATCCCTCTGGGTGACATCCCATCCTTCAGGTGTGTCAACAGGACCACTCAGCCTGGTGTCATGTGCAAACTTGCTGAGAGTGCACTCGATCCCTCTATGTCATTAGTGAAAATATTAAATAACCCTTGTCCCAGTATGGATCAGTCCCTGACGAATACCACTTGCCACGGAAGGTTTAGTTTATTTTAGTGTAGTGTAAATGAAAGGTTTAGTGTAAATGAAAGGTTTAGTGTAACTTAGTTCAAGTTTATTCACATTCTTATTTATTGTTTATTATTGTTACTGTCTTTCTCTTGGTATAGAATCCTCATTCCCCTCATTTCTACTGCAGTAATTTTCCTTAGAAATTTCAATTGCATGAAAAGAAATAAAAATAGCTTTTGATCCAGTATCTTGCACTAAATTATCTGTTATGGGTTCCCTTTGTTCCCTCATTGTCTTGGATTTTTTTTCCCCCCAAGATTTCTTCATTATGCCTGAAGCATGTCCTTGTTTCCAGTGTCTGCTATGTAACTCTTAAGTCCCTCAGCACAGTAGGACAGGCCTGGGAATCTGATGCTGTATTTACTGCATGAACAACAACTTAATTAAGTCGTGCTTTAGAAATATCATCAGTGCTTTGTTGCTACTATTGCACTTGGGCATGTATCACATTGTTCTGATAAATGTATTGGGAGAATTGCTTTGTAGTTCGTCTTGTTTCTGGAACATTACTGGCTAAGGACCCTGGAACAAATTGTTTCTATTGCACAACTGAGGATTATGCTCTCAGTTCCAAAAATGAGCACAAAAGATTCAGAATGGGGACCAAAATCTTTCAAGGCAGTATACAATCTGAATCAGAATTAGACCTGCATCACTTTAACTGCTAGCTCATATGAATGACACAAGAGATTCTATTTCTTTTTTTTTCTCCTTACTTTAATAATACAGAAAACACAGTATAAAATTCCTTCTTCCATTCCTTTTTACATGCATACATAGGGAATGCAGGAAAACAGAGAATAGAATACGTTATTATGCATTCTATGAAACCTGGACCAGCATTTGCTGTTCTCATCAATTGCCTTGCACTCTGTGTGGTATATTCACTTGTATTACATAGCTGTAAATGCAACCAGTTGGGCTTAAATATCCATCAGTTTTCAACAAGTGTAATTGTTTGTGCATTTGTGAAATAAGTCCAAGGTGAATGTGAACTAGCATAAAAAAGAAATTTTCACAATTACTGTTCTCACATAATGTGAACAGACCACAGTGCTAGGAGGATCAAAGTGTCAGAGCCCTAGAAAAAGAAGGCTAAAACTTCTGTTCAGAGATAAATTAAATTTCGTAAAAGTTATAGTGCAATAACTTAATAATTATATGGAAAATTTGTGGATGTTGGAAATGAGGATGAACAAAAACATGTTGTTCCTGATGCTCTAACAATTGCTAACAGTGTAGATATTGATAAAAGATTTAATGAAGTAGAGTTTAGACTAGATGTTACCTTCAGAATTAATTTTGCACAGCTCGTATCTCTTAATATAAAATTAAATAAATTATTTTAAAAGTCTGCTTAAAATTGCTGGTCTGAAATCTCGTTATCCATTTGCTGGTTCTTTACATGTTGCTGTTTTAGTTGGAATATTAGGCTCACAGAATCACAGAATGTCTTGAGTTGGAACGGCCCTTTAGAGATCATCTAGTCCTAGCTCCCTGCTGTAAGCAGGCACATTTTTCACTGGACCAGTTTTCTCAAAGTTGAACCCAATATGTCCTTGAATATGGCCTGTGACAAGGCATCCACAACTTCCCTGGGCAACCTGCTCCAGTGTGTCCCCCCACTCATCGTAAAAATTTCTTCCTTATATCCAATCTAAAGCTTCCTGCTTTCAGTTTGAAGTCATTACCTTGTCCTGTCACTACAGACATCAGTATAAAGTCTCTCTGTATCTTTCCCATAAACCCCTATGTATTCTTTTTCTTTCTATTTCTGAAAACCCAGAAAATTTTGTCCTCTGAACAAAACAGGCACAGAAAAACTTATAAAATGGGCAGCTGGGTGCAAAACAGGGTCCTTCAGTACGCCTGTCTGGCTGAGCTCTGCACCTGATCTCTGCAGTCTGTCCTGCTTTATTAATGACCTCTGCATAATCTCACTCTCTAGCCCACGTGTGCCAGTGCTTCAAGGACTCAGGGCCAGCTACTGGGGAAACCAGCATGAGGGGAATGTGTGCCAGCTGCTGGACCCAGACTGGGGTTTTGAGCACCACTGGCCCTTGATGTCTGCTCCTGGAGCCAGTGAGGTCTTGGTGTCAGCTACAGGAGCCAGTAGCATCTTTAATATCCAGCCACTGGGTCAGGGATTGTGCCAGTGCTTGGGGAAATCACAAATGTGTGTGCTTCTGGAGCTGGGGAATGTGGTGTGTGTGCTGCACTAGCGACCTTCGACCTCTGCCAGCCCAAGAAGAGGAGGAGATATGGCCATCTGGGCCTGTGTCTGGTGTGACTCCCGAATGTGGGGGCTGCTGAGGGTAGTGTCTGTGGTAGATGTCTGTGGACATCTGTGTAGCTACAGCTGTGTCCTTGTCCTCTGTGTGTGTCTTCTGAAAAATTCCAGTAGTTACTTACTAGGGTTTCAGTCAGAACAGAAATTGACTGATGTCTAAAGCCAACCATCTTGAGACCCTATAAATGGTGGTCCTGAGTGGGGTCCTTTGAGGTCTCCTGGACAGTAGCAGGCTGTGTCCACCGCCTCCCTCTGAGTGGTATACTTTTCAGAACAGGCAAATTCTCAGGTTTGCAAAGTTTGGAGGACTATCACTGAAAGCTAATGATGTGGCCTGGGCTGATACATCCATTCCTTGGGGCTCAAACCCCACTCACTGAAAAATGCAAAGCCATTAAATGTATTTCACTGAACTTGCGGGGAATTTTTAACAGGTATATATTTTTACTTTTATGTATATTCATTGCTCTGTGTGTGCAGTGAATTAAACACCTTATAGCATATATAGTATGAATGTTGCCCTCTTGGATCTATAATTAAGTCACTGTTGTAAGTGTATTAAATCCTATGGAATCACTTTGTAAATGTGAAATTAGTCAACAATTAATACGGCCAGATGGAAGAGTCCTCTTTCTTATGTTTTTATCAGGAAATCAAAGTTATATTTTCTTTGCTCATTTTTCTCCACAATTTATTCTTGCCAGTGCTTCAACCTCAGCAGCAGAGACAGAGAAATGTTTTCTCAAGATCGTTTGTGAACTTAGATTCAGTACAAGTACCTGAGGAACAAGATCTGCAGTCAGCTTCAAGGTAAAGCTGTTGAGGAGGACCCCAAACCATTCTCATATTGTGAGAAACTGCTAAGACCACTACAAAAAGTACTATTTAGTTAGGAGACTAACTACAAGAAGATGATTTTCTCCTCTCCATAGATCCTACATTTCTTCCTATGCTGATGATCTACATTCTGTAAAAATTCTATTATTTCTCTGTTAACTGTGCAAAAGGATAGATGAGATTGCTGTACACAGAATATTTAGCTGGTGAAAATCTGACGAGTGATGACAAGAAGAACCCTAAAGATCCCACTCTTTAGTATCTAAAGATAGCTGCTCTGCATTTCAATAAGTAGAGTTTTCTAGGTGTGATAGCTCCATAGGATCCTTATAAAAAGGCTAAAAGACTTGGATAATCATGTCATTTGTCCAATGTCTCAATAGGTAGATGTACAATAGTCCTATTACTACCGAATAATTTAAACTCTGCCTCAGGTAGCATTTTTGTTACCAGACGAAGAGCTAATGATTGAAATCCTGGGGGATTTTATGTCTTAAAGATCACCATGTCAGACAGACATTTCAATATATTATGAGTATGTTGCATCCATTCTTTGATAGCAGCCATTATTCCTTAAGGTGTAACATTTGTATTTAAGGTTGTCTGTCACTAGACTATCTTTCAAACTGACTCTTAACAGGAGGACTGTGTTTGGGGAACTTGGGGCCCATGCAAATTATATTTCCTTAATGATTTCTGCAATTGTTTCCCTGAGAGGCTTAAATATTCTACAGCCTGTCACCATAATAGCAATACATAGCCACCACAGATATATAAGCAGAACCTATGTGTAAAGAATTGTATGCCAAAAAGGAATTTTTTATAGTAACAAATCTGGACAATTTCCCTTTGTAATATTAGGTAAACCAACAAAATATATGGCTTTAACAGCTCCGTACTAGCAAAATTATACTGTGTAGTCCAGGTCTGAATTTACTATACAGAATATGATACAAATGTTTCTTACTACCGACATGATGTAAAATATTAAAGGATTTAAAACATGTAATGCTAAATGATGTTATTTTTACCTTTACCTCAATATTTTTTTGCTGTAGAAACATCCATAATGTCCTTAAGAACAGCTTAATTCTTCCATGACTTGGATTTATTTCATGTAATGTCTACACTGTAGAAGTCTCTGTGAGCTCTGGTATCCCTGCCATCCTCTTTTACTTAATGAAGGAAAATAGCCATATATATGTTACATTATGTTTTATTTGGTTCAGACCTCTAAATCAGGCACGCAATCTGAGTACCTATTTCTCTTTACTGACTATGATAGGAGAATAACTCCACAGAGTAATTTACAATGGAGTATAAATGCTTGTGTTTTATCCTATGAAGTACCTACCTTGTAACAAACATTATATGCACCTATTCTGAATTTGCAATGTCAGCTCTGTAGAGAATCAGCAATTGTCTCACTATGTGCCATGTTAAATCTTGAGTTACAGCAAATATTTTTAGGCACCATAGGTAATAATAATATAGTGATAAGTAGCATTAATACTAAAATAAATAGGCATGGGAAAGCATTCCCTCCCATAATATATACTGGAATGAAGTGTCTAGGAAAAAGTAAGCCTACATATATTAAGATAACAAGCTGTCTGAAGTTCTCATTGAAATGAGTGCATAAGGTTGTTAGATGGATTTATAGAAATTGATAAATAACACACTAGAGTTAAAAAAAAAAAAAAGGTGGAACAATCCTGTTGATCATGGGGCTGAAAAACACTTGTTAGGATGTTCTGTCAAAAAATTCTATTTCTGTAACATTATGTCTGTATTTCTTTAAGAGACTGAATTTTATGTCAACAAGCCTATAGGGCATTTCTGTGAATCAACAGACTCTAAAAAGAAATGTAGTTTTGGAAACTGTGTCATTGTTTTTTCTTTCCAACTGATTGTCATTTCAGTTTTATAGTTGGCCAAAAGCATGAAAATAATTCTTTCCAATTGGAGAATTGCACCCTTTTAAGCAATGTTAGGTAACTATTTTCTAGAATTTCTTATGACTTAAGTGGTCATGTTAGAGGCTTATGCTTCTTTGAAGCACAAAACCAGAATTTTCTTAGCTTTGTTTCATACTATGCAAACAATATACACGTATTTCACATTTTTAATCATCAGTACTTCTGTTCATTTCACAGGTACTTTAATAGCAATAGATTAAAATATTGCAGTATCAGCACTGAAAAAGTTATGTTTCTATAAAAAAAATGAGGTGATTACACAATATTAACAGTCACTTTGCAGAAGCAATGTTTTTTATTTTTATTTCCAGTTTGAAGGATGATTATAAATATTTTACTCATATTGTCATTAAGATTTACCAAAAAACATAACCCCTGTTAATTGTGGTGTTAACCTTATGAGAGCAGTTTCTCCTTTGTACACCTCCTGATTTGTGGACCCTGAAAAATTTTCATCTCTTGCATATAATGTAGTGCTATTAGCACCGTAGGGTATTTTGAGCATTAGTTGTTACAACACACTGTAGCAATTACTGATATTATGTGATTCTTTTTCTTTCCCATTTTTTTCTTTTAAGCTGTCTGGACAGATCTCATGGATGTATTCAAACATACACCAGGGAATGTTTGCAAAGCTTTTATGGTGTGCTTTAAGCAGCTACATAATTTTTGGTTTTGAGAGAGAGCTTTGCCCTGAAGGAGAAATCCTTTAGAGCTAAGAAAAAAGGGAACACAAGGACTCAGAAAAAAAAAAAAAGTTTCACAAAGATGGAGAATGATTAGTACAAAGGAAAGAGGAGGAGACGTCTGTTGATTAAATGATTTTTAGAGATAATTAAGTGCATTCATCCAGAAATAACAAACATTATACATCATTTGCAGGTACACATGACTTTCTTGAAAACAAGAGAGAATTAAACAGAACCTAAAAAAATAATCAACAGCTTGGGGGCAGTCAAAACTGTGTCACTGACATGACCTTCCAGATTTTGTACAAGCTTTAATGAAATAGCGGTAGCAGCCAGGTGCTGAATGCTAGATTAATAGGGTATAAACATAGACGTAGGAAGTTGAAATGAAGCAATCCTTTACAAAAGTATTGATCAAATTTTCATTTCATAAATAATCAGTCAATATTCATCAATAATACTACATAGTTTCATTTATTTCATGTGATTCTCACCTCAAAAATCTCACATATTTTTTTCAAAATGTTAGGTATATTTATAAATAATTCATCCTGCTGAGAAGCTTCTGATACTTTGTCAAATATGACAGATATGTGAAGAAGAATTCAAGGACAAAATATATTGTAGTTCAGAGGACGGATGTTCTGTGAACTACAGAGTTAGGGCTATTATATATCTTAAAGAGCAAAGAATAAACAGAAAGACATATTAATGTGACATTTATGCCACTTTAATAATTTCTACATGGAGTATTTGTGATTAGTACCACATGTGATACCTTTTTCATACTGTGACAACACTTAAATGGACAAAAATTGTTAGTTCTTTCTTCAAGGGAAAGTCCTTCTGGTCAGATTGGTCTCTGGGAGTCCATGTTTCAGAGTTGGCACTCGGAACTTAATTCCCAGGGACCTGAGATAATTGAAATCATTACTGTTTTCACCATGTAGAGAAAACGCACAAGATAAATTTTCACCTTTGGTTTTCATTCCTGTCCTTCTGTACATGTATTTGTGCTGTATAAGTCTTTGACTCTGGGCTTCATCTTCTCTTCTTGTTGGTTGCACAGAGAGCACCAATAAAGAACTGGATAGATGCACACACACATGTGTTGCCCTGGTTTTTGTAAGCCTTCTGTTTTTAACCTTGGAGTCAGATTCTTTCTCACACAGTTTCATGTAAATAATAGCCAGTGTTTACTTAACGGTATCTTCTGTTTTTCATTCCTTTTGTGATATGACAACTTTGATGAGCACCTTTCTTCTCCAATGGGATTGAGAAGGAAGTGACATGCTCTCCAATCCCTTGTGGAGTTGGGACGTGTATAAGAATAAGATAATGTAAATAAATCCATCCATTTTTCCTCCTTTCTGCTGAACCTGGCAGGTGTAAGAGCCTCTTTATTGTGTCTCCGCGGACACACACATGAAACCAGCAAACCCATTTATACATTTATATGTAGGTCAGATTTAATCTCTACACGTTTTCTGTATGCAAAGCTGGTTTGGGATTAGGTTCTATGAAGTAAGACATTGTTGTGTTTTCGATAGAATACATTCATGGATGTGTCTGACAAAGATACACCCTTGGGGCATGAGTTTGACCCTAGCCAAATAGTTACTGACTTTTTCCCAACCTGTGCTTTATGAGAAAAATGTGATGAGTTAACCTCTGCTGGCTGCCAGGTGCCCAACAAGCAACTCTATCAGTCCTACTCCATCAACAGGACAGAGAGAAAATATGATACAAACTCATAGGTTGACTCAAGGACAGGGGGATGGATCTCTGCTCTGGCACCTGGAGCACTTCCTCAGTGAAGACACAGCACTCTGTCTTCAGTGACCTTGTTCTCACATATTCTCACTCCTCTCTCCCAGCTGCTGGTACACAATGCTTTTCACCATTTCTTAAATATGTTATGGCAGAGATTCTGTAACATCAGTTTTGGCCGGCAGCACATCCATCTTGGAGCCAGCTGGAACAGTCTCTGTCCTACATGGAAGCAGTTTCTGGAGTCTTCTCACCAGAAAGCACCCTTGGAGACCATCCACATGCTACCAAAATCTTGCCACACAAACCAAATACAGAAAGTTGAAAAAGCCACAGATTGCAGTGAGCAGATGAGCTTATGAGACAGGTCACTCATGGTATTAGACAAGACTAAAGTTTGCGGAATCAGCGGCAACCCATGCAGACGCTCTGTTTAGCAAGGCTGAAGAAAACTGAGAGACTTTTATTTTATATTTTCATATTCTGTTTCTCTACTACACCTGTTGTTCCACAATTTTTACTCTCTTCATTTGTGAGGTAATTTAAGAACAGATAAAAATCTTCTTCCATGTTTCACTGAGATGAATTTATTTCCTTTTCCACTAAATGTGACTAAATTTAAAATGCAATATTAAATGTTGGCAATTTTGTGATTTTCTTCATTGACAAGTATTGAAAAATGTCGATGTATGTGTCATGTATTGATGCATTTTCAACTCAGGCAATGATTACTAATCTATTAAATTAATATGTGTGCATGTTTATTTACCTCAGTTCCTTCAGTTAATGAAACACAACTGTAGGTAAAACATAGATCTTCTGATTTAGGTACACTCTTGTAGCAAAAATTTAGATGCTTGAAATAAGAGGAGTAATTAAATTCCCTACAGAAGTAGTGAAGATTATATTCTAATTTGGGAATAAGAACTGATAAGAAATGATAGGCATAAACATCCTGTTCACCTGCCTGAATAAGTTTTTCTTATCGCCTTCAGAGGATAAGGCTTAATCAAAAGGGATTTTTCTTTCTAATAGGAATAAAAGCCCAAAAAACTCAAATGGATCAAAACAGAAGCTGAAAATAGCACCTGAACCTACTATTTTTGTTGTAATCTCTCTACAGATAGTTCCATCCCTCTATGTGTGCCCTAACCTTTCTACTGTTAGCTTGCATTCTTTCTAACTCCATTACAGGCCCATCCACAACAGCACAGAGATTTGTCTTCAAAAAATATGAGATCTCCTATTGAGGATACCCCTCAGACTAGTTGTCACAGAAGTGTTCTAGGAGATGAAGGTTCAAAGTCATTCTATCTGACAGGGTCAAAAAAACAAGCTTACATATTCCTACTTCATTTTTAAACTACATCAGACCTATCAAATGAGACAGGATGTTTACACACAAATTTGACAGTGGCAAATACATGTAGGTTTGGGGGTTTCTTGTTGGTCATGGATCATGCATCTGAGTTATAATTGAGTCCCAAAGTGAAAAGAAGTACCTATTCCCCCAAAACGGGCACTACTGAGCAGACATGACAAATTAAACTGTCTTTGGCAAGTGAGCGTCCAGGCTAAGAAGAGTAAGTAATGAATTTTGGGGTAAAGCAGTCCTAGAAAATAGGTAAGCTGAAATGCTGTGTGGCACCAAATTGTGGCTGAATTCTAGTTATTAGGGCTTTTTGCTGATTGAACTCCATGACATGAACAATCTTGTCCTCTTTATCTGGAATTGCAAGACAACCTAAGCACTCCATATTTCTTACTTGATTCATCCTTAACATATCCTTGGGTTTGGCTTCATTCTTCCTCCACCTCTAGTATTTATGTAATGAATTTAAGGGATTGGAAGTGCTTTGCTTTTAAATAGCCATTTTTTCTGCCTTTCATATCTGCACAGAGTTATCCCATGTATTTATGCTCTTTCCTGTTTGACTTATATAATTCCACTAATATAGCATTTCTCCAGCAAAATTATAGTCTAATACACCAGATTGAAAACTTGGAAATTTCTGATTTTCATATCAACTTCGACTTTTATTTTTATCATGTTGTTTTCCTCCTACTTATACAATTTTCCTGTGATCCTTTCCATTTCTATCTCTGGTATGTACCTCTTTGAGTGATAGCCAGGGGATTATTATGCAGCTTTTTTGCTCTCTCTTAGCAAATCTGTGAATGCTGACATTCTTTTAATCTCTGCTTATCTTAAATCAAATCAGCTTAATTCCCTGGCCACTTTAGTTGCTTTATTCTTTTCAAGTCAATGTACTCCTGGTTAAGAAGTGGCCAAATACAAATGCAGACCTGAATCTTATCACTATATATTTAAAGTAGATTTGTGAGATAGGTTTTGAATCAATGAACAGAGACTTCACAGTGAGGTATCAGTCAATATGACATATTAAGAATTTTCCTTTAGCTCCTGAAAAATTTTTGCTTGCCTACAAAATGAGATGAATACATCTTATACTTAAGAACAGCAACTCCTGAACAGAAGCAGAAAAATCAGACTTGATGTCTTCTAAAGCCTGTAACCTACAGAATTTGAGGGAGTATCTTATCTATAAACTTCAAATAGTTTCAAAAAAAAATCTAAGCCATACATTAGATAGCAATCAAAAATACAGAAAAGGGAGAAAATCACTGGAAATTACATGAGCATCGATATAGAAGGATTTTTGAGATGTTTCTGAACCTCATCAGTTTATGAAAAGGACCTAATTAGATAGCTCTCTTTTGTCACCACTGCATATAATTCAAAAGATATGAGCAGGTTAGCTCCTATTCCAGCTTTAAATTCCATAAGAGGACATCTCACATCTCCAGAAGTTCTAGTCCCATTCAGAAAGGAAAAATAATATTTTAAATTTGTTTCATTCTGACATAAAAATATTTATATGTACATACAAATTCTTCCAGAGTTCATGTGGAGTATACACATAGCTACTGTGTTCAGTTTTCTATACCCTATCAATAATTGACATATTTGTGAAGTTCTAAAATCAGGGATTTTTTTACATCTCTTTGTCATACGTACACACAAAAACCCAGTTACTAAACTTCTGAGTTTAGCCTGCTATTTTTTGCAAATATCAGGCTAAACTCAGAAGCCTAGTAACTGTTTTTACAATTTGGATCACACAAACATATGTGCATGTAAATACATACAACCATGTAAACATAGACCGTATATAAATGTACATAAACTACATATGTAATATGTGAAGTTTGCATTTTAGTATACAAACTATATTTTATATTCATATAACTTACAAATTCTCTACATATTTAAATTGATAACATAAAAAAGAGACTTTTTCACTTTTAAAAATGTTGTGATGCAGACCTGTGACCAGTCTTCTAATGAATTTAATCTCATAAAACCCAAGCATTATTCATTTTATCATAGTAAATGCTTTTTCTATAATGGATATGTAATTGGTGCTAAATGAACTATGCTGATGACTGTGCTTTGTTTGCTTATATAATTTTCAAAGGTGTGGAGAATAAAATCCACTCTTTGTGACCTTTTTCTTTGTTTAAGCCTGCTAATCAGTAATGCAAACCAATGGCAATTAGTGTGTTTTATCTTGTTTATTGTCAGGATTTTATTTTGGTTTTGGCTGAGACCACGATTATTTCTGTGTCTACAGCTGCATAACCCTTACGCAGTAAGAGCTTTAACTTAACACAGTCCTAGGCCAGATTGAATTCAACCACATGGAAAAGGGAAGATTTGTAGACCACCATCAGCCCAAAATTAAGAGTTCCACTCTTCTAATAACTGATTATGAAACCAGATTATTTGACTGCCATTTCTACAGACAAATAGAAGTGTTCCCAATCGTTCAGCAAAAATGTTCACATTTGTGAAACATTAGTGACATTTTTAACTGAAGCAATTGCCTTCTTCAACCAATTCTAGTGTTCAAATGAAGACATACTTTGTGGAATACACCTCAAGCACAAAACAAGCAGAAAGAACAGATACAAAAGACAAAATGAACTAAATCAAAATTAATGTTCCATCATGGTAACCATTTGCAAAATAATTAGAGCATTCATCCAAGATTTTGAAAACATTTTCTCTTCCACCTAACAAATACTTGAATATAGTTCTTACTCTTCCAGTAATAAGCGTAAAGTTCTTACTAAACAACTTTGCGAAACTTGAGGGGGGGATCTGAATTTTGCATAGTCTTGAGCTGGCTGTAGCATTTACCCATCCAGATGAAAGTTTATAAAATTGATACAGCAATTTCCTTGTTAATAATATGCACTTTAGTTCTGTAAAAGAAAAATCAAGTTCTAAGTTGTTCTACAAAAAAAGAAAAAAAAATAGATTATGTCAATATTTAATGAGGACTAGCAGTGGATTGGACAGTAATGTGAAATAATGTATGAGAAGATAATGTATCAGAAGAGCAACAGCAATGTACAAGAATGTCACCAAAAGTAAAATCTGATAGACTGGTAAAGATGGTTCTGGAATGGTTGCCAGAGTCTGGATATCCCAGCAGAAGAGACGAAACAGAATATCAGAGACACAGAACATGGTAGAAAATCGAGAACAACAGAATAAGATATTGCAAAAGTGTAAGACATGGGGAGTGCTGTGTTCAGGATTGATAATGGCAGAGATACTAAAAATATGCTGCATTTCTCTTACTAATGCAGTCATGTGGTGTAGTGGTGTTTTCCCACTCCCTTTTTTTGCTGAATTGCCTGCCTGCCCCCCACATTGTCCTCCCTCCCCCTGTCCCTACTCCTAACCACTTCCTCGGGTTCTCCTCATTTGTTCTGTACCCTAATCCCACCCCTGTACCACCCCTGTGCCCTGGGACCATTAGTCCATGTCCTCTCTCTGCCCCCCTCATTCCCATACAAAATCCAGCCCCACACCGTGTGATGCCCTCTCTCCATGGGGAAACGGCCGTGCTGGTTCTCTCTGACATGGGGATCCATCCAGCCTGCTGCCACCTGGCCCTCTCCGTGCCTCTGGGAGCTGTGTGAATAAACATCCCTGAAACCCCCACACGGGGAGCCTTCTCGCCTCCTTTATCGCCACTGTGTTGCAGAGCTGACAGCGAGCCGGAGCCATGTGGGCCATCCGGAAGGGCCTACAGGAAGTGAAACAGCTTCTCTCTCCAAGGGAGCCCCTCTGCGCTACCCAGGAAGGTTTGCAGCTTGCCATACCATCGCAAGAAACCCCAAATGGCAACGGTGTGGTGCTTCAATATTTGATTAAGCTGTTTCACACTTAGTCTATCTCACATATTCCAACTTCCTGTGTTTGTACACATCATGATGAAGAGACATAATGGAAGAGATGGAAAATAATGGAATGGAAATAGAAATAATGGAAAAAATACATTTTTTCAAATGTATTTGCTTTCAGTTTGGATAAAAACCATTCATGCACAATCTCACCTTCTGAAAGACTATGTTAATGTAAAAAGTAGAAAATACATTCAATTACTCTAATAAGTCTGCTGCCCAAGTCACTCCCTTTTTATCTAGGTTTTGGCCGTGTAGAACTCATATTGTGTCCCCTGGGAACCTTGTGTGAGTAAAAGCTGAAAAAGTAGGCTCCAATGGTAATTGAAGTCAGTGGAAAGTTTTCTGATTATTTTAATTGAATTTAGATCAGGCCTTCAAGGGAGATGACCATGAGGTATTTCATCACTTAGCATTTATGTACAAAGGTGTAAGCAGAACCTTCAGCCAAAATGAGACATTCCGTTTCACTCAGTGATTCATGCAGGTATTTCTTGCTTCATTATCACAAAAATAACTAACAATTCAGAGCACTTAACTGAGTAATGAAATATCTACTTTCTCAAAGTTGTCCATGACTAGAAACAAAAGCTTAATCATTAGTATCCTACAGCCTAGTTAAACATCGTTAGCAAGCTATTGGAGCTGTGTTGCAAGGAGTTTACTGGCTCCTATTAGTCACAGTCCTGCCATGTCATCAAATTAGCAAATGAATGTTGCATTCCTCCAAATATGAAATTTTAGACACTGTTCCCAGGCATATTAATGCACATTTAACTTTAAGGATGTCCTTAACCCCCACTGACTTTGATGGTACTCAAATTAAGTAATCAGTTTGAAGAAGGTGCTTATGTACTTGCCTGACTTAAATAATTGTGTCATTTTCAGATTAATTTTTTCTAAGATTATATTACTTTTATCTTCCAATTTCAAATAAAAATAAAGTAGTCCGCGTATCATTTAGGAAAGGAATTTGAATGACTGTTGTAAATTAACCCCACAAAATACCAAGTCCTAGAGAAATATAAGTTGACTTCAGACTGAAGATTATAGTTCCAAAATGAAAGCTTAAATACTCAGAAAAGGTGGCTTTGTAAGGCATAATATTTTCAGTTCATGCATATACTTAAAATTATTCCAACTCAGAACTCCTAGAAAAAGAAAAATATCTCACAGAACTGTAAAAACAAATGATAGCAAATAACATTTTAGAGCTTATCATGAATTGTTTTAATGGGTGTCTTTAGCATTAGAGAGGGAAGGATAAAAATGACAAGGAAGCACAAGCCACCTAACATATTTCTCAACCCATCTCCTTGCCTCTATTAAAGATAAGAGGAAAATACCCTGCTGATGTAGAGATTTAATTTGAAGTAAGATGCATAAACTTTGATACCTCCTCATGGGTTTCTTAACTCTGCCACAGATCTGCTATATTCTGCATACTGTATAAACACAGTTCTGAGGGTAATTCTCACACTAAAATTAGAAAAAAGAATAGCATGCATATTTAATACCTCCCTGAAGTGTTTTACTTCGGCAATAAAGCATAGCAGTGAAGTAAGAAAAAGCTTGCAGTTGCTTTCCTGAGCTGTTTGCCCGAAAGGGATCACATTGCAGCATTTGTTTTATTATGTAGAAGTGGATTCATTTGAATAGGAATGCATTTTTCCACATCCTTTTCAATTTATAAATGAGAAACAAAAGCAAGAAAAAAAAATAAGTCAGGCAGCTGGAAGAGGCTCATAGAGCAGTCTTTGGCAATTTGGATTTAGAAACAGTAATTTTGTGGGAAAAGAAATTCTACAATTTAAAGTATAGTATATGCTTTTAATAAGACTTCATTTTACAAAGCAAAAGTGAAAATGGGTAGGTGGTTATTTTACTGGTTACTGTAGTATTTTAGGCAATGAGATTTGCTGTAAAGTTGAAAGCATAGACTCATACTTTTTTTTTTTTCTGGACTCATTAACAAACTTTTGATCAGGAAAGTGCTAATAAGAGAAAAGTACAGTGATCTATTGTTCCCTACTATCATATTTTCATCATGAACTCACATCTACCAAGCAATTGCAATTTCTTGCAATTTCTGACACAAAAGAAGAAAAATACTATGGAAGATGTAAACTTGCAATTTTAGCCTGTACTGACTTCCACAGGTGCAAACATTGATTGCCAATTAAATTAATGCTTATCCTATTTAGAATTTAGGAGAAACTATTTCATATTATGATATACAATAGTAGTAGCAAGAGCTATATTTTAATTTCTTGGGGCAAACATATAATGAGATGGAAAAAAAGGAAGCTAAAAGACAACTGTGAAAACTGTACTCCTACTAAATGTTAGTTCAGAATTTAATTATAACTGTCTGATTTGCTCGTACTTTTTAAAAATTACATTATGAAGTGTGATAGACAAGTAGAAGTGTAAAGTGTACATTTTTGTCTCCTATGTATTTTGTGTCTTAGCAAACTGCAATGATAAAACTAGACTAAACTAAATTAAATATGGTAAATAAAAAAAAGTGGTAAATATTTTAACAGTCAAATTTTGTTTTGATTTCCATTATTTTAAGCATCTAGAATCACAGTAGACAGCAGATTTATTCTGAGAATGTCACTGTAAATTCAAACAAGACTGAGACAGGAAATATAATTTAAATTCAGTTCTTTAAGCACTCCCTCTAGTAGTATCAAACCTATAGGCTGCTTTGCCATGCCATATTTGTCTTCACTTGTGATGGCTGTATTTTTGCTGTGCCATTTATGCTTTTTTAGATTGTATGATATGCACTGTGAGGAATATATGAATACTGAAATGAATACGTGAATTAAAAAAATTTAAAATACACATATATAAAATTATGTTCTATATGTATGAATATGAATGTATAAATTACTGAAATAGGAACACACCAAAAATAAAAGTGGTTTAGATGTAGCCCACTGTGTTTAAGTTAGACATGAAAAATCACAAGTGTCTTGAGCATTGTCATTTAAGTAATAGCCCAGACTCAACTATAAACCAATGAAGTCATTCAGGTCCTGATTACTAAGTGTAACTTCTAACTCAAGGGTTGTCTTCATGAATGAGGGGAAGTTTGGTTCTGCATTAATTTGAAATAAGATGAGGCTCCAATTAAGTCAGCTATATGAGTCCAACAAATCACTGAAACTTTGTTGGATATAAAGTCAGCATCATGTTTTTCTGCTGTGGATTTAAACTATGATAACATATAATATCTGAGGTTATTTTTTCTTGGTTAGGTTTTTTGGGATTTTTTTCCTCTCTGGAGGATTCTGGCAACAATTTGTCCTCTTGAAGTGCAAACTCCTCTGATCAAAAGCTAAAATCATAACTTGTCCCTGAGAAAGCAAGGGTAACTTCTTGAAGTATAAAAGTCTTTTTCAGTTCCACATAAAAAAGGCTCTTGACTGTCAATATTCTCCCTGGGAATTCTCCAGACTTAGCTAATGAAAGGTTTTAATGTTTCTGCAGTGGCAAAAAATTATTACATTTAAGACTGTTTTAGAACCCTGGGATATCAAATGAATAGCTTTGGGTCTGGGTCATTCAAATCAGGTCCTCCTTTCTCTTGTGTTTTCTTATGTTCACCATGCCTACCTTTTTATTTATGATAACTTCAATATGAATGTGTCATGTACTCTAAAGACTTCACCTTACTAAGGCCTAGAAGATACCCGTATGAAGCATAATTTTATTTTTTTACATAGGAATCTATGTAGTTGAGAATAATTTAAATTATACCCTTGCTGAGAAATACTCATAGCACTGAGAACACATCAAATTCTTGCAAAGTTATGCAAATATTTCACAGTGTAAACACTTCAATTTTTTAAATTGTGTTTTCAGATTAATACTAAAGGGCAAAAAAAAAAATCTGCAACTAGAAGCAAGTACACTTTTTATCTTGACAATCACTACCTAAAACAGATACCTATAAATAGAATGCGGACACAGTTCAAGGAACCTGGCCAACAGCAGAATTATACTTGGATCCTTAAGTTTATCTTTCAACAAAAGCAAAATGCTTCTTGAAAGCAAGGTAAGCAAAGCTCAATGGGTCAAAACATCACTTTTCTAAAGGAATTGTCAATTTTATTACATATTAAGTGTTTAGGACTGACAAAAATACTTTCTTCATTCCACACATGGCAGTATTTAAATTCAGTATTTAAATCAAGCTTGAACAAGATTTTGAAAAAAAGGATATGAATGAATCAAGCAATAGACTTAAAATAGTGGGCTATTGAAAGAAAAAAGTATGTATGTAGGAATAGCTCTGTTATTTTTCATTCTATTGCCTGGGACAGTGAAGATTCAGAATCACAGCAATATATGTTAGTTTATAAATATGCCAGGCAGAGGCGATGCCTTCTGATCTTGCACCAAATCAAGGGATCCCTGCTGAAGGGACAATAGCCACAGTGCCAAGTTACAACTGTGAAGGAAGTGACAGCATCTCACAGCAGTACTTCTGGCCCTAGCAGAGGTCACCAAACACAATCAACACAGAGGAAGGAAGTTCAGCTTCACTTGCTTCTTGCAGTTTAAATAAATGAATCCTCAAGAGGCATGCCACAGTAAGATCTGTAACCAGTTCACCCTTTACCATATGGATTATAATATTTTCTTTTCTTATTAGGAAGTTATATATGATAATATTTGGACACTTTTTGACATTGAATGTATTTTAACATTTATTCAGACTAATTTTTCTTAAGGCTGAAGGAAAAAAGGATGTAATTTTGAAATGACCATTATACTCTGTGCATCCAGCACGACAACAATATGGGCTATGGCTGTGTATGAGTATGCAATTTTATTAGGTAAATTTAATATTCTGTGTAACTAAGTTCATATTTTCCTTTTATAACCCAATAAATTATTCCTCCAGCAGAACAAGACAGGTACATTTGAAAAATTTATTAAAGAATGTCATTAAATGACTATTTTGTAAAATGTGACTGGAAGAACAAAGACTTAGTTGACGTTGCATTTTTTTAATTTCCTTTTTTCACTTATAGATTTTTGAGCTACACGTGGTTTTTCTAACTTCAGTTCAAATTAATTTTCTTCTCCAGAAATCCTGCTCAACTACCCAAGCCAACGTGAAGACACATATCCTATTATTGATCTTTTTTCCATCATCAGAAGTTGCTGTCTTTTCATTTAGCTTTTAGACCACGTAGCCTTTTCTTCTTTATAGTTCCTTCTTTTGACCATCAGTTTTCTAGTAAAACAATCACTCAAAAAAACCCCAAAAACAAAAACAAAAAACAAACAAACAAACAAAAAAAAAAACCAAAACACCACCACCAGACCAAAACAGAACAAAATCATATCAAACAAGCAAATGAAACCCCAAACGAACAAAATCCCTTGATAGTTATAATTTTTATAATACTTTATTTTTTTATTAGGCTGAGTATTTAAATGTTAGGTCAGTCTCAGAGTATACTTTTAAGGATAATGAGTCTAAGAGCCTAAGAGCCTACTTACCTTAATCAGGCTATATTCAGCATATAACACTTAGCCAGTGAGGCAGCTGGGAACAGAATCCAGCCCTCCCCTTCCTGACCCCCGTGAGCTGACACTAAAGCACCAATTTACGTTCCTCCCTACTCTCTGTCACCTAAACAGTCTTAGTATTTTATGTATGTATGTAGTGTCCAGATGCCACAGTGAAGATACAAATACAACTTTTCCTGGTCTCTGCTTTTCTGAATAATGCCAAATACAGGTTTTGCTGCAGAGAAATGTTGCCTCTTTTTTTATTAAGTAATTACAATGAATGATTTTACAATAGTCAAAGACAATAATAGAGAAAACTTGCAAGTATGTAAAGGAGACCTTTCTTCTCCTGAACTTGACTTCACCAGTCAGCAGCTTTTCTTTACTAGAAGCCATAATGAATATCCTCTGTTTTCTATTGTTATTGTTTACACTTTGCTCAGTTTGATGTTCATTCGACTGACGCTCATTCAGATTCTTACATACATTTTTATTGATGCAGCCACATCTAAGAGGATAAAGATATGTGTCTGAAATACTCAGGATGCTCATGCCAATTTAAACTTACAGTGTCAAGTTTTTCAGTGATTCTCTCCTACATACAAAATAGATAAAACAGAGAGAGTTTCTACAGGACTGTGCAAATAACAGCTCTACTGGATGAAGGATATCAAATGACAGCATTGTCTGAGACCTGCTTTTTCTCATGAAAGTTAGAAGAAGAAAGTTGTCAGCTTACCCAGTGGAGAGGAAGAGTTCGAAAGCAAGATTCATCTCATCTTAATACAGATGTCTAAAAGAGACTTTTTTACTGACTCTGTGAAAGTGTCTATTTCTCTGCCTCAACAATAAATTCTGATCGAAGCTGTTTACTCAGACTTGAGTGTCTGTGGCATAGAAATACAAAGAGATTAAAATAATTCCACATCAAAGCATTTTTCTTATTCCAAGTGTTCG
Source organism: Platysteira castanea (assembly GCA_013397175.1). Taxonomy (NCBI): domain Eukaryota; kingdom Metazoa; phylum Chordata; class Aves; order Passeriformes; genus Platysteira; species Platysteira castanea. The sequence goes on along the minus strand of VYXC01002665.1, from coordinate 704,316 downwards.
TTTATGGATATTTTTGTCTTTATTTTCTTAAAAATGTTCCAGCATATATGTAACAAGCCATAAATAATAATGTGTTTACTGATCAGGAAGTATTTAACTTATTGAAGTTTCCACTTTGTCCTTTGGTCAGGCACGTTTCACCTGGCTAATATCTTCACCCTCTGTGCATTATTTTTTTAAATTGTTTTTCTAACACTTCCTAAAAAAGGTCTAGATAAGTGTATGCTTATGCTTATTGTTACATGCTACCTTTTATTTTCTGCTATTTCTAACATCATTTCTCAAGAAACTCAGATTTCAATATTAATTATTTTCCCTCACAGCTAGAACATTAAGGGCCTAATTCATCTGCCTAAATACAGAAGACAAGTACTGTTTTTTGAAATAATCTAGGTTGCCTGAGATATCCCTGCAGGGATGAAAATCAGCACCTATAGGAGTATCTTAGTCCCTGGAAAATGCTCTGTAAGTCAAAGCAGGCTGCACAGGGCAACTAGCATGACAGTAGCTGCTGATCTCTTAAACTGAACTGAACTCTGTTACCTCATTGACTCTTTTGCTATATAGTGAATTCTAGTCTGAATTCTTTTCGGATGAACTGGTTAGATTAGAAGTGAGGATTTTTTTCTTAATTTTCTCCCTTAAAATACAAAAAATAACCATGGAATACATCTTGAGCTTGTTTGTCAATCCAGTTTCTGCAAACTCGTACAAAATACCCACTATGGAAGATAAAATTCCATTTTTAATGAAAAAACCTTAATGAGGGTATCTATACATCTACGTATTGAAATTATAAGCTCACATTATGGTAAATAATCAGCTCAGTTCAGCTACCCATGTATTTCTATCCACTGTCATTTGAGCTGTAAGAATACTTTGGCTAGCATTTATCTGATATTTCAGGGTGAAGTGAGATTCCTATATGTCTTGTGTTGTAAATGCAAACCCATGAAACCTTATTGATTATCTCAAATTAGTCCTAAAGGTCTATGATTAGACAATTGAATTAGGCCCCAAGCTGAATTTCCTTCTGGATTACACTGGCAGTGAGGAAAGTTTCAACACTAAGTCTGCAGACCACAGATGAACAGAAACCTAAGTGTGGGTGCTTGGAACTCAGGTCCAGTCTTTATTTCATGCATTCAGAGTCAGTCCAAAGTAGTAATCTGGCACTGCTCTCAACCTAACTGTGAAAATTATGACGCTGTTTCATATGAACTTAAACAGTGTTTTTTTGCTTTTGAACTTTTCTACTTAAGCATGAGCAAACTCAGAGTGATGAAACGCATATGAATCCAAGCAAAACTAGACAGACTTCTTAAGCACTTTTGTTGTTTGTATCACCAGTCTGTGAAGAGTCAGAACTGCTCACCTCAGTGACTGCTGTGAGGTCCTGCAGCACCCAGCGGAGGTGGAGGAGCCTTTGCTACCGAGCCTGAGCTCCAAGGCGTGTAAGTGGTTTTATTATGATTGCAGAACCACTTCGCTTACACCAATCCATGATACCATTTCTGTGTTTTAAATGTTTCATGATCTATGTGATTATTTCCCCAAACATTGGGGGGTTTTTTTGTTTAAGCACAGTTCTTCTAAATCACCCCGGGCCTTCAATCAGCATTGAATGGCTGCACAAGTGCTGAAGTGAACAAGTCACTTCCCTCACTATACCTCCATCTCTCTGTCCATAAATTGGGAAGTATGGTATCAATCTCCTCTGCAGCAAAATCCAAGATTGACTGACAAAAGCAATATGAAAGAAATAGCTATTATTGCCATTATTAAAAAAAAAAAAAAGAGAGTCCAGGAGAGTTTTCTTTCTTTTGAATGGCAAAAGTTGGCTTTTAGACATCCCTGTGGTGTTTTCAGAATTGCTTAATAGTCAGTGAGATTTTCAAACATACTTAGCTCAGACCTAAGTATGATTTCATTGAAGTCAATGGGAGAACTCCTGCTGACTACTATTGTTGTTCTTTGATACTTACTGCTGAAGGTGTAAGAATAAAAGTTGAATAACAAAGCTCCATGAAAAGATCTTTGGCTTTTATATACAATTGATATATAAAATTAACACTTTTTAAAAGTAAAAGGTATTTGAATGAATTTAGCAAATAAAACCAAAGGCAAAAAAGGTAAACTTTTAGTATTTTAAATAACCACCATTGTGAATATAGAAAAATCTAGAGAAGTATATAACATAGGGAAAAAAGGGTGTAAAAATAATGCCTGATTATTCAGTTATTTGTCATATGGAAACAGATACATACACATGATCTTCAGTCTTCCATACAGCAATTTACATTGTATTAGAGTGAACCCTAAATTTTTACCTACAATTACAGTATATATGGACACTGGATCCACTTTATGAGCCTCACTGGAGAGAAATATGTATTCAGGTTCCTAGAAAAAAACCCCATATATGTAATTTTGGATGTTTATTGCCTTTTCATCCAAATAGCTTAAACCGTGTGTGAGCATACCAACACACGTGCACGTGTACATGTTATACAGAAGTGGATGAGCCCAGGTGTTTCGAGACTTACGGGAAAAGGAAAACAACAACAATACAAAGTAGATGAGAAAAAGGATAACAGAAGAATGAAATGTTCCAAACTCCAGCAGAGGCAAATCTCTAGTTAACTTACACATAGGCTTTTTTAAAAAAGAGAAAGTAATGTGATAAGAAATTGACCTGACAAAACAATCAGAATAGTAATGCAAGGGTGTCTGAGTACAAAAAAGCTGCTATGTCGTATGCTTAAAAAAAGTACAGAAGAAATGACATCAGAAAATTGTGCTTGAGAATATAACACTTGTCTATTTTTACCATATTTACCACCATCCCCCACAAAGATGAACAGTGTCCTCATCACCATTTATAATGTTCCTATTAAGCAGAGGCAGCATTAGACGTATTAATGTTTGGTTCTCCCTTAATTTATAATTCTCTTCCTACTTTAATGAGATCTGCTCTACAGCCTATAAAATAATTGTTATGGTAAACTGACTTTTTAAAATTAGCTACACACCAGTTGGTCCAGAAACCTATTCCTCTGGACTATTCATGCACAAAATACCTTTGTGTGAAGCTCTTTCCAAATGTGTAATGACTGGAGTAAGTCCAGAAGTTTTCCTGCAGAGTCTCTCTGCATGATTGCCATTGCAAGCAGCCTTACAGCTTCTTTTCCCAACAAAGTTATGGTCAGGGCTACTGCAGTGTAGAAGTGCTGACACTGCTTTCATCCTCAACAAAGAAAACCATACTGCTGCCACTTATGAAATTAAAGTACTTCCTGTTTAAAAAAAATCCCTGTTCTAAACTCCCTGTTCTACCCTGCTAGGTCATAAGTTTCCATTACAGACTTTTTACAAGGAATCTCAGAAGGGGGAAAAATGTTCTGATTTCCTGATTCTCCCTGCAGTTTCATTGAGTTACTTCTGTGTGATTCAGCACTGCTCTCTGCCCCCCAGACCACGTGTCCCACTGAGACAGTTATTCTATCCCAAATATTTCCTGCTGTGTCAGTTTAGGTCGCAAGCAGGGTTTACCAACAATACTTCCTACTCCACTCTAGTGCAGCAGGACAAATAAATCCCTAAACTTAAGGCAACTGAACTATATCATATTTTAAGGATATATAAATTCGAAATACTGAACAAAGTTTAATGACAAGGCATGTCAATGGGTAAACTTTATCAGCTATGGATACCATATAAAAATGTGCACATGCAGTTCTGTTGTCACTCATTGAAAGGATAATGCTTCTTGCTCTGCAACATGGAACACATGTGTGGAGCTGAATTTATATCCTTGTGAAGGAGACAAAGATGTCTTTCCATGGCAGCTCACACTTTTCTCTTCAGCTCTTACAATACCTTCTGTAGAAGATGGTGGCAGCAGACAAACAGGGAGTTGATCTGACCGAGGCTTGAGCAGGCCTCCTAAATATCTGAGCATCTGACTTTACAATCTCACAGCTCTACTTTCTTTTCCTTTCCCAACAGAGTAATTTTTAGGTCAGAGTTGTGACTGAAGATGGCACAGAGAATCGGAGTAGTCTGCTAACCAGTCTGGAGCTTCAGCTTTTGTATCGTTCTTAACAGAACAGAACAGAACAGAACAGAACAGAACAGAACAGAAATTAGCATTCTTACTATTCTTTACCCCGGTGTTTTTGTTTGAGTCTTTTGCCGTACTGAAGATCAGAAGTATATATTTGAATTGATCAAGTCCTAATCCTGGTTCTAATCCACTCACAAAAGAATCAAACCTAATACCTATATCCTACATGTGAAAAATAAATTGTGCAGCTCAGATTGTGGCTTATAAGACTGTTGCAACATTTTATGACATACTATAGAATCTAAAATGAGCACAATGTTTGTTCATCTGGAAGCAAGGTCTCACTCCCACCCAAGCCAGTGCATTAAATGTTACAGTTCAGAGCTGTAGATCATTTCATGCTTGGATGTCTCACGTTGGTTTGTGTGTATACACAAGATGAACAGAAAAGAGAGCAAAACATCCGAATTGTTAAACAAGGCTCTCTTCTGAGGGCCCATGTCTTTCAGCAATGTAAGACTGAGGGAAAGACAGAAGAAAGGATGAAACACGTTAGTGAAAGAGAACCCTTCATTATGAACCTTCATCATTTGAGGTGGTTGGATTTTCTGGACTGATTTAGGGGAAATTTTCAGGGATGTACCAGCTGGCAGAACTGGCACAACAAAGTCTCTTTAATTCTTGTTGAAACAGTTACCGACCATTGTAACACAACCTACAAGAAAAAAATTTTCGATGCCCTTCTTGGATCTGGGAACAGTTTATTTCAGCAACAGCCTAAACTGCATCCTTTTTACATTAAAATTCCACAGGCATTATGCATTTTCCGGCAGTCAGAGCAAGTAAGAGTCACACTAATAAAAGTGTCCCTCTAATTTCTACTAGTAATGCAACTTTCTGGGATCTTTCTCTGAAAAAATAATAAAAAATAATGGATTTACATCATAGAAAAAACAAACTAGTGTTTAACTTTATTTATATAATTTTTGTTCATGTGAATCCACTTCTCTCCAAGGGAGAAGATTCAAATCAGAGCAAAAGGCTTTTCAGGGATGAAAGTGTTAAAAATTTATCCAGTATTTATAAAAAAAAAACAACCAAAAACCCTAACAAACAAAAATAAAACCCAAAATCTAACCACATTGAAAAGTCTACCATGGCAAAAAAAATCCCCAAAACTACTTCTGCAAAAGCCCTAGAGAAACCTTCAGATGCTGGATCTGTAAACAGAGGAAAAAGAAACCCCACACCCAACTACCCCCCTGTACCATAAGATTACCCAAATTGTCAATAAATAGAAAAACGCAGCACTCTTACCCAATAAGACACAAGTCAAATCATTAAACCTCTGTAAATACTATGTAATGACAGTAACCTATCATCACACTTTTCAAAACTGCCTCAAAAATGAAACTCAGATGAGTCAAGATTTTTATCATGTTCACGCAATGAAAGAATTGGCAAAGTGACTCGATGAGACATTTGAAATTTTCCCCATTTGAATTGCCTGAGCCTTGAAGGTTGTTTAAATGTATATAGTATCAGCCTTCCCCGAAAATCTTAATGCGAAAATATTATGATTGGGAAAAAAAGAGCCCATCTTCAATCCACTTAAAAAGTCTGTTTAGACCTAGAAAATGTATTAAATATTCAATTATAAGTAAACATCATTTCAAGTCATTTAAACTGGAGGTGCTCCTCCCCTCTCCAAAGCAAATGTAAATGTCTCTCTTAACTTAATGTAAAACCGGCTGATACATCAAGTCTATTCTATAGTCACAGCCATCACAAGTTTATTTCCAAATGTGCTATCCTTTGCTCTGTAGGTCTGTCACATGGGATATATAAAGATGGCTTGGAGAAAAACAGATGCAAATCTGTGAAGGACTAGGTCTCAGTATCTCCCTGTCTCATGAAACAACAGTTTCATTTTCCAAGGGTGCAATTTTTCTTGGTTTCTGCAGCAAAAATAAACTATTGAACTTGAGATCTGAAGTAGTATTATTTGAAAAATAGGCACAATCCATCTATATTGTTTAATGTAATATTGACAAGATAAATAGAAACAAAGTAACAGAAATTTGTGACATAGCTGAGTTAGTAGTACTACAGTGACTGTGACTTTTGAACAGCTATGCTGTATTTTATCTTTAAAAACTTAATCCTTGCTCTGAAAGGAAAGCTTAGAAAATAGTATTTAACGAATTTTGGTACAGAGAGTCAGTCATAATACCTCAAAGCAGGATCAGCTAGACCTTTGCTTATGTCTACATAGACATGCCATTAAGTGATTAAGCGCTGGCTTTTTCTTGACACATACTGAGCATCTGAAATTTATTTGTTAAACCTATGTAGATGACCTGTGATGTTCTACAGTTAACAGTGCTGTTCCCCTCTAGCACATTCTATTTGTGCTGTAAATTTCTGCCACAGCCTCTGAGGATATTTTAAAATTAGAAGGAAACAAGTACATACAGAGATATTTAAAAGTAATAAATCACTAGGGAGGAAAACAGACTTGTTGCATACTTAGAGGAAGGGTTTAAATTAATTTGAAATACTTGTATTTGGAAGTCCTTTCACTCACTGCTGGTTTTGGTCCTAGGAGAATGTATAGGAAAGAAGGGGAAAGGGAAATGTTATTTACAAACACTTTTATTCATTACTTATAAGAAACAGACTCACCACTGTATAATAGCAATATTTAATGGAGAGAAGAATGCAGAGGATAGGTTGTGATTTGGTTCATGTAGCCACAGGAGAAAGAGCCTGATGTGGTTTTTGCTGGAGTAAGCAGTTAAGGATTTATTTTATTTTTTAGGAAGTGTTTTGTTTACTCTTTTTTTTCTGAAAACTCACTTTAAGTTTTCCAGAAAATACAAAGTGGTTCAAATATTTCTATCCAAGCCCCATCTCCACACCACCTCCCCCCCCCCCAAAAAAAAAAAACCAAAAAAACCCAAAAAAAACCCAAAAAACCCCCAAAAACAAGCTAGAACTTACATTTCCTCTGGGGTTTCAAGACACCATACAGTGGATTTTCTATGTAGCCTTTAGGGAGACTTGATTAGGATGAGGAATGCTGTGGACAGTGTGCTCTTTAGGAAATGAAACCTCCAAAGTGAGGAAAAAGATCCATTGTTAGACTGGAAATAGGCTTACACTGGGCATTATTAGCAGTAGCATTATTTACCAGTCTGGACAAGACGGTAAACAACCTGATGCCTACATCTGAGACACACATACAGACTGTTCCAGTACTGCACAGTCATATCCAAGGAAAGAACTGGAGCAACATATTACCTTTCAAAGTAAATAGCCGAGTATGAAAAACAGTAGAACTTAATCGGCCCCATATACTTGTTAAGTCAATTTAATAAAATACATTGAATTGTATGCCTACATTCTCTGAGAAGAAAACAAAAAAACAAGAACTTCACTGTGAGGTAATGAATGCAGACAAATGAGGAGGAGATTCATTGAATAAAAGATAAGGTATTTTATAGGCAAAACACATCAAAAGGAATAATTTCAGTTGAATTACTCATCTATGTTTCTGGGTTCAAATTAACTGTAGTCACTGGGGCTAAACACCTGGGAAGCTCACTGGAAACAGATGTTCAGTTTGTAATTTAGAATTTATTTTTTTTTAAAGAAAGGAATAGTAACACAGAAAATATTACAAAAGGAAAAGTATAATGTAAGCAGCATGTGATTTAATAGGGTCATCACCTAAAACATGTCAGCTCTGATTATCCATAAATAGATTATAAAGAGAGAAACAAAATTAAAATGAGGGAAACATATAATCCGGAAGAAGACAACACAGCTACCAAGAAAAAATTTTCCATATGAGAAAGTTAAAAGCCTAGTACTATATAATTTACAGTAGATATGGAGGAAAAAGGTACCCTCTATAGCAGTAAGGCATTAGTATAACATAATTTGAACTCTCTTTTACTCTTTTACACTTTTTTAAATTAAAAAAAAGGAAAAATTCCTTCAGTGGGGTCATATTACCCATTCTGTGATTCTGTGGAACGAAAGGAAAGCAGCTGTTGAGATGAAACATTTCCCATACGTTCTAAGTTTTCTCCATAGACAAAGCAAAGAGGGAAAACCTGATCAGTTAGCAGATGTGGTGTGGGGGTTTTTTTGTTTTGTTTTAAAATTTCCCTTTTTATTTTTAATTGTCCTAAACAGTAGGAACATGAGAGAGAAACTCTATAACCTTAATCACATACAGTATTTCTTATATATTAGCAGATGTCCTGTGAGCATCAGATTACTTGTTTATCTGTACACTCAGATTCATGACATTTAACTCCCTGATGCCTGCTGTGATCAAAGTCTGGCCCTTCCATGAGGAACTTAGCGATTTATAGCAATAAATAAGAAACACAAGTGAACTATAACTTCTAAATCCTGACTCTTAACAGACATGTGAAGTCAGCAACTAGAATGCTTCCAGTTTAAAACAATGGAAACTAGACTTAAAACCCCCCCAACCCTTTAGAAGAAAACAAGAATATTTCCTTCCCTCATTCTTCTTAGAATAAAAATCATTCTGTTTTTTTCTAAAAATTTCAAGAAAAAATACCACTTTTTGTACTGCACCATGAGGCTGAGAATGCAGGCTACTCTGAGGTCAAACAGCAGCTCAACATTAATTGGTAGATCACATTAAAAGTCCATAAAGCAGCGTTATCCAATTTGCTGAATGGTTTGAAGACATGGGCTAGTGACGACATACATGACTCCTAGACAAATGTCATCTGCACCATCTGTGGACCATATTGTGCATCAGATGGCAGGATAAAATTTTCAATAAAAAATTTTCAGAGCAGAGTTTTGTTCCAGGGACTGTAGCCATGATCATTATAAAAAGGCTGCACTGGGCTGGTCACACATCTAGGAAAGAAGACACCGGCATCCTGCAGCAGCCAGTGTGAGTTGGACCTAAAGAAGTAACATGTATACAGGACAGACAAATGAAACACTTCAAGGACACACTGAAATACAAGTTCAAGTAATAAAAATTGCTAAAACAGGTAGGACTGGTACGTCACAGTCCAGGTTGAAGGGAGTCAGTTGAATCTAAACTTACTAGCAGAAGCATGCATGTCTTGCTGATCTGTTCAAGGACAGAAGTCTCCAGTTAAGAGGTCATTTTTGTCTCTGCTGGTCTCTGGTTTTCACAGGATCACAGAATCAATTAGTCTGGAAAAGACCTCTGACATCGAGTCCAACTTTTGACTGAACAATACATCAACTAGACCATGGCACTAAGTCTTTCTTTAAATACCTCCAGGGATGGTGATTCCACCACCTCCCTGGGCAGCCTATTTCAATGCTTAATTATCCTTTCTGTGAAGAAATTCCTCCTAAAGTCCAATCTAAATCTCCCCTGGCACACCTTGAGGCTATGTCCTCTTGTCCTGTTGCTGTTTCCTGGGAGAAGAGACTGACCCCCACCTGGCTACAGCCAGGCAGTTGTAGAGCCATAAGGTCTTTCCTGAAGAACTCCTTTCTTCCCCACTAAACAAGCCCAGCTCCTTCAGCCTCTCCTCATAGGACTTGTGCTCCAGACCCTTCACCAGCTTCATTGCCCTTCTCTGGACACACCCTAGCACCTCAGTGTCCTTCCTGAATTGAGGGGCCCAAAACTGGACACAGCCCTCAGGGTGTGGGCTCACCAGTGTTGCACGCAGGGAGACAGTCACTGCCCTGGTCCTGCTGGCCACACTATTGCTGATACAGGCCAGGATGCCACTGGCCTTCTTGGCCACCTGAGCACACTGATGCCCCTGAGGTCCTTTCCTGCTGGGCTGCTTTCCAGGCACTCTGCCCCAGCCTGTAGTGCTGCAGAGGTTGGTTGTGTAGGATCCAATATTCGGTCTTGTTGAAACTCATATAGCTGGTCTCGGCCCATTGATTCAGCCTTTCCAGACTCCTCTGCAGAGCCTTCCTCAGAGCCTTCCTACCTTCCAGCAGATCGACAGTCCCACAGAAATTAGGGTTGTCTGCGAACTTACTGAGGGTGTATTTGATCCCCTCATCATCCAGATCATCTATAAAGGCAATAAACAGGACTGATCCCAACACTGAGTCCTGAGGGACACCACTAGTGACCAGACACCAACTGGGTGCAGCACCATTCACCACTACTCTCTGGGCCTGGCCATCCAGCCAGTTCTTAAGACAGCAAAGAATGGCCCTGTCAACTCTATTTTCCTACAGAGTGCAGGTGAGGGATGCTAATACTGCTGGATCTGGTTCCCCTGTGGCAGCAGATTGCAAGTCTGTTTTGACAGTTCAGAGGCACTTCTGATGTCCATGATCCTGTGCACTTGAGCAAAGTATAGCATCCAAGGTAAACAAAAGAAAAAAAACAAATTAAATATCAACAGCAACCCTTAGGACTGCAGCAACCCATAGGACTATTCATGATAGCAATTGGAAAAATGCATCCCAGTAACACACTTGGGATGACCGCATGGTTCGGGGTTTTTTTCCTTTTGTTTGTTATTTGTTTCTTTTTGTTTGATTGATCTTTTTCTTTTCTACCCCTTACGCCTTTCCAAGAAAATACCATGAGAGATATTTTCTTCACTTCTGAAGGACAATATACCAAAAAAAATTTGGTAAATGATAGGAAAAGGATTCTTTTATGAAAACCAGCTCTTAAGCATTGTCTCACAGTTATGTTGATGAGAAACTGTTTAAAGTTTCTGCATTAATTGCAGTTGGAGTTAAATGTTTTGTACCAATTTCAAAGCCTCACTTTAATTAATAACACTAGTTTCAAATTCCGTTTTTAAATAGTCAAACTAATGACTTAGTTTACAAAATTGTTTTAATTTCTAAGTGATGATAGAAAAGGCTTAATTAACTTCAATAGATTACAGATCAGGCTTTCAGTACCTCTGAATTCATGCAACTAAATTATATGTTTATGTACACCCTCAATTACATTCTGAATTGAGAATAAAACTCCTCAATTTAACAAACAAAATTAAAAATTTTTATGGGTGTTTTAAAAATATTCAACTGAAACTATTCAATACAGGAATGAATATATGTTCTTTTCACTATATTTTATTTGTTTATTTGCTGGTTTAATTACTTATTTTTATTTTATGACTTGGAAACTCTCATTGTGAAATTAATTATCAGAGATTGGTAAACATACAGGGAAATTATTAGCCCTGTGAATGAATAAAAAAAACCCAAACCAAAACAAAAAACTATCCTATTAATAGCTGTCACAATAGGTTTGGCTCATCTGACTAAAAGTAGGTGTTCTTCAGTGTTATAGATGTCCTAGTTCTCATCAGAGTTGCAATAACTGCTTCTTCCCCACATTCACATGCACACACACACAAAGATAAATGTCTGTAGTCAGAAGGCATCTGCAGTTACTCGCTGAGATTTAGAAAACATCAACATCTGCAATACAGCCCTCTCACATATATTACAAATACCATCCCACTTCTAGATTTGTTGATATTATGCTCTCACTGGCTACATACTCATTACTTCAGTTTTGCCAGGACCGTGGGTACCAATCAAGACTGTCCAAAATAGAGTTTTTGAGAGACACCCACATTCTGTTGTTCTCACTCTGGAGCCATGTATGCCTATCTTGATATCGGAATCATAGCAATACTTTAAAGACCTTGACAAAGACAACCTAGGTTTTGGGGGAAGTGGAGTTGACTGACACAAAAGAGGTACAGAATAGATGGAGACTGCATACAGATAATGACAGGCTTTAATGAAAATTCAGGACTGATTCCCTCAACATGATGCTCATGTGATCAGTTAGAAAGGAATTTGTGTGGGAATCTACAGCCAGACAGGACAAAGTCTGGACAAGGAAATGAGGAGTTGTTGCTTCTGAACAAGGGTGGAGGGGCAAATTACAGTTCACAGAGGTTGAAAAAGTGATGATGTAAGTGTATCAGGGTGTCCATCATTCTGTTTGATGGTTGTTGTGTTGGAGCATTGTTTTCAAGACACCCGGGCCTCCTCAGACTCCACTGGATTCATGAGGTCTGGGGAAAAGTTTCATTTACAGCATATACACAGCAAACCATCTGCACACGGGTCTGGACAGCCTAAAACCTGGACTGCATATTCCTTCTTCTTCAGAGTTACTTCCCTACTCTTCCCCACTTTTTTGCATCAAAATTTCCATGATCCAGAACAACATTCCAACAGCTGCATAATATGATCAGACATCATAGAGAGACCTTCCACAAGAAGACATCCATCCTGATCTTGGCTACAGGAAGTACAAACATCAAGTATAGTATCTTTATCTTCCCTTTTCCTTTTCTTCCTTTCTTTACAGACAGTCAAGCTCATCTCATCCTTTCCTGTTTTCTGTCTCCTTCCTAAAACCCTCTGCACTTCGTGAAAGCAGCTGCTGTACATAATTACCTACAAGTGTACACCGTTTGACACCCTTTGAAAAGCAGGATTTTCCCTCAAAATATGGAGGTAGTGTCCACAAAGATAATTCACGGCAAGTCTTAAAGCAAGTCAATGTCATCTTTGGGACATATTTTGTTGTGCAAAACTGAATTCATGGACAATCTGATTTGTGTGAGGGTCTAAAGGAGAAAAAGGAGTGGCCTTTCCACTAAAGTTTAAAAGATTTCAGAGACAAAGAGGTCCTGTAGGATTGAAAGGCTTATGATAGGCTTATGATTTTCCAAAATGTGTCACTTACCCTGGGTATCCTGGGAGGTTTTGCAGTAGAGCGAAGATAGGTAGGAACAGGGAAAGACTACACAAGAACATTGACATCTGTTTCTTGCAGCCAGGAAGCTGAAATGCTACTAGAATAAAAATGGGGAAAAGAAGGCAGATCATACAAGAAAGAAAATGTGCTTATTTCACATGTTAGCATAAATTAAAGCTGGTAGAGAAATAAATTTCCTATCTGAGAAAGTCTCTCTGGTGAACCTTCCGACAGTTTTTTCATTTTCTAGTGGCATTATATGCACACCTCATGGAAGCAGAATGCTCTGGCTTGGAGAAGCCACATCAGTCTGCACTCTGATGTTCATCCTAGCTTTTTCAGAGCACTTGTGGGGCTCTCTGTGGATGTCTACAGGGATCAGTTGTCCCCAGTAGTAGCTGTGAAGGTACTGAGAGGTCGCTCAGCACAACTGTGTTGATGTTTGAGGATGAGATAGGAGAAGTCAGGAGAGGTCCTCCCCCATCTGATGTTGCCACCTGCTACAATCCTCTGCAGAATGTAGCAAATAGCCTCTTGTAGGCCTACCATTTGGGGATTAATACACCATAACTCATATTTGGAATGCCAAAGAAAGTTGTAGGTAGTTCTTGCCTCCCATATAACGTATTCTTCTTGTAGACAGGGCTCAGCAATCTGAGGACACTAACTCAGTTCATAGTGCTCAGTCTGATCCTTAGAAGATCTGTTGGCTGGAAGGCAATTGTCGTGATTTAGCTCTCACCATTCTCCACTTCTTAGGAAGAGATGACGATGACCCTATTCTCCCGTAGTTCAGGCTCAGGTGTCCTGTTTTGAGGATGAGAATTTACTTGATTTTATCCAGTGAACATGTTGATGAAGCCAGCATTTGCCTAAGTCCGTGAGCAGCTTGTTGGATGGAGGTGTGTGAGGAATTTATGAACACATACAGATCCTACACTATATGCACTAAAAAACCCCATTAAAACTTGATGGAGGTGCACCAAGGGAAGAGGTAGTGCTGATGTACAGCTGGGCACTGTGTGATAGATCTGTAACTACTATGCTATAACTTTGGCAGTCTAAATCTTTTCATGTTAAGATCTTTGTTCCCTTTTCCTCCTCTATGTATAGTAATTGTCGGTGGCACAGCAGGATTACTTGGGGGCGTACGAATTTAAGGATTTTGCGGTGTCTCTGACTGACATATCCTTTCATCCCTATTTGGTGTAATGACCGCCAACATGAAAACTACTGCTTGAGCTAATCTGTCTCCCACTGAAATCAAAGACAGTTTTTAATACAGGGACCTTTGTAGAATAAAGATACCTTCAATAAAAAAATGCAAGTATCACGGAATTTTACAAACTTCTTCCTTGACAGAACTGACAACTATTTACTTTTGGCAAAATACCAGCTCCACAATCTCAGGATCTGATCTTTTGCTGTCTATCACACACAGAAAAAAAGAGGTGGCAAATGTAAGAGAAGGGTAATGAATTCAGAATAGCCCTTCTGTGCCCATGGTCTCTTGTCAAATTTATCCTAGCATAATCACAATGCCATAAACATTCAAAATACAAAACCACTGTCACAAATGGTAGCTTTAGGTATTCAATAGATTCAGTAGCAACCAGTCTCTAGTAAAGCCAGACAGACTGCTGGAAACTAGTTAAAAGATAGGGTTTTGGTGGCTTCTTCTTGTGAAAAATGCAATTTCGTTCTCATTTCTGTTTGTTTTCATTTTTAATGATTCTTTTGGTTGGCAGTTGGTTGATTTATTGGTTCAAATACCCAAAGCATCCATCAGTGGCTGGCTGTTAAACAGAATTTGTGTAATTTTGGAAATGTACAGACTGAGACCTCATTAAATCAGTAGTATCCCTTTTGAAATCATCCATGTCTACTCCCAATGCTAATGTAGTTGAATTTGTAATTATGCAATTGTTCAGGACTAAGGAATTACAGAGTCTGTGACTGCAAGCTTATTATAAATAGTAATTGTGCATTTGATATTCTAGAAATGCAGAGAAACTCAATTTCTTAGTACTTTTCATATAAGAACCATATATTGACTGAATGCATATTTGTGTAGAATTATTGCTTGCAAATTTATTGAGTTTAGCCTTTAGCATGGTTACTGAACCATACACAGTAGGGCATCCAGAGAAAATGCAGTATTACCAAAAAAGTTCCCTGCAGCTACATGTTTTATGAAGAAAATAAAAATCTAAAAATCTTAAATATATGTTTCCCTCCTTCTTCCACAGAGTTTGTTTGCTTTCTTTTTGAACCAGAGGGCTCTTGAATCAGTTGAGCCCCAATCTTTCTTTTTCACTGTTGTTCTGCTTAAAGGTTTTCAGGTTTTAAATATTAGTGATGGATAATTCAACATGGTAGAGTATCTAGAGACTTTGCAGCTGTCAGCTGCAAAGTTTGGAATAGGTTCTGCAATCTGATTCTCCATATAGCAGAGATCCAAGGTGGCTAAACTTCGGAATAAAAGGATTCTTTCTGGAGATCTTCAAAAACAGCTGTTTACCTGCTAGGGAAATTGAGATTATTTTAGAAGGTTGCTCCACCCTATACCAAAATCTAAGGAGCCAGAGACCTACCCAATATTCTATTTCCTTCAAAACCGTATATATCTACAGGCTCCAGAGCCATTTTTGAAAATGTTTTAAGAATGAGGTTTAGACTCACCATGAGACACAACTGTTCACAGTGCTGTTCCTGAAGAAGGAAGAGTGTTGTTGACTCAGCAAGTAGGTAGGTCTGGCTGAATGAATAGACTATCATAAATTTTGCTTTCATAACACAGTACAGGTTTTTTTTTTGGTTTGGTTTTGGTTGGTTTTTTTGGTTTTTTTTTGTAGTGAATGAAATTATTGTCTTTATGTGACTGCCTCCTTTTATTTTTATTTTTTCCCTTGGGAGCTGAACACCACATGGTAGACAGTAATTATGCATGATCTTTATCAAAAATGTAGAAGAACTTTCTATTGAAGATAGCTTAAGTGTCCTAAGAGTACAAGATCATGCAGTAAAAGCACAGGACTATGTTGTTCCCTGTCGTAAATAACATTCCTGAAGAAAAAAATCTAAAAACTGGCCAAAATCAAAAGTACAAACACTGTAAACAGAATTCAAACTTTCTTTCCCCGAAAGAAAACAAACTATAAACCTTCATTAAAATCCACAAATTAATATATAAACTTGAAGAAAGCTCTCTTAAACAATTTCTTTACAGGTTGAATTGTTTATGAGGAATGTAATTCTTTGTGTACTGTCTTTCTTTTTCCTTTTTTTTTCCTCTTTGCTAGTTGGTAACACATAACTTCTTAATCATTTAGGCCCACAGATTATTTGCAAGCTATCTGTAGATAATGATTTTATAAGCATTTGATATTAAGAATTTAATAATTTAGTAGTCAGAAAAAGAGCTATATCTAAAAAAAAAAAAAAAAAAAAAAGAAATACAAAAAAAAAAAAAAAAAAAAAAAAAAAAGGAGGTACTCCTTTGAAGGAATGTGAATAGCAGATGGAAGAAATTCAGAGAAGAATGGTACAGCTTTGCCAGAATTCTGGATACCCTTTATCCACAAGAAAATAGTATTAAATATGCTGTGTAGATAGCATAACCTATGTAGATAGGAGGGTCAGTTTACTACTTCCCTAATCTTCTATCCCCTTTCTTTCCTGTCTTTCTGCTACACTTTCTCTCCTGTTCTCCACTCTGAGAGCAATGATGTCAACAGCCTTCATCTCTATCAGTACCCATATGACAAGATGTAAAAAATATCTACATAGCTGCAGAACCACACACAGATCCTACTTGCAATTCCGTACCTGAAAAAGAGTAGAAAAAAAATTCCTTTCTATACCCTATGAAGGATGTTATACAGGTAAATATAACACAGCAACTGATTCAGCTTACTGTTGAAATCCTTGAGGAGTATAGATAGGTTCTCAAGTGATATGAGAAAAAGCAAATTTTAGGAGGGAATCTTAGGAAATGGCTGGTGGAAATAGTGCCCATCTGGCGTTCCCTAAAATGTAACCAAGGAACTTAAAAGAACTGTCCAACTTGAGTAGGCAGTAGAAATTCTCAACAGTCTTAAGTTCAGACTACCATTTTATGGCACCACAGCACTTACCTCTGGAAAATATCCAAGGCATTCAGGTGTGAGGGCAGGGGAGGGGAGGGGAGG
>VYXC01002665.1:520115-686471 GCA_013397175.1 Platysteira castanea | reverse complement strand
AAGGGAAGGGAAGGGAAGGGAATATTGCAGTGAGTGAAATGACAGCAGAAGATGAGTTTCCTTTGAACAATAACAGGTTTAAATGCTAGTAAAATACAGGCTACTGGCTGTTTTAAATAATAATAAAAAAATCACATTGACTTTGGTATATCTAAGGTTTTACTAAAACCATTTCCCAGGTTTGTTAACAATAAGAGTTTGAGCTCCTCAAAGAGGCATGCACTCTAGCTGATCCTTTCTATAATACAAAGGTGGAAGCTGACTATGAAACACGAAAAAAAAAGCTGTTGAGTGTACCAGACTTCTGACTCATCTTCTGCTAAATCAGCTGTTCTAAACATTTTTCTTAGAGTGTAGAGTTTCTCCCTATCTGATCCAAGAGAATTTTACCTGAGAAATTAAGAATGTATGTTTACTTCTGATACCTATAATAAACAAAACTTAACTACTGTACTATGCATTAATTTTTTGTCTGATTTAAAGTACAGATCTCATCCTAATACCCCTTGTGGATAAAGATAAAATATCATTTCAAAGCTATTGGGGCATTCACAACTGTATGAAGAAATATTATCTCAGCTTTCCTTTAAATTTGGATTATGTGTAAAGAGATAGAGTAAACAAATAAAAAGACACATTCTTAAAACTCAGATCACTAATAAATATTGTTATAGGTATATATTTAGACAAGAAAAGAAACAGTTATAATTCCCATACAGTACTTACCCATTTTAACATTATCACATGGTTGTACAAACAGGATTATAACAAGCAAAAGAAAGCACTTTATTTAATGAATAAATAATCAAAAACATTGGTGAGGATAGTCTTAATAATATGCTGCTTCATACAGTTTAAAGTACATCAAACAACAAAATCCATAGTCCCAAAATTCCATTAAATAATACTGCGTAATTATGTGACTGATAATATTTATGTATATATATATAATCTATATATATATATATATGTGTATATAATCATATCATTATGAGTAATTAAGGTATCTATTTACATGCCATGCAATATTAGAATGTGTTGCAATACCTAGGCACAACAGGTGGATTTAAGAATGGCTGTGGCAAAAAAGAAAAAGAACAACAACTTATTTTTGAAAATGAGGGACATTACTTTCCTTAAGTCCTTTCTTTTCATAATATACAGTGAAAATTTCATATCCTTTCTGATAGCTAAAAACATCGTAATTTTTGCTATTGCACAGTAAGGTAGCCGTATAAACTTAGACCTGTAATTAGAACCATGAGACGCTGCAGTTAGAGAAAGCATTCTTGCTTCAAAACATAGCCTATGACGTGCATGTCTGTGATATTCTTCTCACTGCCAACACAGTTCTGTGAAATTCTGAGCTATTCATACAAGAGGAGGCTTACTGCTGTGTTCTAAAGAAATTAAGTGCACTCAATGTCTCAAAAGAGCTGCAGATTATTTGGCAGGATGCAGGTACATGTCAGCACATAAGTTCTATTACTGTCCAGCAAAGTGATGTGTCTGCATCAATGTAAAAAAACCCAACCAAACCAAAAAACCCAAAACAACCCCCCAAGCTTGTAATTCTTCATTTATTGGCTTTTATTTTAGTTTATAAGTAAACTACATTGTACTTTAAAAACCTAGAAATGGCATATTTACTTCTTCTCAAGCATTATATTGACCACTATATACTAAAGGACTTGCTATTTCTGTTACTAATTATTGGACAGGTCCTGACATTTTACTTTGTAAGAGGTTCAATAAGGCCTGAAAGATCAGAATCTGGCCCTCTATGTTATGATCTTATTTTCAACTCAACTGGTTGAAAATGAAGTATAGAATGTTCTCTCACAAGAAAAGCATTTTATAACATAAGCGGCTGTGCTAAATAAGGTATTATATTTAAGAGAAATCAAAATAAAACTCAAATAGTTTGTGAAAAAAGGGTATCTCATAATTTTAAAAGGAAGCATCTATCAATGAGAGTCTCTTTTTGGAATAAGAGGAAAAGTCAGAGGTGGTTTTAGATTAGGGGATAATTATATTTGATGGATGTGTCCACTAAGGTGGTGAGCAGTGCAAGTAAATAAAACTAATGTTAATTGAGTTACAGCTCAACTCCCTATGATGTACTGAGCTGATTCACGCCTCTGGGTTATCTTGTATCATGTTTTCTGCATCTTAAAACATCTTTCTGTGCTCTAGAATTGGTCCCCTTTTTGAAGTTTTTCATCACAGCAGCAATGATTACAGACATATTAATTAAGTCAAGACTTTGGAACACAGTTCCACAGAAGAAGTGTATTAAATGGGAAAAAATGGAGCTGTGAGTACTTAGTTGCCTTTTCACTCTGAACTGGCTCACGTGAGGACACATCCTCTACAGAACTCTCACTGCTTATTTGTTCATTCTTATGGCAAGGATATATGCCATAAAACGTTTTATAATCTGAATCAGGTATATAGTTTGTGGTCATAGGAAATCAGAACTTGTCCTTCTTTCTGAACTGGGTATGACACCACTGCTGTGCTCTCATGCCAGTAGCCTACTTTTGTAACATATTTTGAGGCACTGTCTAAGGCTCTTAGACCCTACCACTGTGTCTTTTGGCACGGCATGAGTCTGTGGCCTGTGGAACCCCTGACATCACCTACTGCTGTGTTCCATGATTTTCCCTGTGTCTTCTCTTTCATTAAAGTAACTCGTGCCTCCCTTTGCTCAAAACATCCCAAGATTCAACTTCTGATCACTATTGCAATTTTCTTTTCTCTGTTTTCTCCTGCCAGCTACATCAGTCTTTATCAGTCCTCCACTCTCACACAGATATATATCTCCTGCATTTATGCCATTTATGTATCCAAAACTTACTAAGTTTCTCCATTATTTTAATGTATTACATGAAAAAGTCCTTAGATTCCTTCTGATCTTGAATCCTAATAATAACTTGCTAAGGTAATAATCACATTAAGCAAGGAATGTGAATATAATTTTCTTCCTATCTACTTTTTAAAATTGACGTATACTGCATACTCCCAATTCTGCTCCATTTATTTCTTTGTCAGCCTTCACGCAGTGTTCCATAGAGCTCCAGGTGAATTCCAGCAAGGGACATTGAGAAGGCAATTTCTTTACTTATTTCTCTAAGAAAATACAGTACAACATTTTTCTTTCATATGACTTCATCATGCTGTGGGCTCAGTAATTCCACCATCATACTTTCTCTTCAAGTTACATTGTCTGTAAAGAATCTCGAGAAGGCATCCAATCCATGTGCTCCCTCTGACAAAGAACAACTATTGTTGTTAGCTATTTTTCCTTTCTCTTCTTCAAAATACCAAACCCATCTCTAGGCAATCTGTTCTAGTGCATCACTACTTAAACCACCAGAAAATGTTTCACAGTTCAAGTCTGAACTTACTGGAGTTTTTAAAGTGGTCCTGACTGCTCTATCTTTAGTAAGAGTTGGCACAGCAGAGGAGTAAGTAGGACTAAATAACTGTATCTACACATACTTTCCATTTTCTGTTTGGACAAAGGGCTTTGGTCAGTGACAGCAAAAATAGAGGACTATGAAAGAAACATTTGGCAAACCTTTTTAGCAGTCTTTCAAGTGCGTGCACTATGAAATACATAAAGGACACTCAGTCTGAAGGAAAACAAAAAGCCAGAACTGACATCAGAGAGGCATCTGTATCATGACAGGTTATTAATAATTTTATGTAATATTTAGCCTCAAAGACAGCAAAACTGAATAGTCACCAATACTCAGCTGTCACCTCATTGGGTGCAGTGCGATTTTTAAATTTTTTAAAGCTCGTCATCTGAGATATCAGAGAAATCCCGAAGGGTTTTTCCGTTTTTTTTCCTTTTTTCTTTCCTCTTTATTTCTGAGTTTTAGGCAGCAGTAGTACTACTACTGATTGAGCAAACCAAATGGTTGTGAATGAAAGGGCACTTACTAAATACATGTTTAGGGCCAAATCCAGATTTTGCGGAAACATCTGGGAAATATTAATTCATCTTAAATGGAATTAAGATGCAGTTCTCCTTCCTTCCTTCCTTCCTTCCTTCCTTCCTTCCTTCCTTCCTTCCTTCCTTCTCTTTCTCTTTCTCTTTCTCTTTCTCTTTCTCTTTCTCTTTCTCTTTCTCTCTCCCTTTTTTTTTCTTCTTTCTCTCTTGGCTTTCTTTTTCTCCAATATTTTTTCTTTCAATAACCATGTCAAAGTTGGGTAAGGTCTTAAGATTCTAAAATTACAAAGAATTTGAGAAAATAAGGTAAGAAAATTTTCATCTGCTAGCAATTTAAACCAAATTTGTTTTTGCTCCTCCTGCACAGGTTGATAATAGGAGGAAATATTGAAGGTTGGAATTGAATATAGTTCCTTCTGCAGCAATAGTCACACCTTTTCTGCCCATGATAGAAACATTTTCAAATGTATTCTGTTGGAAAAGGCACTTTTAATTTAAACTAGTTGGTGTTATTTGTGTTTTCAAATAATTGTTGTATTTCTGGTTTTAATATAGAACTCAGTGCACCTCTGCTTTAAAACTCAGCATGTTCAAAACAAGTACTCTTATTGATATGTATTTTTCAAGGTTGTACAGCATTTTCTTTTTTTTTTTTCTTGTGCTGCAACAAAAAATATGTAACTACTCAAATTTTCCTTATAGGAAAGAATTTACTGTATTCTGACATGACTTTATTCTACTCTCAAAAGAAAGACCAAAGTCCAGTAAGTGCTGAATTTCCTATATGCTACCCCTGTACTTTTACAAAGACTCACGCAAGGATGCTTTTTCCATGTGCCTATGTAGGTCTAACAAGTGTGGGCTAGATTCTGTCACCCTTGTGCTAAGTAACACTTCACCCAATTCAAATAACTCATTTTGAGTAAGTTCCTACTTACTCATAGGAATGGCAGAATATAGTCCTCAGGATTTATCATTTGCTGTATATTCCAGTCTTACGCATATCTAGATGAACCAAATGGACCATGGTATGCTTAGAAAAATAACTGGAAATTCAGAATGAAGCAAAGAAACAAACCAACCAACAGTAACAGAAAGAAAGAGAAATTAACAGGAATAAAGTCCCTTAGGCATCTGCCCAAGAACTAACACAACACAATCAGGAATTCAGAACATTTATTGCAAAAGCTGAATAACTAAATAATGTTGAACTGGCAAAGCAGTAACAAGGATAACTGGTTAGATATTTATTCTGTCAAAGTCATCAAACACCCCTCACAAACTGACATAAGTACTGCAATAAGCAATGCACCCCTAACCCATTTTTAAGCCTTTTATACTGTGGAGGAAAAAATAAAAGTGAACTGCTATATACAAAAGAATAAAGAAAGAAACAAAAAGGTTCTGATTTTTTGGTAAACATAAAATCACCTTCAGATTATCTAAATTGGTTACTTTAAGACTGATGTTTCACTGTGGCGTAAGTAACTTGCTTTTTTCTGTAAGGACTTTTTTTTTTGCATGCTATTTATTCGTGTAAATCATCTTTCATGCCTTAACAAAAACCATCTAAAAATGTTTTGGATTTGGATTTGCTTTGCGTGCAACTTAGATCTTACTAACATTAGGAGTCACTCTGCTGGTTTGACTGCGGTGACATGATACTGGTACCTGCCAGGCATTGACCAACTATGATAACAAACAGTTAAACAGCAATAATTAGAGATTTAACCCTTTAGTTCCCCCAACTAGCCTACCAGGAGAATGCTCTGTTACATCATGAAGGCACAACACATTAAATATTCTGTGGCTATGGTCTAAAAACACTCGTGTTACTACAACGTTAACGCAGATGAAGATCAACACAAATGCTGCTGTTTCAGCAAAACGAACTGTCTTAGGTATAGACACACACCTGCCCAACTAGAAAAACATTATTATTGTATTTTGCTCCTGTAGAATTTCCTCCACATATTTCAGCTGGGATCAACATCAGCTACCGCTCATTAAATGACAGACTACAGCTAATTTGATCAAGGATCCCAAAGAAATAGCTTTCTCCCTCACCCACCACACATTTAAATATTCTTTTGTTTTGCAATTTCCCTGTTTTATGAAACATAATGGAAATTAAACAAAAAATTGCTAAGTTTTTAAGCCCTTACACAAGTCCTTTAATTTCTTAATGTTAAATTAAAAAAAAAAAAAAAAAGAGAAGAAGAATTTCTACTTGAATGCTGGCATCATTTGCTACTTACTACATAGAAAAAAGATTTTTTTCTCTTTCTACAAGCAACCTTTCTTCCCACCCCATCACTCTTTTGACTTTTGATACAAGTGGCTTGAGTTTCTTGGAACATTGTGTGTCAGACAGACTACTAACACAGAAACACCATCACTGAAAATAAAAGCAAAACAACGAGAAAGCAAATGAAAGAAATTAAAAAGCAACTGTGAAACACAGAAATATGCTACAGTATCTTTTCAAGTGAACATTATAAGTACACAAAAATTGTAAGTAATAATTGTTGCTATTTACAAGTATTTGAACGCTGATTGACTTACAAGTGTCCACTAACATTGTTAATAGCACAATAGGTTTTATGTTTACAGCTTCGATTATTTGCAATATGATCTCAAGTATAACGGTCCCAGCATAGATCAATGACAACAAAAGCACAATTTTCTAACTGGATATGCTTTTAAATCTTTGCAATCCACTGAGCTCTCGCACTTTCTCACTCTCCAAACGCATCTTCTGTTGTTCATAGCAGCAGTCCAGGGTCAAAAAACAAAGAAACAAAAGAGGATATTTTCAAACTGGAGAGATCTCTGGAGACTTTACTCATGTCTATTTAACAAAACCACACAACTAGTAGAAACACTCTTTCATGTTGCAGGACATCATACCTTCCACGGTGCTAACATAAAGATATGCATATCTCTGCTAGGTGAAGCATAGTTCTAGAGGTCTACCCAGTACATAAAGCTCTGACACACACATAGTATTAGCAAGTCTAAGTAGGCTAAAGTCATTGGTCCAAAGTAACCATTTCTTATAGCTGGTGCTCCTTTGGACTCTCCACAGCTCCTGGGGCCTGTTTATAAGACTTCAAGTTGGCCAGAGGAATGTCAGTCATGTGGTTGCCAGTGTTGAAATGGCCCTCACTGGAACCATACTGCTTTCTATCACTGAACTGGTTTCTGTTGCTATCTTCTTTCCAGGTCCTGGTCAATGTGTGTCCATTAACTAGTTTGTCCTTCTTAACCCATTCTTTTTGAGGTGCAAAGGTGGAGAGAGGAGACTTTGGCTGTTGGTACGGGCCCAAGCTAGGAGGCATCCAACAGTTGTCTGAGTGACCCAAAACCAGGCATTCTTGAGTACACATCTCTGTAGCTTCAGCTAATCCTCGTGGACCAAGAGGCCCATCTGTAGAAGAAAAACAGAGAAAAAAAAAGGGGGGGGGAGAAAGGGGGGGAAAAAAAGACATAATATTAGATTGTGATATTTTGCATTAAACTTACACATAGACTTCATGAGAAAATTAACAATGATCCCACAACCAAATATTGTGCTGGTAAATTCTACATACATTTTCATTCTGATAGAGAGCAGTTGCTTTATAGAGCATATACTCCCTGTATATGCTACCTAACTTGTTTCCAGAAGTGGAAACACAGTTCAATTATCCCTATGCTACTGGTCTTGGATCCTACTGTGAATAAACTTAACTCCTTTTTTTTTAAGCCATACCAAGCAAATAGAGCGAGGTAAGTGAAAATGTCCGAGGAAGTAAACCTATCCTTGCAGATTCTGAGTGAGAATTAATGTTTATAAGGGCCTATCATTTGCCTGGATTCTCTTCTGCTTTCAACTCACTTTACTGCTGCAGAACCTTGGTGAAATAACAGCCTTACTGCAAACTGAGAAACATCTGTACTATCCAAAACCAGGATTGCCCAAAGGAATGCTCTGTATGCAGGATTATTCTAATATCTACTGTTTTACAAACATGGGTTAGTGCATAGTTCTAGGTATCTGCCCAGTGGATGCACACTACAATGCATACTCTCCACAAGTAAGAGGTAAGTTAAATATTGCTTGATTTAATATGAAACCCATCACATCAGGAAAGAGAATACAATCTGTAACTCTTCTGACCATTAAACACATCTCAGATGTTATACAACGATAAAAGTCAGGGGGGGAAAAAAAAGGCTTATGTAAATCTTGAACTTCATAAAGAACTGTTCTCATAATTCTTTGTAAGCTAGAAATATAAGACCACAGGAGACAGAAATTAAGATTGCTGAAGTACTATGCATATTAAATATCTACATAATTTTTCACACGCTGTTGAGGACACAGCTGGGCAGCTGCAGGCCTCTTGCAGTCAAGCAGACAGGTCACCCATGCCTTCAGCAACACTAAATTCCTCTCAGTCTTACATCTAAAATTACTTAATTTGCTCATCTGCTCAGGCTGGATGTATGAGGAAGGGCAAGCCAGGAAAAAGGCACAGAAATCACTTCGTGTGTCTTTGTTAGATATTTCTCAATGTCTGCAATATGCTTTGCCAGGATTCTTTGCTGTGTTGTAATTTTGAGCAAAAATTTTTAGATGCCTTTTCTTGACTTCAGAGTAAATCAACGGGCTAGTACTGGAAACATCTGAAGAGTTAAGGAGACATATTTCCTTGATTAAACAGCCCAGTGACAGGAAGGAAATTATAGACTGATTTTTGAGAAAGAACATTAGTAAGCAGCCATGAATAGCAAAGTTACTAATCAGAAGAAAAATGTCAGCGGTGTATCAGAAAAAAAGTGTATCATAATAATAATCTAATTGAGACTCAAAATGATAAGTGAAGACACTCTAACAAAGATTTCTGTGTTAAAATGCCAAAGAATATTTTGTTCTCTTGTACTCCATGCACATACAGTAAATTACCCTTACTAAAATCTTCTTCTGAACACTGAAATTAATTCAATTAATTTTATGGAAACTCCTACTCATTTCCCACTGCTTTTAAACACAGATATGAAAAATACCATCAGGCATATTTCTACATGTTACATTAGTAATTACCTAATCTTCTTATCTCTCAGCAATGCCTCTTTTTGAATATCTAGAGAATATACAGTACTCTGTTGATGTGACAGAAAATAAGAGGCTACAATAAAATATAATAAGCTGTAATAAAAGTTGCTACTACATTCCCCATATAAGAAAGTGTCCTATTGCTGAAAACTAGAGCATGAAAAATGTATAGAATCAATGCTACTTTCCCTTTAGATCAATACAAGGTGAAATATTTAAACCAGAACCATTACGAAAAAAGAAAAAAGCAACTGTAAAGTAGGAGCTTAGCAGAGATTTCAGTGAGAACCATGAATCACAATTCTAAAATGAGACCTGTCATAATTCTCTGAAAGAGAGGTGGGGTTTTTTTGTATAAAACTCTTCTCTGAATCCTCTGTTATGAAGTTCTAACCAAACTGAGGCAGGTACTCAGAGAGAAATAAACCTAAACCGAAACAATTATAAGAAAGTACTCACAGTACATTCTTAACTTTTCCAAAACTTAATCTACAGGTTAAAAGCTGATTTTTAGAAAAAGTTTTAGCTGTCAACTTAAGTTTGATTTTAATTAGGTTTTTTCCCATTTCGGAGGAAAAAAGTGAGAAGCGGGAGAGCTATTTTCAACCTGTCTACTCTTCCAGTACACTACTATTTTATTGACCAAGAAAGAAAGGTTTTGCAGAGATTGAAACTTTCAAAAGAGAAAGAAAACATTTTTGCCACAGAATGGCACCTTTCAAGAAAGACAGTGTATGCACTCTGCGCTTCCAATCTACAGTGGAATAAAAGGTTAACAGGACAGCCTTCAGTACAATAGTTCTGAAGAAGAGAAATTACTTTTTCTGTTTAGTTAAATAAATTCCAAGAGATAAGATTTTTCTTTCAATTTAAAATTTAAATGAGCAATAAACTGGTTTTACTTAAGAATAAGTATGCATGTGGCCCTATAAGCTACACGTCAAACTCTTTGGAAGATTTACTTAATGTGTTTTACTTTCTTTAGTAACAGTCCTAGGCAGTTAATGCTGTTCAACTTGGAATGAATTTTAAGCATCTTTTGCTTTAGCCAGCTCTAAGCTGATAGACTTTCTGGAGAGCACTGGAATATTCAGATATCTGCTACTACTGTGAGCAGCAGACAGGAAGGGGGTAACAACGCTGAGATGATTGCCCGTTCAAGAACTGCTCCTTGGGTTTTTTTTCTGGTTAACGAAATACCACTGTCCAACTTAGACCTCAGAAATAAATTGTTGTGTGCAAGTCCTCCACCAGTCACCCTTCCCTATGCAGAGATATCAATCAAAGGTAAGACCATGCAGTCTTTATACAGACAATTACAATTTTGGTATGGATGTTGGTCACACCAAGTGACAGCTGTAGACAGAGTGAGACACTCCTCTTTTAGGAGAGGACTGGGAAGCTCAGAGAACATCTGAAAGACACTTCTTTTAGCTGTATAATTGTTCAAATAGCTGTGAGGTATGTTACAGTCGGCACACACCTCTACATGTGCCTGTATGTAAAAATGTCCAGAATTAAGAAGAGATTCAGACTCCTACTCAAATATGTACACATATTTTCCAGTACTCTGTCTCATGCTTTCAATCTGTGAAATACAGGGAATATTTACTTGCCTTACTAAAATACTGTGAGGTTTAAGTTTACAAAAGACTTCATCTAATATATAACTAACAACTATTATTTTAATCACTTTTGGTTTGAGCCATCACAAGAGAAAAAGAATTCTACAAAGTGACTTTTAGAAATGCAGATTGTTAGACTAATATATTTTACTCTTGAGCTACTACAGGGAATGGTCCTGCTTACTGATTGAGGAAAAAGGCATCTTTATTCATAACGTGTGTGGTGCTGGCCATAGCTATCTCCAGTTAAGGCCCTTATATACAACCATAATTGTTTGGTAAATATTATTGCTAATAATGGTGATGATCATGATTTAGGGGATTCTACAAATGTCCTACTGTGAGAAAATGAAAAGATAAGGATCTCACCAAAACAAAAAACAAAAAACAACCCAAACCAAAAGAAAACAAAAAGAAGAAGACAGTCTTTTGGCAATTAGGTTTTTTTTTTTTAAATTATGTTCTCAATCACAAAAATCATTCTTTTCTTAGACTGTTTATTATTCAGGTTGCTATTTAGTAACATAAAGTGTAATGATCATGAGCAATATGATAGGAGAGAGATCTTCTGGGGATAGTGTGACTGAAGAGTTGGCTGCTGTATATTGAGAAAGCATAATGTTGCCTTAATGGTAATTATCTTTTTCCTCCACCAGTGCTGAACAATAGTTTTCACTCAATTTTCTAAAGTTGTTTCATTACCACATACAATGGCACCACTTAAAAACCTGTTCCTGATGCTTTAATTTTATAATTGCATTGATTTGTTTCCTTTCTTTTCAGAAAAATGCCACTGCAATTTCTGTATCAAGCTTTTCCATACTGAAGTACTTTATTGATATGTGTTTTTTTTTTTTTTCCCCAAGTATTTGTTCTCTGAACAATCCATAATCCGTGAGGCTGGTTATCAGTCTTGGCTGCTTGAATATATAATGACACAAGTGCTGATAAAACTGTACAAGCCATCTGTCTCTGGAGTTAAATGTTTTGAAAGCAAACACAAAAGTGCATAACAAACACTCCCTTAAATTGTCTTCGTAAATATTTATATCAGATCTTACCCAAAAATTTTTTTTTTTTTTTTGTTATTTTAGTCTGTTAATAGCTGTCAAGCAGATGCATGACTTGCCTACTCAAAAGCAGACAGGTGTAAGAAGGAACATAATGTATGCAACTCAAGAGCTGGTCATACCCTAATGCTGGAATTTCTGTGTGGTCTTTTATCTCTTTTTATTATACCCAGAAGCTAAACAGCTATTTCATTGATTAACTTACTGCTGCAATTAGCAGCTAGCTTCTGGTGTGATGACCAGCTGCTTTTCAACCTGCTTCCTTAAAACTCTCCTGCTTGCAGCCAGAAAATTCATTCTTCAGTTCTGAAAGAGTTGAGGCCACAAGATAAGTTCCACTCAGTGAGACTTTTTGGTCTCAAACAACATGAATAGGTACTCTTTGCCTGAGGGTGCTAACATTAAGTACAGTGGATTTGAACATGGCCACTGTTGTGTTTCAGACAATCATATTTACTTAACTTTTCATATTGTATCTTAAAAGGGAAAAGAAAACAACAGCAACATTTTCAGCTCTACTTATCCTCAAATACAGAAAGCTTTTTTAAGCTTCCACGGGCTACTTTATTAAATGACCTTTTCTGAGACCACACGTTTTTACAGCCTTCCCCACATATATTGGAACTGAAATGACATTATTTCATTTCATAGAGGTTTTCCAACTACTTATCTACTAAATATAAAAACTGGAAAATACTTTATATTGGAGAAGATTCTTTTGACATTTTTTTGCTCTTAAATATCAGACAAATAAAGGCTACAAAGCCACACACATGCTGTGTTGGATGTGCTTCCTCAGTATTATTACTTAAAAGCAACATTCAGTGACCATTAAAATTATATACTTTAGTGACTTATTCCATGCTTATTCTACCTGGCACAGTCAATTCACATTCCATCCTCAAATTACTTTGTTCAAAGGTCCCTGGATTCCTACCACTGCTGTTGCCAGTTTTGGTAGATTTATCACTACCACTTTGTAACCTGCTGCTTCTCTCGCGCCTTCCTGGTGTTCCATCCTCTGTACTCAGGTACAGATCAAGAAACCCCTGCTACTTTCTGTTCCCTGTCTTGGCCCAAAGTTCTTTTTCATCAAGGCTGAAATAAATAATACTGTAAGATTAGCTTATATCTGTATAACTTAGGAGGGATAAGCTGCCAGAATCCTTAATTAGCACAATGACAAGAAGGACAGGAAGCAGGGGAAGTAAGGGTGTGTGGGAGGGGCTGCCCAGGATACAGAAAAGCAGGGACAAAAGTGTTTTCTGAAAAGGTGGGAAAACCTGGCACAATAAGATTTTCTACACCATTCTGTGAAGTATTTAACTGATCCATATGGGTTCCATATCATGTACATGACTTTGTACAAAAAATCTGCATGACTTTAATTCCATGGGCAGCTAAATTTTGAAGGTAACATTATTCAAATACTTGAAATTTTGTTTCTACACAGTTGTCTGATGACTGAGGTTGCTTCATATCTAAATCTTATCAGATAAGAAAATAAACAAAGTAGAAGTTAAACTATTTTGCATTTCTTGTCTCAAGTTCCTTCCCCTACAGCTGCTCTGCTATAAAAGCTATAATGAAAGGGACTGTTACTTAGTTTGTTATATTTTTTTTCTGGTATATTTCCCAGAAATTCAATACCATTATGATTTACAAGGTACATCTCCATCAGTAATGGCCCTGCTGAAAGGATGCTATTTTTATCTAACTTTCTGTTCCTATTTCCAATTACTTTTTCTGCATTGACATACGTGTACATAAACCTCTCTGCATTTCCATGTGTGCATGGTCAGGAAGCAGACATTCCTGTGTCTGCTAAGCCTCTAAGATGCTTAGGAGTCAAGTTTACTTAGTGCTGCCTAGCCTTTAAGAACAAATAGACATATTAACCAGCATGAAGCTTGCGACCATTCTGCAGGCAATCTGAAATCACAAGGGCATGGTCCTTGCAACAAAGGTGTGGGAAGATATCACAGGAAGTGTTACAAAGCACAATGGTCTGGAGTGGTGCTGAGCTACAACTGAGCAGCTCAAACCTGAATGATTCACTGCTCTTCACCGGTCATAAAAATCCAGCTCTTAATTTACTTATAATGGATTGCATATTGCCTATGTTTGGATCTTTATGCCACTACTTATTTTTATTTTTTTTTTAATTAACTGGGTGAAACCTTAAAATTTATAGTTAAAAAAAAAAAAAAGTAGGTTCACTGCACAATCTAGCAGTTCTTTCTGGTCTTAAAAATCTATGTATCAGCAACCATTAACATAAAGCTGCATTTTGTATAAAATTTCACTAACAAATGTAGCCAATTCTAGCATACCCTTTAGAAATACAGAAGATACAAAATAAGATCTGGGATTGTTATTCTGACTTAATACATTCTGTCATTAAAACAAACAAACAAGTAAACAAACAAACAAACAAAGACACACAAATGACTGCAATTTGTATTCTTAGCTGAAGTGTCACATTGTGGATGCAGACAGTCACCTTGCAGGAAGAGCAGGAGAAAAGAAAAGCAAACAGGATTTGGCAAAAAAAAATCCGTTTGTTAACAAATAAATAAAGATTAAAAGCTTTACACATCTCTCATACAGATTTCATTCTCTGGGCACAGATGAAAAGTCAACATTTGCAAATGGAGATAGTCCAAATTCAACAATACATGGGCAGCCAGAACAGCAGATTCTGTCCCTGAGAGGATATTGTTATTTAGACAGACTTTATGGCACACAAAGAGCAGACAGCATATCTTTATAAATTTGCAACCATCTTCAGCACGGCATGGAACTCATCCATCTTTTCGTCCACTCAAGCTACTCCTCTGAAGAATGCTATCTCGTTTAATTTTATTTCCTCAAAACTGGCAGTTTTTTCCTGCCATACATTTAATTTTAGCAGGACAATCTAATGCATAAAAACTCCTCAGAGGATTTAAATGAACCTTTTAAATTTGATTGGATCACATAATGATGCCAGTGTTCAAATATTTGGAATAATATTATTTTCAGCATTAATCTTTTTCATTATGTAGTTCTTCATTTTGCTGCCTAAAAAAAGTCTTTGTTCCCAAAAGGTGATGATGGATGGTGATAATAAAATATTCATCAAGCATCCCATGGTCACAATCATTTACTATCTTTTTTCTCTCACACCTAAATATTTATGATACTTGATCAAAATATTTTGTTGAAATGATTTACAGGCAACATGCTGAGCCAGCACCACTTTTGACATGGTCACATTTTCTGATCTATTAATATGCCTCAAACATGAACCTGCTGTCAGTCATAAACAACTTAAGTCTCTATTTGGAAGATCCCGTCAACTCTTTAACATAAAATCAAATTTTGGGTAGTAATTTCTACAAATTCTCTTTGAGAAAAGGTAGGCTTCAGTGTGAAAAAGGTAGTCAAAATGAGCAGAATTGGCAGAATGTTGTGAACCTGAGCTGAACAGTATTTATTTCTACTCCGCACTGTACTGTATAATTTTGTGCAGCTGTTATATGCCTGACAATTAACTCATTTACAGCAGAAAAAATAAAGCCATTCAGGTTGAATTTAATTTGATTTTTTCTTATTTGTTAAAATATTTAAAATAATTGGTTTTCCTGATCATTTTCTAACTTACAGCAAAAGCTTGATCTTGTGACTTCTGATAAATACATATCCTGGCTCCCTGGAGTGCAGGCATGGTAACTTGGGATATATTGAAGTAAGGATATTGACTTTATCAAGCAATAACTGAATAAAAGCAAATTCATCATCATCATCTACATATATATATATGATGAACTGTGCTGTAAATATATATATATGATTTGTTTTATTTGTAGATCTATATCTATCCTTTATTTTTCACTTTTATACATGTTTTATATCTATTATATTTATCCATATAATTCCTCTATATTCATTTAAGAACAGGATGTAAATAATAGAGTAGTGAACACTGAAGTGAATGTAACTGCTCACAAAGTGAGCATCTTAAATGCTTTCCTCAAGCTGGGTATGGAGTCATCCTAACCCTCTGTTATCACGGGACAGAAACATTTGCACAAAGTGATTCAGTTTCCTCAAGACAGGACTCACTTTCTGGAGGTGTGAGTTTCTGTCTATTGATAATAAAGGAATCCATGTATGGCAACTACATCCAGCTCTATGTATGAATAATGGATGGGATGAGTCCACATCTTTGCTGCCATTTCAGAAGACAGACTAATTCACTCTGATATCTTGAAAATGCACTTGAATTGAGTTTTTCCACTATAAACAAGATGGTTCCAGTGGCCAGGAATAAACCAGCAGACAACTACATTATCCAAAATACCCACATGGGGATGCATCTTATGCTTATTCAGGAATGGTGATTCTGGGAAGCCTAGAAGAGACTTACTAGAGGGAGCCTGCTATAGTCAAGGTATCTTTCAGAAAATTAATACTTCAAAATTATTTCAGATGTCAGGTGGAACACTCTGAAAATCTGCTATTTATAAGAGATAGAAGACTGTAATTTTCGAGGTTTGCTGAAGTCTTACAAGTAGAACAGATCATACAATTAAAAGTCTGGAAAACATACAACTGAGAAAAAGTGAAAATTATTACGTTTATGGGTCAGATTTAGAAGTGTATCTGTGTAAGTTATTTATTTACTGCATCGTAAATCTATTTGAACTTTAAAGTAGGGAAAAACATTATATTCAAACAGAGATGCAATACTGTTTTTCTTACTCTACTTATCTCCAGGATATTTTCAACAAATATATAGGGTTAATGAAAAACAAACCTTGTATTAAATTTCAGTAGTTTTGTTAGTTTCTGTTAATCTTCTTTGAAGGGTCATTCAGTAATTCTCCCCAAATACTTCCAGTTTGTTTGTAATGCTCAAATATTGCCAATTATCATGTAATCTCGAAATATCACTACTACTAATATTTAGCCCCTAATTTAATATATGCTTGATAGCTTAAGAACAAAGGTTTATTTGTTCTATCACAAGAATTTTTATTTTACAACAGAAATTGTATTCCAATTAAATTTTACTTTTTCCTTAAAGGGACACTACATGTTTTAAAGTTGCATAAAACTGTTATTTCAAGCAAGTTATAGGAAAAGCAGTAGGCTGAGTGTCCAAAAGAACAGGATGAAAAAGACTAGAGAACTACAGTCTCCAAAACACAGCCTTACT
Source organism: Platysteira castanea (assembly GCA_013397175.1). Taxonomy (NCBI): domain Eukaryota; kingdom Metazoa; phylum Chordata; class Aves; order Passeriformes; genus Platysteira; species Platysteira castanea. The sequence goes on along the minus strand of VYXC01002665.1, from coordinate 669,511 downwards.
TCTCTTATTATCCACTGCACGAATATGTAAAAAGAAAACCTGGATAGCATCGTATCGGGAGTTAACATCTTTAATCACAAACAGTAGCATTCTTCATTAAAACTAAGTTTTTATGGAAAAGGTTATCTTACTGTAAGTGCACAACTTCACTTACAACCTTTCCAGACTTCCAGAAATATGGTTACAGATTTCAGTATATTTCTGCATTCCTATAAGTTTTAATTTTTCTCAAATCAAACAAGCCACAGTTTTATGACATACTCCTGACTGGTGTCGTCAGTTTCTTTCTCTCCAAAAGTAACAAGTCTGGACCTTAATCTTGGGGAAAAAATGGTTCCAAGTTATTTACTTTGGACCTTCAATACAGCTGCCACCAGGAATGGTCAGTCTAGCTTCATTTCAAATTCTATCACTTAGATGTATTTTTAAACATTCAGTGTTATTTCTAAAGTATTATTTTCCTAGCACTAGATTAAACTCTGGAGAAGAAAGTGTCAAACGAAACATTCTTCCCATGACTTTTGAATAAAAGAAAAGAGAGGGAAAAGTAATCACCCCCTTCAAGGAACTCAATGAGGAAAAAAAGACAATAACAAAAAGCTATAAATGTTACATTCCAGACAGCAGCTCATCTAAGAAGAATATGAAAATGCACATAAATGCTATGGTGTTAAAAACACAGTGTTAATTAAGAAAGATAATTAGGACTATTTTTTTGCATAAAAGTATGCAATTCATTCTGTAATTAAGTTAATTACAACTATGTGAACAAACATTAAATTTAAGCTGAAATACATGCTTTTAATGAATACCTATTTCTAAAGTACACTTCTTGCCACTTCTGTGTCTTTCTATTTTCCTTCAGTACGAATCAGAACAAATCAGATTTAGGTTAAACCAAATTTGTTGCAAATTTGTGGCAGATGCCTTATGCATACTATTATGTAAATAAGTAGTTTAACTGACTTGAAAAGACCTTTTGGAGTACATTTCACTTAGCAGAATTTGGACCTAAATCCTGGTATTCGTTCTCCTAACTTAAGGTGCATGACTCTGAATAATTGAAGTATGTCACAGAAAAAAGTGCTTAAATTAAATTAGGTGCCTAGTAAGCTTGATTATATTTTTGTTTTTGTCTCCTACATAAAAAATGTATCCTTGATAAATATCACAGGACACAGATGTCAGAGATGTCATTAAACTAATCCAGAGACAAAAGAACCATTTCCTAATTCTGCTTGTATAACGACATCTCATTTAGCTAATTTTGTAAAATTCAGATTGGTGCCAGTTCAGTTGTCAGAACTGCAGGCATATTATACAGACAATACTAGAAAGTGCTTTCTTTCATTATGTCTGAGCCATACCCATGCTACAATTCCTTCTTTTTCTTTAAAAACTATGTTCATTTACATCATTTTTCAGAAGAGACATCCATAAGTCTCTTAATGAGCTTACATAGTTTACAGTAAAACTCCCATTAAACAAATGTTCCTGAGCCAAAAAACTTACATTTTATTAAACCATGCTCAAAAATTAACCTGTGCTGCATTTAGTCATTACAATCGATGGACTGAAAATTAATATGGAAGCAACATCTGTATGCACCAAATAGTTTTGGTTACTCACACAATCCTATTCTGATACTTCTCAAGAGCTATACTTCCAGGCTTCCAAATATCACTTAGAAGAATGCAGAAAAAATTGTCTTTTTAGTCTTTAAGAGGAAATCGAGTAATACTTCACACGAATAATGAATCCACATTTCATTGAGGAAACTTTGTTTTTTGATAACTTTGTCTTATTCCTATTTAATGAAAAATAAAACATCTTACACCTTTTCTTTTTTTCCTGTATTGTATTTATTCATGTAAGAACAGCTTGAAAGTAGGACACTCTAAGTTGCATCCAAATCTAAGTATAAACTAAAAGAATTGCCTGAAATTAGTACAAAAAGTGCATATACAGTAAGTCTACACTAACACATTTAAAGCACTATCCTGGATGTCCTCTCCAGGTGCCTGCACTTTTTAAAGCAAGAAAATAGTATCAGATATTTTTGGTTTTTTAATAGATTAAAATGGATTAAGCAAGATGCTCAAAGAAGAACTGTTACTTATGAGCACAGAACAGGGACATTTACACATGCAACAAGCTCTTTACATTCTCCTTTACATCTGTGCACAGTCTGGTTTCTTAAGTAGTAAAAAAATCATGGAAAATTTGGTTCATATATAAAGCAAATTTTGGGAAGGAACATGCCAAGAAAAACTGTTGGTTTGATTTCCTCAAACCATTGTGGTTTTATAATCCCAAAGACAAACCTGAAGGCTTGCTTACCTCCATAGAATTCATTTCATTGTTATAAAATGGGGTTAGAAACATACATTTCTTTTTCAGTCACATAAGAACTCAACAATTTCTATAACATGAGTGCTGTTAATACTTGGTAGTACACTCTTTTTTTCTTGGTTCCAGTTTGAGATGTAAAGGTAAACTGGTTTTATTTTCCACAGGATAATAATGAATAAAGAAAAAAATAATAAAAAACACATGTATGATATAATCTTGGACTCATAGTTAATGATGTATGATATAGGCTTATCAGTTTCAAGCTTCTGAAAATAAAGGGCAGTATGAACAGGTTTTTGTTTACTGACCTCGTAGAAATGAAAACTTATGAAGCAGATTAACAACCCAAGAGAAATAATATATTTTTCTTTTTCTATTATAAAAAAAGAAACAAACAAAAAAGGTGATTTACCAAAATAGGAAAAGCAGTCACTGGATTTAGCTCACTTAACATTTCCATTCACCTCCCTGACAGGAATGGCGCTGCAGATGTTAATTACCGTTTATGGAACGTCTTGTCAAAACACCTAAGAATTATTGTTCTGTTAATTACTTTGTCCTGTGCTTGGGTTCATGGGCTGATTTGAGACCATGAACGCTGAAAAGGATCACTGACACTTGATTAGGACACCGTGTCTTTCGGTGCAAACACGAGCAAGTAATGCACGGCTTTGTGCCAACAATTTAGCTTTAGAAGAGAAACTGTTATAAAGCTGTAGTCATGAGGGAATTAACAGTTAATTTTATGATGATGATTATCCTTGTATCAAGTGAGTTATTTAATGGCAACTTCAGAAGCAGTAAGTTATTTAAAAGCAATGCCAAATGCTTAAAATCATGATGACCTGAGATACTAGACTACTTTACTGATACTTCACTGATAAGACAAAAGGATGTATTTCAGGCCAATTTATTTGGTGGGACAACAGAAGCAGGCAGCTGTTTCTCCACACACTCATTGGTCACATACCTCCCGCCCCTTGAAATAGGTTGGAGTTTTGCTACTGTCTTCATTGGGTGTAAAATTTGGTCTTTTGTCACTACGGAACACAAAATGAATCCCACAGGTAAGCCTGATTTAGGAAGGCATGCACTAAAGGAAATAGACCAAATCTCTTGCAATGTGAAAGTCATTCTTTTAGCATTTAGCTTCCCTACATATTATACCAATTCTTCCTTCACAAGTTCTCCAACTCAGGACTCTTTTTCCAAGCTGACCTTATATAGTTCTGCTTAGTCTCTTTTTTGATGTTTTCAACTCACTTCTCATCAGTATTCCTGTATTTTTCTCCAAAAAAATATTCTCACCATCTTCTCAGCTGCCTGGATGACAAATCCTTCTCCTATAAATTTATATCACTGAATTTAAAACATTTCACTAAAAATGAGTGATGTGGCATCTTTTTGTAATTCATTTAGGTATAAAACAAGGTTATTAAACACAGAATGCTAAGTAAGGTAGGATCCATTGCAGCCTAGGGTTCAGCTCTAGAGACATTCATATGGACGTGTTCAAGAGACATCTGGATGTGACACTTGGGGATATGGTTAAGGGGGGATTATGGTGGTGCCAGGTTGATGGCTGGACTAGATGATTTTGAAAGTTTCTTCCAACCTTGATGATCCTGTGATCTGAACTGATTATGAGAAAATTTCTTATATATTTGCTGCTTAAAGGATCAAGGTGATCTGGTACTACAGAGAAGAAAAGTATAGGACTGAAATAAAATTTTAGATGTTTACAATGTATATACCTACGTGGGAACCACAGATATATGTATTTTCTAATTTCTCCTTTTGATTAGCAGACATCCTGTCAGTCTTGTTGGTTGGTCTAGCCAATAAAACGTGGTAAATCACCACACCTAATGTTCAGAAATGAATCTCAACAGCTCTTTAGATTATACTGCTTTGACTAAATCTCCCTTAAACAAAACAAGAACTTATGGCACCTATTTCATTGCAGATAGCTAGATTTAGCATCTGAATCTGGAGCTATGTCTTACCTTGGCTTTGCCATAACACTTCATCACTTTGATCTTTTAATGTGTGTGCACAGATCAGGAAACCTTTCCTTACACAGTTAATTATTTCTTCAAAACTAATTGCTGTATCAAACAACTGCAAAATTAATCCTTTTGAGCTCTGTCACTTGTGAGTGGATTCCATCTGGACAGAGCCCCTATTCTACCAAGGCTTTCAGACCAGTCTCAAAGCACATGTTGAGGAGTTTCAGGAGAATTTTTCTAGAGAAAATTCTTGTTGTTGTTGTTGTTGTGACCCCAAAAATAGAATGGAATTCCTTTATGAATTTCACTTTCACAGTATTGCAGATCTCTCACCATAGCAGTATGGATTTTTGAAGTATTAAGGGACCAAAGTTGTAGCTGTAGGCCAGTGGGCCAGGCCAACAAAACTGAAAAAGAAATCACTGTAACTTCCACTAATGCTAATAGCCTTTTTGAGTGCAAGGTGAGAGGACAAACCCTTCACAAAAGTTTGAAAAGATTGATTAGATTGTAATTTGTGTTTGGTCCCCCATTCAGGCATTAAGTGCTAGCAGTATTCCTGATTATAATGGAGAATTTTGTTCCCTGCTGTGGGGAGAAAAATAGCACTGAAAGCAGAAAACACCTGGCAGACACCTTGAATATGGAACTTTTTATTAAGCACTGCATTTTTTTTCTTTGTTAATTAATCTATTTCACAGTCTCAGGTAATCACTTTGCAACTTCTCAGTAGTCTGACTTTCAAAGGAACTTTATGCTCTGTCACTTTCTATATCTGTGTTGTCAAAGAACATGGGAATGACATAAACATCTTGTTAAATTGTCCAGTGCCATCTTGCACATCCATTTCCTAGAAGGCAGTAACATTAAAAACACTTTTTGTTCTAAAGGTGATTAATTGAGAAGGTATTCTCTGTGTCTCTTGGAGACAACTTGGAGGGGAGAAAAGCAGGCACAAGTTGCCACAAATCCATAAGAATGGATCTGAAGGAATAAAACAGAACTAAAAAGAAAAGTATAACAACATGACAACTGATAAACAGGACGGTCTGACATATATATTTTAAGAATGGTAGATAATGTGAGATTAACATGGTAAATTACTTCATTTTTAGAAGCAAAGGAAATTGAGTAAATCTCATCTCTCCGGACTTCAGTAAAGCATGTGATAAAGTGCCATATAGTAAATTTTTTTAGTTTAGCAAGAATATAGGCTAATAGAACATGTAGGTTGATTCACTGGGGGAAGAGATGGAGCTTGAGAGAGGTCCCACATAATTCAATATCAGAACTAATCTGAATAATATTTTAGTAATGACCTTGATATAGACAAAGGTCATATAGGGAAAGGGCTGACGCAATGTGCTTCTGACATAAAATGGAAAATACTTTCAGTGAAGACCAAGTTACCAGAAGAACTAAAGAAAAAAAAAAAGGCAATAGTTTTTCTTGTTAAAGACTAGGAGATTTTAGCCTTTTTCATTTAGAAGAATAAAACCAGACAGAGAAAAAGGTGAAAACCATTGATAAACAAATAGAGACACCAAATGATTTTGTAAATTAAGAGTGTTGTTACAAGAATAAATCTGATGACACAGTGTCTATGATAAGAGACTACTGGATTCCATCCCAACATTTAGATTCTTATATTAGGAAATATTCCACAATAAAACCAGCAGACTTTATTGTGCATATTAGTGGATGTTTATAGTCTTGTATTTAACTGCTTAATGTCTGACTACAGTCAAGGCAACTGACGTACAATAGAAGCTTGTGCAGCAGTACAGTATTAAGACACTGCAGTCACAATGTACTGTTTCTAATACAAGATAGATAAAAGGACTTATAATTCCTTACAAAGAGAATTTGCAGCATTAAGGATAAGAATTCTCAGCAAGAAGGTGGGATTTTTCAGTATGAGTGCTTCTGAAAAATCTCATCTAGTAAAAGAAGGTACTAGAAGAAGGAATGATCTGATGGAATACTGGCATTTCTAATTGAAGAATACCTTTCAGCTAATCAACTAGATTCTTTAAATAGGCTCTTTCACAATGTGATTCATCTGAACTCCTCTAGGTTTTGCTTTACAGTGAGATGAATTGTGCCCTCAAAGTGTCTACTTGTCTCTGCTGACTACTAAATTACAGAAAGTGCCAAGATCAGGTGTACACATGGCATCCTCAGCTTCTACAGCTGAAGCAACACAAGACAGATCTTTCAAGATAACTCCTAAATCAAAGACAATGTGTGTGACCTTAGCTGTGTCATTTAGTTCCTCAGTGTCTTTATGCTTACATATGAAATGAAGATAATAGAATTTCCATACTTTACAGGGCAACACAACAGGTTGTGGATTCCACAGCTCTCTAATGCCATGGCAATGGATGCCCTGTAATTACTCAGGCCTATTCTGGACTGCTAAATGAGGAAGCCAAGAAGAACAAAGAGTAAAACTTGCAAAATAATTTATTTTCAGAGACCCATTTGATACCAGCCTGAAGCAAAGGACCATTGAAAGATGGGATTCCCGTAAAGCATCCTGTTAATCATAACAGTGATGTTTTTGAACGAGGTGGTATCCCTCCCTCCTGAATAAGAGAATTCACACTGGATATGTTATTCTCTTTTGTCACAAGCTGTTCCATTTGTCTCATGACTTAGATAAACAACTGCTGCATCAATTGCTGCATTCAAAAAATCCTTTCTATTTATTGCCCACTGACACATGGCACATCCTTTTAAAATGTCTATGTCCTATTCTAAGACAGGTACCAGGGAAATGTTTGCCAGCATTCAAGTATTTATTGAAACATTCATTCCAACACATTTCTAGAGTAACAATGAGACATATGCTAAGACGTGTGTCTCATACATGCAAAGGCGGGCTTGTTTACACCAATACCAGTTGACTTCAGCTAAATTATTCCTAATTTACCCTAGGATTGCTGTCAGAATCATCCTTACGTTTCAGCCAGAGTTTACAAATCTCCATCAGGAAAGTGTCTTTCTATTGTAAGGATAAATTGGCATTCATCCAGAATTCCCTGGGAGAAAGGTTTTTTTAACTACATTGATTTAGAGAAACATAGAGGCCTTATTTATTTAAAATCATGGATATGAAAATTTTAACAGCAGCAGCAGCAGCCATAAAGAGAAGGCAAGCATTCAAAGTTGCTTCAAATAAAAAAATAAAAAAAAAAACAACAAAAAAACCCCAAAATCTCCCTCCTGTTAGGTTGTTTAGAGCTAATGGCTGATGATAGAATTTGGAGTGTGCAGAGAAAGAGGTACAAAGAAGTACTTGTCAATAATAAGAACAACAGCCCTATATTTACAATCCAATGTTTAAAGCCAAAATAGACATTCTTTTCTCTGTTTGATCTCAGGAAAAGCTATCTGCAGCTCACAGGCCTGAATTTGAGTCTTCTTATGTCACTCAAAAGAAGTACTGAGATAACTGTGCTAGAGATGACAGACTAGTAACCCTCTAGCAAGCCAGACCTGTGGGGGGGTGTCATGTTTTCTGTATCTGGGCTGAAAACACTCTTCCTACTTAGAAATGCTCTCTTTTGTTCTCCCACAGTGCCTGAAATTCATTCTCAAGAGATATGAAAAGTTGAAATTCATCTCGCAGAAAAAAAGGTGTCTTCAATTTCCATAGGAACAAAGAATCACAAAACAAATGTAAATCCTTTTCTCTTTTTATTTCCTCCCAAGGCAGAACTGCTCACAAACATCATAAACCAAATCCCCAGCTATATCAGCTGTTTCAGCAGCACTAAAGTCAGAGGGTGTCACCCCCCAGTATCTGTCCCTATAAGAGAGACATAAGAATAAGCCAATACTATTCAATATCAGCCATGCATAAAACAACGAAATTAGGTCAGTTTACTTGTAAATATAAATTTGCAACCAACATTATTGCTAACCAGACTAATGTCAGGACAAGAAACAACAAATTATGTCTTCCTGCTTTATTGTATTCTAATTGAAAAAATTTTCTTTCTCTAAAGGATTTGCACAGCGTTTTACTTATAATCCATTGCAACTCTAAATAACTCAAACCACATTGTTCAAACCATATCCTGAAAGATCAAAACCAGAGCTCCGAATCTTAAAAGCTAGATTAAACATTACCAATTGAATAGTACTACTTTACTTCAGTTTGGCAATTCTCTTTTCTAAAAACAACACTTCCATGAGAGCAAACATATTGCAAAAACAGTACAATGGCAAGCTTTCACAGTTTAATTTTCAGGAAGCAATCTAAGAGAGTGTCCTAGTAATGACTTTCATTTACAACTGCAAAGATCATTCAAATCTGAATTGTCAAGATCCTAATAACATACAATTTCTAGTTTCAAAATAATGCCTGTGCTATTTGTAGCTTTATATGGGGCTAAGGATCTTCAGTTCTACTCCATTAACCCCATAAGCTTTCATTTCGTGCTTCCTCTTGGAAATTCTCCCATTACACAGAGCAATTGTAAAATCCACGTTCTTGTCCTGAAGTTCCCCTTCTGACCTCATCTATCGACCCTAAATAAATAATATGAACAAATAATAAACATGAAGTCTACTTGCAGCCCAACACCTGTCAGAAGAGGAGCTATGCAGGCACAGTGGTGCTCACATGGTAATTTGCACCATAAGCATGTGGCCCTGAGACCAGAATCCTCCACATAATCCCCCTTCAGAGTCTTCTGTACCACAGACTGCTTTGGGCAAAGAGGGAACTACAATTACTCTCTTGATGGTGGATTTCCATATGGTCTTATGCTTCACATGGCATATTGCTTCTGATTAAGGTCTCCTTAAGTTTTGGAAAATTACGTGTAAAAGATGAACAGATGTCTTGAAGACAAAGTTTTTTGTCTCTGAAAGACTTCTGAACTGTCCTTGCATAAGACAGTTACAACTTCCCTTGTAGTGTAAGTACTTTACTACTTGAGGTACTTGTACTAGGAGACAGCAAAAAGCATTGATGACTTTTTAAATTATTTTCCCTCTCAAGCATCCTATTCTTGGGTCACTGAGAAAGCAGCAGGGGGAAAAGTGACTTCTGCCCCATCTACACAGTAGAGATATTATTGAAATTAGAAGTGATACAAGCTTTTGGTGACTAGCTTACTGCAGAGCAAAGTAAACAGACCTTAAAACAAAGGACACAAGAACCCTCACACACAGTCCTTAGAAGTTCTGGAAAACCTACTCTGTGAACATAGTTAAAGAGCATCTGAGATAAAAGCAATAAAAGTGTCTTTCAGCTCTGATAATGAGGATCCTGTTTCTTAGGCATAGTCACACAGTAAGCCTATCAGAGCTCTCTCTGTGTTCGCTCATCATTCCTAAACCCCAGACATATAAACTCTGTTAGATGGATCCTCTAAGAGGCAAGTAATTCCTTTTTTTGTCTTCATAATCAAAAGAGTTTGCTTTTTTTTTTTTAACTTTTTCTAAAGTTTTATAATATTTACACAACAGAGGGACAGTCTAAAATATTTACTGTCTTTAATAATTTCTTTGCCTGTTTTTACAGAATATTTACTTAGAATTTGATCCCAGTTGACTGAAAATTTACTGACTCGATCACCTTCAAAACTCTGGACAAATCAATAGAATAAAAAAACAACAGATGAACAACAACCCCATACATATTTAAATGCTCTCCCAGTCTACCAACTTCTATTAATTGTTTTTTTCATTTCAAAATGTAGGAATAACTGAAATATTCTACTCCCAATGAAATAAATAAAATAGAGAGACTGATGTATTATTAAATTACCTTTCCTTACGATTTTACCTCTGTCAAAATGAGGAAGCATTTAACATGCAGTCACACAAAACACTATTGCATTAAACATACTAGGAGACTGTAATTCTTATTTTTACCAACAGGGTCTATTTCTGGATAACTAATATATTAACTAGAAATAATGTATGACCTTTGCTTCATTGAAAGTCTGGGTGTGATTATGGGTATTCTCAGTACAATCCAAATGCATGAAGAGAAACACTATCTGAAAATACAACTGCAAGGAATGCAAAAAAAAAAAAAGTTTAATTAGGCTAATTTCTAGACTGTAGTCACAGATAAACTTTTGGGAGATGAAAAATGCACATTATTATTTTCAAATACAAAAGGTTCAAGACACTCCAGCCCACTCTTCAGAGTATACATTTTATGTGTGATCAATATAAAAAAAAAATAATCTCATAGCTAAATGTGCAAAAACGTGCCAAATGTGTCACCCAAATCATTCATTAACAGTAAGCTGATTAACACAACACATTTTATTTCAGAGTAAAATTCAAAGCCTGTTATGGCAAAACAATTTAGGCTTACAGGATTGTATTGAGCCCTGTTATGCTTGACCATGCTAATATAGTTGTTTTTATTTCAGAAGCACTGGGGAGGGAAGCATGAAATCATTATTAATTATATAAATATTAAGGCCACACAACTGGCTCAATCACTGTTTTCAAATGGTTGCATCTGCAAATTCAGCCTGTAATAAACACTAATGCATCCAGAGACGAGAGTGCTGACACATGAATGGGATGCTTTGTCAGACATGCATAAAAATGTAGATGAACTGCAGGGAAAGAACACCAAAGAATTCAAAGGGTTTCTTGATTGCCTTCTTTAAAATGCCAAGAATTTAAGCTGGCCTTTCTTATCTTCCTCTACATGCATGTGACACTTTGGGAGGCCTTTCTTATTGTACTATAATTCAGTAATTGTTCCAGCTCTGTGCACTGTGCATTCCTTCCAAAGGGCAGCATGAGATATATAATTCTGGTAATGAACAGCTGCGTAATTTAAGGGTCAAACTAGCAGGGCACTGTTCCTTATTTTTGTTTCCTTAGCAGTTGCCCACATATTCCAAGCCTATTTAGGAATACAGTCCTTTGTCTGCTTTATTTCTCATAGATGATATATATTTAGACTTGGTAATGTTCCAGAAAACAGATTTTATCAACTGAAGTTGCAGAGCAAGCTTTCCTCTCATTTTGCTTCAAAGGGCAGCAGTACAGAATTAAAACGAGGTAATTTTTTTCCCCAGCCATGAACATCCTCTGTTCTAACGTGCAGACTTTTTCAAACCCTGAGAGATCCCCTTTCTAAAGCATGATAGACTAAAGCACAGAGCTATCAAAGGCATTTCCACACATTTCTCTCACCAAGGCTAATCTTACAAATGTTAAAAAGGTCCAGGCAGCTAGGCCCTACAAGATGAAGGCTGCATGCTGATTAATCAGCTGCTTTTTTATTCTGCTCTGGCAAGTGTTCCCTATCTGTAAATAAAAGGTTTACCCTGGATTTCCTGTAAACTAAGGAACATAAGGCATCTTTGGATCAGACTCATAAAGCAACAAAGCCTTCTGCTGTCACATCCACAGGGGTAGTTTGTTTGTTCTATCACAAATATCCTTTCAGGTGTCCTGGGGAGAATGAGCTAACCTAACACAAACATCATTCCAACATAAGAAAATTACATGGCAACCACAAAGTTGCCTCACCATTAATTATGTTCTTTGGCTTCCCGCAGCACTTTAATTGTTGCTTGCTTGAGGAGACCTGTCTGCAATTTGTGTCATTGCAGAGGTTCAGGTTGGTTCATGATGTGTAGCTCAGTGTAATACAAGTCCCTCAAAGAAACACTGTCATATTAAAGAAAATACATTTATTTATGTCTCAGAGTGCTGACTTTCTATTCAGATGGTAAATAGGTAGTGTGAAAGAGATGTGACAGACCCAAGAAGACTAGAAATTGTCTGCAAACTGGCAGCCACTGTGGTTCACTGACAACCCAAATTACTTTCAGGCAGTTTGGCACATCTCCATTTGTCACACTTAAAAGCTTGAGCCAAAGTTATCCAATTAATACAGAGCACAGTATTTCTCCCTCCTCAAAGCTGAAACAGAAATACAAATGTTGAAGATTCACAGTGTGCATCATACCACCTATACATCACAAAGGGATGTAAAACAGTTATAAGTAAAACATGCATAACTTAACTCCCATCACACCCTCTTGGCCGCCATTCACCTCAGGTTGTCTTCTATGCTGTGCATACCACCTCTGTACTATTTATTCCAGACAGTGATTTCTCACGTAGGGTGAATCCCTTCTGCTGTAAATCATGCAAACAGCTAGCACAAATAGTTTGTGAATATAACAAGTATCAGGGAATAAGCTTTTGAAATATCTATCTAGGCCAAGAAAGGGAAATACTTCCCTCCCCCAGCAAGATTTTGAAGGCAAGGTGAAGGTTGCTTATTTTGAAAGCAGAAGAACCTTCATGAATCAGTATCAGTTTTTGACATTATTATTTGCCCATCCATCACTGCACAGCAATAACCACTGTATCTTGTGCTATGACCCAATGCCAGGTTATATATGATTTTATTTGAATTACTGGTAGTGTAGTCATGAGGGTCAGGTTTATACAGCTCTCGTATGGATGGAATTTTTCATTGAACCACAGGATTTCCTTGGAGAATTTCCACTGGCCCTAAGTGTACAGAAGCCCTCTTTTATCCAGATGAGCTTTTGGTGTTCAAAGAAGAGAAAAAATTCAACACTTTCAAATACTATAAATGCTAATCAAAAAGATCTGTGAGGTACTTCTTCAGATTCTCTAAGGCCAATTTAGATATTTAAAATAGACAAAAGGAAGGCTACACTCCTGGCAATCTATAATCAAAAGGTTTGAAATACTTGTACTTTTCAAAGTAACTGATCATACAGATCTTTTGAAGAAGCAAGGAAGAAATCATAGAGGTTAAATAATGAGCAAAGAATGAGAATGGCACTTTCCTTACTCTCTGGTATTCGAAGAAAGCTGCAGCTGGCCCCTTCTTTGCTTATCCCCCTTGAAGCATCCATGAAAAAACTGATTTAGAAAAAATATTCTGAGATTCTTATCTGAATTACTGCCTATTCCCAGTCAAAAGCTGATATTGAACTTAAATTGGTAAGAGCTACCATTATTTCAAGTTTAGAGGAGTAAATAATATCAGAATCCTTGTCTTTAATTGCCAATGAAACTATTTTACCAACATTCTTCCTGCTTAATGCCATAGTATTTTTAACTGCAAACTCCAGTAATAAATATAGCAAATTAAATGTTGCTGGTGAACATATTTCAGACCAAATTTGAAAACTAATCACTGGAATATATTCAGTTTTTCAGACATATTCCTNGAAGTGACATGCTCTCCAATCCCTTGTGGAGTTGGGACGTGTATATGAATGTGAGATTGTAAATAATAAACATGCATTCCCTCCTTTCTGCTGAACCTGGCAGGTGTAAGAGCGTCTTTATTGTGTCTCCCCAGACACAGAATATATTCAGTTTTTCAGACATATTCCTGCTGAATTTTTCCTATGTAATTTCCTCTGCTATATTTTACCTCTGCATTTACGTTCCAGTTATAAAGAAAGTATAGCTTTGCTTTTTGGTTGTTTTATTCACAATGTTGATTAGTGGAGGAAAAGTTCCTAGCAGTAGCTTGCTTTCTACATCGCTGGCATATAAGCATTTTGTTATGGAAAAACTTCAATGAATTAGCCTTTGTGAATCACTTGATGACATTTTTTATATGAGAGAAATGGGCATGATTGGAATGAGGTGTTCTTTTATGCCTAGACATATACATGTCTCTAACAGTGATTTTTTTGGAGCTGAGATTATTTTTTTTTCACTTTTATTTTAGGCAAACCAGACAAAGAATCTAAAAGGCTAAACCACTAAGGATAACCTCTCAATTATTTCAGCCTCTCACAGTCATTAAATGAAAAAACCACCAGTGCCTAAGTGAGGTTGGGCCTGGAATAGCTGTGGCCTGGAACAACCCCTCCCAGCCACAGTGTGGGGAGGAGAGCAAGGGGCAGGGGCTGTTCCCAGCAGGCACTCAGCATCCAGCCACGCTGCTCCGGAGATGGCACATGGATACAGGGTACCCAGCTGGTCTCCTTGCCTACACACAGTTCCAGGCATGTCTATGGTATAGGCAGACTCTGTAGCAAAACCAATAAAGCACATCAAATACTTTTTTGTAATTTGTGTGATTTTCTGCTAATAAAATAAGAAATAGAGTTTTGGTTGTCTGAAGTTATGCATGTGAGCAAACCAATAAACATGTTCAGTTTATAAAAATAAGCTTGGAGCAATGGGAAGAACTACTGTGGCTTTTTTTTCCCCTCCAGAGATTCCAGTCTGCTTTTGAAAACCCATGTAAATGTATTAGCTACATTACTTGTTACTGCCACAAATAATATCCTGGTCTGTGTCATATTTTATCCAGTCCTTGGAATTACTGCTTGCATTTCACTGTTCTGTCAAGATTTTTTCAGAAACGCTTGATTTTATTTTTATCTTCTTTTTAAAAGAGGGGAAAAAAATGTCTTTCATTCAAAGAAAAGTTTGAGGCAACTTCCAGAAGAAAAAAACATAATGAACTACCCTGTCACAAATGCCTAGTGGAAGTGAAAAGAGAAAACAGAAGATTCATTACACTTGTCTGAGTAGAGATGATTGTTTGAAAGGTCACCCAGAAGAAAAATGTCCTCCAAACCAAAAATGTATGTCTGATAAAGACAATTACACTTGTAGGACAAAAAAAATTGCTATACTTATTATTTACGGTAAGAAAGTAAGTTGTTTTACTGGTCAAATACACAGATTTCACTGTTAAACACACTGACTTTCTGATGGGAAAAAAAATCCACATATATATGTCTTATTTAGTTCCTTTACACGCACATACACATATAACCAGACTTTATTGTAAATAATTTTTTCACTTAAGACAAAAGTTTTCCAGATAAAGCTACTCAATCACACCCTGAACACTGATTAGGGCATGAACCCACAATCTACAAAACAGTCTTGAATAACCAGCTATCTTTAAAGCTTCCTCTGCTGTTGTCTCAGATGCTTTGCATTCCACACTGCATTATATAAACTCTTTGCTGCAATTGCTGTCCTGCCATGTTTCCAGTGAAAAATAATTCTATTAAAAGATGCATCATGCTCTTTCAGCTCAGGAAGAACATTTTCTTCAGATAAAACCAGTGTTGGGACGTAGGCTGAGAAGCAATAATGTTACATGAATTTAACTGAATCTAACTGGAGAATCTAGATCAAGGTTATGCTGCTCCATCCTAAAGAAACTGTTTGTGAAATATGAGGAATTTTAAGCTAATGTAAAGTCCATAAATAATACAGAGAATTCCCTCAATTAGTTGCTGCTGCATGAGAAAGTGCTGTAGGGTATGCTCTGAATTCATAACTGAAAAAGAAACTCTGCAAAGGATTTATATGAACAAATTGTACAGTGTCTCCAAACCAGAAATATTCAGCATGCCATTTTTTTTTCTAAATACTGTATGTATGCTTCTTTTGTCCTAAATATGTCATGTCAACAGTTCTGTGTTTATTTTATGCACTGCAACACTAAATATCTCCTCAGCTGAAGTCACTGTGGTTGCATATCAATACACAGGAGCCAACTGGCTGTTTAATGATAACAGAAATGTTTTGCTGAATGACTTGCATAATTACACAGGGACATACAATTTAGATAATGAGTTCTTTTTACGATTTCTATGCTTGGCTGTGACGTTACTGAAATCTACATGAAACTGGAGGTTTACTAAGTAGAGGAATTCCTGTTAATGACAATAATTAAAAATCCATGACTGAATGTAGCTCTGACCTAAAAGAAGGCTAAAGAGGTTTTAATTTAAATTATTACATTTCATAGAAATGGAAGAAATATGCTTAAATTTAACATAGTAGAGAAAATGAACAGAACCACAGGTAATAGGTATCTTAGTCCTTTTGAGCAAAGTATCTATAAGTGATGAACGTCTGCTCTCAGTAGCTGGCCATCATCTACATTTAACTGGAGTTAAATTTTAACAAGCATAAAATTAAAACTAGTATAAGAATTAGAATAGGAAAGGAATAAAAATTCCTTCATTACTGAAGACCACCTAAAGCACAAGGATGTGTTTATATAATTGCTTAATCATAATCCTACTTACAGGACACATATAACCCTGTGTAGGCACATGTGTATTGATAAATATGTCTTTCTACACATATATACTTCCATATAGCAATAATTGAATAAATTTAAAGTTAAAAGCAAAACTAGTCATTGTTTTGTCACAAGTATTGACAGCTCTTCACAGCTCCCAAACCCTTTATACTTCAACTTTAGTCTTTCCACTTTGATAACACTGCTTTATAAATTGTCCCCTAGTATTATTGCTTCAGCATCCTTCAGTTCTAGAATAGGACAGAATAATCACACTGTTCTGTGAACATGTGGTGACTTATTAAGAGCTAACAGTGCTCAAGTAAATTCTTTCCATCGAAGGATCCATTACAGTGTAATCACGACCAAGCACCAGCCCTGATCAATACAAAGGTCCATAGTTGCTGTAATACAGCTCCACTAACCAGGGTAAGTAATCCACCATTCTAAACACTTGCAAAACCAACCAATTAAGCACCAGATAAGGTCAAATATTATTGATCGTAGATTCAAGTGAAATTCCTTTTGTTGCTTTTCCTTTTCTTGATTTTGCTTGTAATCCAAGTATTATTTCCTTGGAATAACACCTTTGTTTTTTTGGTTTTTTGTTTTTTTCTAGTGGCTGCACTTATGTAGCAATAGGATATGAGTGGTTTCACAGAACAACATAATGATGCATTGACTTGAAGATCAATACTGCTACAAAACCTTGGAGACAGAGAAATAAAGAGGAAAACATATTTTTCAAAATCCACTAATGGTTGAACTTCTACAGCTTTTAAACAGAAGGGTTTGCCAATCCCATGAATTTTTCTAAAAACTACCAGATAACTATATTTTAGTAATTTGGAAATGCTAACAAAAGCTAATTTCATGTTTCTTCCATGGACAGTGGAGAGGGAGTCTAAATGCTATAAGGATCAAGAGTAAGGTGTTCTTAATGAATACATTTCTGTGTCTTGAACACAGTAATGCTCTGCTACAGTCTAGTCCTATTCTTCTATTATACACAAAAGTCCAAGATACAAACTACAGGTTATATAAACAATGTATAGCTCTTTTGTTCTCTTGTTTTGCTCTTTTGCTGCTTTAAAATCTTCAGTGAGAAGATGTAGATTTCATAGTTTGGAACACAGAAATATTAAGTATTAAAAAAATTACTCAGATGCAAAATTTTGCAATAAAAATCACTTTTATTGTTAATCATTTTTCTCACCCCTTAGTTCTTGGCCAAATTCATAAAAACTCCCAAGTTTTTATAAGTCCTTTTTTTTTATATACTCTTCTGGGATATCTTGTCCACAAAGTAGTTAATATCTTTCATCTTCCCTTCCAGAAATGTTCATATCACCAACATGTGGCTCCTATTTTAAACTCACAAAAAAAAAGGGAGTGAAAATATTCCTTCACAGTTGGTAAGGAGACCACCTCCAAGCTTTTTTCTTCTAAGACTCTTTCTTTCTGAGAACAAAGTCCCTTTGATGAAGTTTCACAGTGGCCAGGTGTGCTCTACATCAAGTTCCTGAATGGGAGTCTTCAGCACAGAGAAGGAAATGGGAAACCTTGATTTCTTTGCCGTTCTGCAGTTCTGTGGGGGAAACCTACCTTTGAAGCATCAAACTGGTAGGGACTAAATGTACACTACAGCAAAGTTCTGGGTTCTGTGATTCCAAATAAGCCAGAGACCTCTGTCAATCTGACAGTCATGTAGTTTCTTTTTTTCACTTCAAGCACCTGACTAATGCAATAGCTATTTAAAGTTCACTATAAGCTGCTATAAACATTGATAACTGGGGGATAACAGTATTTATTTTAAGCTTCTACAATGCAGCTATTAACTATATTTGGTATAGATCCATCCTTCTGGTGTGCATGGTTTTGTTTTTCAAACACATTTAGCATGTTCTCTTAGCTTTTCTCTAGCTTTCTAATAACAATTTCATTTACTCTAAAATCATTAATAAACTTCTGCTTTGTACTGCATTTTTGGTCTGCTATTAAATTAGTCACAGTGTCATAGGCATTTTCATTCATCGACAGGTAGAATGATATGCTGGTGTATTTTTATCTGTCTGTCTGCAGAAAGCTGTGAACAGAGACATGGAAATATCACATATTTGGAGAAATGCCACCTGGCACAAATCAGTCACTAGGTGGCTGGATGTTGTGAAGAGAAACAACTAGCTAAATAAAAAAGCCACTTATTTGAACCCAGCAGTGCATCTGACTTTCACATTTAAGGGTGAACCAAAATATTTGTCTTGGTTAGGCTTTGATGGTGTTTAACATTTTCCCTAGTTTTGCCTGCCTCAGTAATGGAATCTGTTACAATTTGCCTGATCATGTTCTACTTCTTTGTTTGTTTGTTCATTTGGTGGGGTTTTTTTTCCCAACATACAGCAACAGAAGAAGAAAAGTTTTTATTAAACAAGGCAGTGGCACTTTTTATTGGACTACAGAGACCAATACAGATAATCCCTTTACACAATACTTTTAGAATTTATTTTCAGCTCAGTATGAAATGGAAGCTATCACAGCTTCTCAAATCCGGTGGTGTCCTTTGATGTCATCTGTTCCTATGGCATACACATACTACCTGCCTCTGTATTTGTGACAGACTTCTCTATAAGTCAAACAGAAACAGAAATGAGAAACCAATTACCTGAACTGGCAGGAACAAAGCATAAATTTTGTAGCAGATTCAAGAGACTTAATTGAAAATTTCCCATAAAAATGTGGGGCTTTTTCCAGTGGAAAATAGAGCTTTTCATGATGCAAATGTCTACTATTTCAAAAAGGTTACTGGAGATGAAAATCCAGGAAGGTCAACCTAAGGAAAGGTGCATAAAGAATCTGCACTGAAGATCTTTTGGTGTACCAGCATGTATTTCTGAATTAAAATACTCGATCCTTGGCTAGAAATCATTCCGTTTGGATTTTTGCCCACAAAGGTCACATTTATTGTCCCAAATACCTCTTTTTATGTGATTCTGAGGTATAATTTAGATTGTGTATAAAAGTTGATTGACTTTTAATATTGACCATTTTTCTCCTTCTTGTCTTAAAACAAAAACATATATAAATGAGGAAAATTAAATTAGGATCAACAAACTTTCCATGCCACCCCAACTGTAGTCTTATATTAGAGGTTTTGTAGGATGTGACACTGAGGAGCATCACATGTGAAAAATTCTGCTGAAATCCTACTTTGCGTTACCCTCTCCCCATGCTTTTTTCAAGTCCAACACTGTGGCAGTGGGATAGTTCATGTTGGTAGACTTAAAGATGACAATGAAGGATGATCTGCAGGAAACAGGGTATCGAGTAGCGAGTCAAAGGAGGAGGTACCATAGCTAAATTTGATGTGATGAGACACGTAATAAACTCTGCAAGTGTAAAATTAGACTGCATTTACCATGTGTCATCTCACCTGCACTTGGTCCACAAACTCTGTTCTACTGAGACCACTTCGAATGTTCCAAATTTCTGAGCACCTGTCAAACACCTGTTTTGTTTGGGGTTTTTGCCTTTAAAGGAATGCCAACTACAAAACAACCATGTTCTTTTTCTTCACCGTGTTATAGTCAATCTTGTATGGACACCCAACATTATACCACAGCACTTGCAGTTAGAAGCCATCTCTGAAAAGACTTGCACATGAAATTAAATAGATCTTATTTAACTTAGTGAAAGTACTTAGAAATAGTGTACATGCAAGGCCTAGATAATTATTTATCATCCTAATGAATGTATATGTGAATGCACTCTAGTTTGTGAGACTTCTTCCTTTTGGGTCTTCTAAAGCTGGTATTAGGATCCCAGATCTAACAGACTCATTCTACTTTTGCTCAGAGGGCACCTCTTTACACTCATCAAAACACTGTCTGATTTTCATGTGAATTCTAGTGAGTTGATCTGTACAAAAAGAAAAAAAAGAAAAAGAGAGCGAAAAAGCACCAATTTTCTTCTGCAAATTTCCCCCAAGAAAAATCTCCTTATCAAGTATATTGCCTATTACCTCTCCTTTAAATGGTTAGAGGCTTTAAGAAACTCATTCTGCAGGATATGATGGGGGAAAAAAAGGGATGACCTTGATAGTTATTACTGCTTGAAGTACCAGAGTCATTTAACAAAGTTGTTTAAAAAAATACCTCCTAACCTGTGAAAATTTAATTAAATTGAATTACCACAACAGATAAAGCATCTTAAGAAAGAAGAAGTTCTAATCATTGCAATTTCAATAGTCTTTTTATGCAATTATCATTAGCATTATAACACCTACTGTGGATTGTTATTGTTTATGGGGATTCAGAAGGTAATAATTTACAAGATGCAATTAATCCTACTAGAGACGTAGTTTAAAATCATTTCATTCTTCAGAAAGACCACTCTTATCTTTCTGACAGTTAAAAAAAAATCCGTTTTCTATTAGATACTTCATCCTATACCAAAGCAATTCAAATCACTACCCCCTTGCCCCTTTTAATTACTCTTTAGAGGAAAGCATGCAAAATAAATTTTCTTCTTTTGCTATATATATTGTGCAGTCCAATGCCAATTCTGAAGTCCTTAGTGGTCTAAAATTGACTTTGTCAAGGGAATCAGATACACGAGTGGTAAACGTGATTCTGAGAGAACCCTGGCTAGAATTATAGGACAGTAAGCGCAGGTTTGTAAATGGAAGATGCACAGACTGGACAGCAGCAATCCTTTAACAAAACTGTAATCTGCAACAATTTATAGCAGCAGAGAATTTGCTTCACTGATTCAATGCAAGAGAAAAAACTCACGATGTATCTCTGCAGAAATGCTTCTCCTTGGCTTAGCTCATCAGGCACATTGTTTTATCCACTGTTGTAAACAAAGAAAAATTGCCTGTGCTCTATGTGCAATCCTGAAACTCCATTTGATTTCAGCAATTTCATGGTTCATCTACTAGCTGAAAGAAAATTTCTCCCAAGAAGACTACGCACATGAAGCACTGCTAATCTCAAACACTTAAAATTCTGAGCCAAGGATCAAAATTCAAGCCAGTTTACAGAAAAATAAAGATCACATTTGATTGTTTAGATATGCCATTTGATTTCTTTAAGTTCTTAAAATAACATTTTATTTCCAAGTTTACTCCTTGAGTCACAAGTAATACGTACGTGTATACTTCTTTAATAAAAAAGCTATTCTCATGCATGTTCCCATCATTCTGAACTTCTAAAATAAAAATGTTTCCAGTGATATGAGCATGTAACCCTAAAGAACTGGCACTAGTCTCCTCATATAGAAAATGCCAAGAAATAATATGTGCAGGAAAATTTTCATCAGACTAAAGATTTTAAAAAATAGAAATCTCTTCAACATTCTGCTGATTGGCCTGAATTCAGGTCATCTAGCCTTTCTTAGCAAAGAGAAAAACTGAGCAGAATGACAGTGAAGATGGCTTACACTTCCTTCACACAATGTCATGGTATTTTATATTCTCTTGCCCATTCTACTGCTGATTTATGACCTCTGTGCTACTAGATATCACACAACTTCCTAATGTTTTACATGAAAATAATTTGCCATTGTCATTTGCTGGCCTCCCTACTACTGTTGAGAAATTATAGCAGATTTTCTAGCAAATGGCTTTACCACATAATTATCCAATTTTTAATTTTTAAAAAAACATTTTATTTAGCTGTTATATAATGTATAAGTGTTGTGCATTTCCAGAACCTCAGCTCACCTGGGGAATGTACAGGATCTTTAAATTGTACCTATTGTACTACTGGGGAAGAAGGGGAGAGGAAATAAAATATTAACTGCTCCACCTAATTTACAGAAAGAGAATAAATAAAATTAATTAAATAGAACCTGCTGCTTAAAACTTCTGTATAGTTTTGCCAATTACGATTTAAAGTAGAATGAAGTAGAATTAAGATTAGAATGATCTTGAACTACTACTGTAGGAAGTTACCATAATTTAAATTGCTTATAGCGGCATTAAAATTTGTGTGTTTTTAGTGAATTTATGATCTTTTTTTAAATTGCAATAATAGTAACTTGACTATGTGATTGTAGGGTCAGATCCACAAGTATGTGACCATTTAAATATTTCTGTATTTAATACTTCTCTAGTTCAACTCACTTGACAATGTTTACAGTACTTTTATTTCTTTTTTTTCCTAACCAGATAAACTTTGCTAAAGTACTTCAAATAAAATGCCTGGAAGAGTTTAATAAATGTTGTAAGAAAAGGACAAAAGATGGTATTGGACAGAAGTTCATTGAGTTGTTACCCACTGAAAAAGTGTTAACCAGCAACACACTTGGTACTATCATGATTAAAAATCTAATTGAACCAAAACTTTAATCTTACGAATCATAATTAGATTGATTGCAAAAATTATAGATTCAGTTTGAATGTTAGGAAATGACAATTTAAGATCTCAATCCTTAATACTTCTTGAGAACTTCAACTTGAGGACAATACTAAAGGACTTTCATTTCAAGGAATTACTGATTAAAGAAGATGTTGCTGTTTATATAAATTTAAAATATGAAAACAGCCCATTTGAAATCTTAGTCTCTCACTTTTTGTTAAATTTATTATTATCTTCACCTAAAGTGCACATACTAACGTATCCTGTAGGACTGAACCCACTGAATTGTTTATAAGCAAGCCTACAGAGACAAATAATATTGGATTACAAATCTGTAATAAGTGAACTTGGTTCATGACAATTATTTTCTGCTTCATTTGTAAAAATGAAATAAGTAAGCCCAACATGTCCTCTACTAAATATGTATATCAATGACAAAAATAAATTTGTTGCATTGAAAGATATCAGTGAAGTCTACATTTACAGTAGGAGCAGTGAATGAAGAGATGATTGAAAAAGCTTTAAGTACTAGAATGAAAACTGGGTATAAATCTTGACTCACAGTTCAGAACATTTTATTAGTAAACTGAATTATCATAGGAAAAATGGAATCAGTGGGGAATCGAATCTCTCAGTAGAGCTAAGACAATACTGAAGGTAATAACATCAAATGCCTTAATACACATGTGTATTGTAAGAAGATGACACAGTATCAAGTGAATTATGTATGAAGTGCTGCTCATAGGCAGGAAATCAATCATAGAATCCATGGGCTGATTATCTCTTATTGGAAGGAACACAGCGTCTGATGACCTTTCAGTGGATATTCTAGCACACTAAACAAGGATAATGGTTGCAAAAGTTAAAGCTCGTTTAAAGGCAGAAATCTCCTTAACACATTCCATAAAATAGAAATATTCTTGAGGAAGTCATAAAATCATAGGTCTTTAAGAAGCCTCCTTCTCCAGGTGGAATCGGTTAAACTTATGGCATTCCTTAGAGGTGTCTGTTTTACCTACTTTTAAAGCCCACGAATGACTGAGTCTTTGTAATCTACTGAGAGAAGTTCTTTCAGCATGATTCCATATCTATACTGCTGGAAGGACTTTCTACTGTTCGATATAAATCTTCTTTACTGCATTATTGTTTTATCTTATTCACTGTCTACAATGACAACAGACTTTGCAGCAGTCTGGTATGTATTTTAAAATGCTCATACCCCTCTGACATCTCCCCTTCATGACAAGTCAAATTTCTACAATCTTTACAAGCAGATCACTGTTTTGAAATCTCCTCTTGATCTCTTCTGTACTCTTTCCAAATGGTCTGCATCCTTCAAGTTAGGGGTCTGCTCAGAATCAACTGAGGGAGCTTATTTCTTTCCATGGACTATTAAGGGAGCCTAGGGTTATTAGCCTCCCAAGGATAAAGTTAATCTTTGTGAAGCACTGAAGTAAATAAATTGTATTTTGTAGTGTCTTGCTAGATGTCTGCAATGTAAGGACCATTGCTCCTAAAATAGCTCCCTGACTGTTATTGTATGGTAAATGACATGAATGACTTGTTGCTATATTCACAATACAGATGGTCTCAAAATGCACAGCTATGTGGCTTTATTATGTGACTAGGTTCTAAAGTGTTCTACTCAGCTATTTTAATAACAGTACCATGTAGAATACTTCAATTCTCTAAGGTATGTTATGAGTCAGAAGGCGCTCACTGGGTACAAACTATTTGAAGAAAAACTTCACTGAGAAGTAATCAGGCCCTGTATCTGAAAATGTCTATCTCTCTCATGATACTTCTTTTGCTCATTTTTTCATTGAGAATGTTTTTATTTTTAATACTGTGTTTGTGTGTGTGACTCCACATGATCTAAACCAGAGTAAACTCCGACTCTTCAGAATATTATTTTTATAACCTCTGGTTGCAAATGCTAAAGCTCCCCCACTTTTGGGTCTTAGAAACATGTTTCCTTAAAAGGCTTTCTAACGCTGTTTATTGTCTCAGAAAATTAAAACTGAAATTCAAAAGTAGAAGAAAATATGTTTTCCTAATGTCGCTGCCTATAGGTCAGCCAGTTCTGAAGAACCAAATGAACAGCAGCTAAGAAACACTGTTCACATGGAATGGATACCACCCCTGTTCTTCTTCAGGACATTTTGGAAGTCACTAGTAAAATAAATCAAAATACTTGGTCAGTCCATAAGAAAAACACGACAGTTAAAATTTTTCCACTCACATAGCAAAGTCATAATGCATAATAGTGTAAATATGCAGTGCTTCCCTAAAAAAATAAAATAATTCTGCCCTTAGAAAGCTTTTTCTGAACAACAATGAAAAATATTGCTGGCTGTAAAACTGATGAATAGGTTCTGTTCTCTCACTAGAGAACTGATGAAGACGAATTGCATTCAAAAGGAAGCAGCCAGAAGACCCAGTGTGGAAGGATACAAACTCAGAAACCCAACACCTACAATTATGAGAAGGTGCAAGTACTCCACCTTTTGCCAGCTGTCTATTGCAATAGGCTACCTGCAGTGACTATTTATCTCATGTTGGATAAAGGTCAATAAAGGCTAGGCACTCAATTAATTCAATATCAATCTTTCCTCTGACATCAGCAGTTATTGAATTTGGCCCTCGAACAAAAATGTATGAGGGCATCTTTCACAGATGTTTTCTTTTAGTATCTTAAAGGAAACAACATTGATAACAACAACGGTAAAGATGTTCTTTTGTATATCTCCTGGATGAATAAAGCTGTAAAGTAATAATAAAGTAAGAAAGCAGAAAATAGCAAGGGATGTTATTTCCTTGTAGCTGGTATTACCCACAAGTCAAATTCAGTCACGCACACCTGTGCACATACACACAAACACACATTTCTGTTTCACTGCTTCCACCAAGGTCACTCTACGCAAAATGGAACTCGCACTCCAGATGCTGAAGCCAAGGTAGTGTTTATTAATCTCAAGATGTGCTGTTTGTAAGGGGTTATCGCCTTCACGACTGCCATACAATAGATCTCACAGATCTCTTTGTGTTGAGCAAATGCTCCTTGCAAAACTTGCATTGTCATTGTACTTGACATGCTTCTGACACTACTTTTAAAGCAGCAATTTCCACACAGACAGCTCGCAAATCTGTAACAAAAAGGAATCAGGACAAACCCAATCTTTCAAAAATTAAAAATACATATTTCAAACTAGCAAACCTGGGTGATTTGGAAATACACTGAAAACAGCCTGAAGTCATGTATTTGAACAGTACTCAACCTCACCTAGGAAAAATCCGAGGTAATAGTGATAAATATGAATTTTAGACACTGATATCATCCTTTCTAATCCTTACCATACAAATATATATGTTTTGTTTTTTCAGTAACAAAAATGTTAGTGAATGTTTCAGAAACATAGGATATGTTTCTGGATCAAGGTAGCTTGATCCAGACACATCAAATTATCTCAGCCCTATCAAAGTGTTTTTTTTCTCAAAGCTGATAAATCTTTACTAGTAAGACACACAAAAGGTAAGCCAACTCTTTGATACAATCTCTGATCAGAGAAAGTCTTTGAGAGAAAGCTGAAGATAATTCATTCAAATGGGGTACCACTCTGTTTTCTCAAATACTCAAGTTAAGATCTTCTCTATTCCTATATCGGCTAACCAGTGAGATAATCTACATAAAAACATGCCCCCACTGTGTGTTTGTACTGAATCAATACAACTCTCAATCTACACAAAAGCATCACCAGGATGTATTAAGCACATACTACCTTGCACTCTCACAAAGAGTTTCCCAGCTGATGTGAAGAGCTGTGTGTTAATCTCATAAACTCACTCCTAGAGTCCTCCATCTGTTTCAAGTCTTGCATTTTAACAGTAAATGTGCATAAATCAAACCAGTCATTCTTTTATATAAATTGAAATTTTCTGTACAGGAATACAATGGTTTGAATTGAATAGATGAATGAGAATTATTCAAATGACTTTTCCATAACAGAACACATGCTTTTTCATTTGAGGTATTAAGAATACCACTTCATAATTCCAGATCTGAGAAGATATCCACCTAGAGCTTGAAAATAGTACCTATACACACTTTGTGGCTGTGTTACTAAATGTGCCCCAGTGCTCAATGAGGATTCAAAACATTGGAATTCATAGAATCACAGAATGGTTTAGGTTGGAAGGGACCTTAAAAATCCTCTGGTTCCAACTCACATGCCACATACAGGGACACCTTTCACTAGGCCAGGTTGACCAGAGCTCTACCCAGCCTGGCTTTGAACACTTTCAGGGATGGGGCATCTACAGCTTCTCTGGACAACCCATTCCAGTGCCTCACCATGCTCACAGAATGGGTAATTATAGTTCTGTTACCTCCTCAGAAAATTTATACTTCTTGAAATTTGTAAATCTAGTCTAGATGTCTGTATGCCTTTTATGCTGAATTTTCACTGAAATAAAACGTTTCAATTCTTTCATAGCTGGGCTTATTTTCTCATAATGGATGGAGTACATCCCATAGCTTCCACAGTCCTGTCTGTTACCACTGGGCATAATAACAAGTAGTTTGGGGTGGTTTACTACATCATTGTACCCAAAAAACCTCATCTCTCTCTCCACATCTCCCTCTGCTGGGGAAGGACTGTTGCTTTGAATTTTATTCTATCTGGCCCTGTGGACTGAACATCCTACCATGTGTGTATCCACTTGAAGCCAGTGTTTGGTTCAGATGCCAAAGAAGGTGAGAAGGCAGTTGGGTGTACCTGCCAGAGTTTAGCTCTCTCTGAAAGAAGTCTACCTTAAAACTGAATCTGTACACCAAAACTGCTCTGCAGTTCAAAACAACAGAGGAAAGGAAAAAAAACCCAGAGAAAACCAGATTTTTTTAGGACAAAACAACAGATACAAACAAAAATACTAATGCAGATGTATCCACTAGATAATCACTGTAATGTTTTTTCTTCATCCACACTGGGGGAAAAAAAAATAATAACACTGACAGCAGTAATTGTAAGCCACTTCTAAGCTGATGGTCCTGTGCCATAGCATTAAAAATTCCATGCTACTTCTGAGCAACTATTCAGTCTGACATGATTAATCAGGACACCTTATCAAGAGAAAAAATAAAATTTTATGTATTCAATATAACATGCCATATTTCTTTTTTTGGCCATATTGCATAGTACTGTCAGTATAACACACGGCTTAGAAATACAGGCCTCTGTCAGCTGTGACCATTGATGCTGCTGTCAGGAAAGTACAAAAGCATTGCAAGAAGACTTCAAAAAAACCCTTATTTTGTGGTGAACACTAGTGTAAAACACTAATTACCACATAGTTCTGCACGACTGAATTGTAAACACAAAATATGCTTTTGAAAGGTTATTCTCATTCTTTATTTTTTTTGCTCAAGGCATTTAATGATATACAAATGTAGCAATGCAGTGCTAGATTTTGTTGAGAAAAAAAGTAGATTACCACAGGTTTAATGTCATGTCCTGAATCAGATCAGCTTCTTGTCCCATAATCTCATACATTAAACACTGAGCCCAAATCTCCTCTCCTGACCTAAATTTATGATGTGGTCAAACCCTCACAAAGCACAGAAAGTCACTAAACAGAGTGTGAGGAGGGCCCCCTCTTCTGACTAAGGCCATCACAAGCCAAATACTGACACTACTCTTAGACTGTTCAAAGTTACTCTGCTCTTAACCTTTTAAAAATTACCCCATTGAGGAAAAAAAACCCTTTTGTTAATGAATATCAATGCTGTTTCTAAAAAACATATGTAGAGGGTCAGGTTTTGAACTTTCCCATTCTAAATCTTTCTTGAATTAATGTTTTTCTACTAATCTCAACAGGGGTAAAGAGGTGATTTTGGGGTGTTGAGTGGGGTATTTTGCTTTTCTGTTTTGTTTTTTTGTGTTTGTTTTCTTTGTAAAATTAGATTAGTGTAACTACAGCAGGATATGATATTGTGAAGATATCCTAAAAATAAAGAATGAACATGGTTTAGGCACAGTGCAATCAAACAACTTATATGACAACAATTAACAGGACAAAATAAATTTGTAAATGTTTCAGCTAGATTCAGAAAAAAACCTCTGGTACATCACCCAGAATTTTTAAATACCCTTGGTACTACTTGCACATTTAATACTTTCAACATTTCAATACTGTCACTTTTAAGATATACAGTAAGGCAGACACATTGCTGAACTCTGCCATTCTAAACAGAATCACCCCTGCATAAAAGCAGAATTCACTGGTGAGAGAGATCACTAGTGTCAGAAAAATATTTTCTTTCTATTGCTATAAATTGCAAAGGACATTATTTTGTTAATTTCATTTACTAAAACTTGTGGAGATACTATTGCCATAAACCTGCATTAGTAAATGGCCAAGAAACCAAATAAAAATCTTGCATGTAAGATAAAATATTAGTTTATATCAACATCAACTGGAATTTTAGCACCTCCCTCCTCATAAGTTTAACACAGATGGCAAAGGGAATATGTTTAAGGCTTTTATGGAAGTAATGATGAGTTCAGCCATACAACAGACTGAAATAGGATCTTGTCTGCAGCATGATTTTTTCCCCCCAATGTTCATAACTGAAAGAATAGATTTGGGCTATATGGGAAAATAATTAAGAATGGCTACTTTCTGCCCAGCACATTAAATTGCTAATTTTTTTGACAGCCAGAGCTGAATTACGAGTGTACACTGAGACGTGAGCCGGATGCAAAGGGAAGTGCAATTGCCAAATAAAGGATTAAAATGAAAGTGTGTGTGTGGGGGAAATCTCTGTCAGGAAAAAAAAAAACTGCATGAAGGAAGACCAAATGGCAATATGTTGTTGTAGCGTTCAAACGTGCAATTTGCAGATTGATTTCCTTGCTCTCTTTGCATAGTAGATGTAAAGATTATGCTGAAATCTAGGAAAATTTGATTGTATATGTGCCAACGTGAATTGAGAACTTGAGTCAAATGCCTGCCCCTGTTCTAACAAATTCATAACGAGAAAATAGCTCTGCAAGGCATTTCTTTGAAAACACATCCAACAAATTTTGCAGCTATGCATTTTAAGAGTGTAGGCATGCAAGAGTGTAGGTACTAATTCAGCTCGTTCTTGCAACAGGACTGAATTTGTGCTGCTTTAGCCTTCTATGATAATCATGAATGTCACACATCTTATATTTCTCTCATTTCTGTGCACTCAGTGCTGTTCGGTTGAGGCTTTTTAATTACTTTTTTTTCCTATTTCTGGCTCATGTTTGGCAAGTTTGTGGCTGGTAGAAGGTAGAAATACTGAAACCCCTTCTCTATCCCTTAAGAAGAAATATTTCTCAAATGCCACACACAGTCTGCTTGACTGATAGATGTACCACCTCTGGAGCAAAACTTGCCACTCCTGGTCCTCAGTCGTCTCTGTTTATTTTGGAGAAGTTGGCTTTCTCCCTTCAGATACTTGTCAACATTTCCGGAAGATGTTTTAACTGGCACCCCGTCAGCTGACATACCTAAGGCAGGAAGGCTGACTAGCTGTGAAAGATGCGACTCCCAACCCCAGCAAGACTCAAAGCACTGGAAATGGAAACAAACCCCTTAAGAGCATATGTTACCCTACTTACAACGAAGTTTTTGTGACATCCTTTTAATTGCAACCATATGACACTTGCTTGTAAGCCAGAGGCACTGAATATGAGTGAAAAGTCTCATGTGGAGTACTAAGCTTTGAATTTTCAAAGGTGCTTTTTAAACAGATGAGTAGCTTCACTTACAGCACAAAAATAAACAAAACCCCAAAAGTTTTTCTTTCCAATAGTGAAGTTCTTATACAAATCATTCCTGGCAAAAACTTATAAATACTGGCCAGCAACCAGAGTTTTAAAAATATACTGTTAACAGAGTCCTTGTTTTGAGAATAGCTTGGATTGGTGGGAGCAGAGTTAATAATACAGGATTTAGACAGAAGGAGGTAATGTGATGGATTATTTTTAATGACTGCAAAGCATATGGCATTCCAAAATGCCTAGACTCTACTGTTAGCTTTAGATGCACATGTATTCAAGTAGTATTCCCCTAGATACAAGTAAAGTTAGCTCATGTTTCCTCCAGAATAAAAGATAATTTATTAATGTCTAGACCCTCAAACCTTCTTTCCTGCTTTCCTTCTTTTGAAAATATCCAACACAAGTTTCAACTTTTTCACCATCTCCATTCCCTTCTCCACCTATTTCTGCAGCCAAACATACTTTAAGGGATGTAGATACCAGTTACCTGACTCATTTATTTTATAACAAGGTATGACGCTCCAGAGTGGTTGCCATTAGCACATCTTGCTTACACCGTGTGAGGTAGAAATGAAGGACAGCTCTACGTGACAGAGTTATAAGAATTCAGAGTGAGATAACATGCTGAGATACACAATTTCAGCTAAGTGTGATTAATTAAAAAAAAAATTGCAACTCATACAGTCTTCATTTTAAAAGAGCACAAATAACATCAAAGTATCAAATGGGAAACATCAGAGAAAAGAATAAAGAAAATATAAAGAACGAAATAAAATTAAAAGTTGTATATGGTAGATTACACTCACTAGAGATATCCAAGTTTAGTCCTGGATGTAATTTGGTCACAGAGTCAGGAAAGCACTTAAGCATGTGTTTAAATCTATCTCTATTTAGAGAAGCACTTTAGCACATGCTCATCTTCAAGCATGAGTTTTTGGAGCCATTGAACTCTGTGAAACTTAAACACAAGCTTAAAAATGTGATAATGTAATTAAAGCTCTATATTGAATAAAGATGCTTCCATGTAAGAGGACCTTTGCCATGTACCTTCAAGTAGTTAAATTGAGAGAATTCTAGAAATTAGAGTGCAGCATTGAAATGGTACTGGAACATTAACGCTTAAAATGCAGGAAAGGAAAACAGCACCTACTTAAGCAGAATTTATGGCATATTCAAGTGTGCAAACTTTGCCTTAAATAACCATATTCCTCAAATAGTTATGGTTAGGAAGAGGCTTCCCCTATTTTTGTGTGCAAGTGCCACAGGTTCCTAAGTAGATGTTTTCTGTTTACTGATTCCATGTGATTTGGTTTATCAGTTAGCACAGGCAGAAATAAAATTATTCTTCCCCTTCTGTTGTCATGTTGAAAAGCCTGCCCACACTGTGGTTTCCAAATAGCTTTCAGGAAAGAACAAACCTGGCAAATCTATTATCTATGTCCTTGAAAAAACATGCTAAAGTTTTCCAGCTTCCCATCTCTCAACCAAAAATGTTTCCAGCTGAAAACAAGACAAAGGTCGTGAAGATTATGAAAATAATGGCCACTGGCTTTCAAAACAGCAAAGACAGCAAGACATGACTAGCCAGTCATGATCAGCATTTTTATCATAACGGAGTTTTGTATGAGATTTGCAGAAAGCTAAAGGATTTATCCTCTGCCCAGCAAAAAGAAATGAATTGTCAAAACAGAAATTATTTGCCAAAAGTGGCAGTGGAAATCTGTGTGAAGAAGAAAAATGGATATACACTAATATAATCGCAGGTTAACTGCAAAGACCAAACCATTTTTCTTAGTGAAAAAAAAAAAAAGGATTTGTAGAAATAAGAAAGAGATAAAAACAATCTTTTTAGAGAAAAATAGAATTTTTTCACTATATGACTAAATTAATCAGTAAGATTGTATACAAATGCAAATACCAGAAAAAAAAAAGGCAAAGAGAAAGAAAATACTTAATAAAAACACACAAAGAACAAGAGGCATTAATTGTAATGGTAATTGTAAAAAAAAAAAAAAAAACAAAAAACAACAACAAAAAAAACCTTGGTTAAAAGTCAGATTTTACGAAGTGATGGCTTTGCTGAGTGAACTGAACACCTCAGAAGATAAAGTCTGTGGTGCACAGTTTCTAGAAAACAGTTTTGAAATATTTGGAAGAAGATTAGGCTGAATGTCATAAAACATATTTACAACCCCAAATCAAAACCAAAAAATGCAGGAAATTAATGTTTGGAAAGAGTACTGTGTGCAGTACTGAACTATCAAACTTGAACTTTGTGGTCACAAGCTGCTCTGTGCAGATTAATATGAGAGGGTCTGACTAACAGCAGAGTACAGTAATTCAGAATTTTAGACATCAATGGGATTCATCTCACCTACACTTGTGTGTGCAACAGTGACACCAGGGAGTGGACAGTCACTGCAGAGCAACTGTTACCTTCAAATGGCAGCTCCTTCCTTTCCAAAACGATTTTCAAAGACAGGCAGCTAAATTAGAAGAAGGGCTCTCCAAGAAACATAGCACAGCTTTGTAGGAAGACAGACTAAAACATCCCAGCAAAACCTGGGCTGTCTAAAAATTCTTTTAAGTATCAAAATAGCTTGGCAATCTAATTTACTTGCAATAATGGATATGGTTACTGAAAAAATTTATATCATTCTCCTATCCAGAACCTGGTGATTGTACCCATAACACCAGCACTTCAGGCAAGAGACACACGCAAGAGCAAGTATGGTCATAGGTGAGAATATCTTCAGGAGTCCTGCATACCTTAAATCTGAATCACTCCCTGGAGGTCTTTTCTTCCCTTAAAAAACAGCATGCTAGCAGTTAATAAACTTCCAGTGAGGCACCTGACAAGGTATCAAGTAATAGGATGAATCTAAGCCTAATTATATAGACAATCCTATCTGTAGACAACCTCTAATCCACTAAGAAGCTTTCCTAGAAATAGGCTAACCACAAACTTAATTTTTCCTTCTCTAAAAATGTTAGTTCTTCAGCACCTCATTCCCTGATTAAATGAGAATGTACTTTCCCAGTACTGTCTTGCAAGAATTGCTCCTTCAAATCTTAGCTTCTATGTATGTTTTGTTATGAATTTGCTCCTTATAATTTCTCATTAGAATCTCTAAAAGACTTACAGTGTCCTTCAAAATTGATTGGTTCAGAGTTCTTTTTTTTTCTTTCCTTTGCTACATCACCCAAACTCTAAATCTTTTAGCTACTATTTTTTTGTCACCTCAGGCCTTACGTGCAAATCAAGTTAAACCTGAAATAATCTACAGTGAAAATCAGAAATAGAACTTTACTGAATTAGGGAAGAACACTGAACTAGATCATCTAGTTCACATCCATTTGCTAGGATTCTGTGGATGAATTATGAACCAAAGCTTCAGATTAGACGTTTTCCTTTTTTAACAGAAGAATTTTGTTAAAGCAGAAACAGGGTAAGAAAACCAGCTAAAACAGAAGAGTTCATCTGGAGTATTAATGAAAAATAGAACTTCCCAACTTCAAATATAGAAAAATCCTTATTATGAAATATGTGAGATGAACATCAAAGTTTAAAGAAAGTATGGTGATATTTCCAGTTTGCTTAAAGGCATCATTTGGAACTAGCACAATTTATCGTCAGCATTCAACCGTCAGTAGTAAACCTCCGTTGAGGTTTACTACTATTCACATTATCTTTTCTTCACAGTGCAAGTATCATCAACATCCATTTGCTGTTTTTCATAGGAAACAATATTTTCATAATGAAAAACAAGTTTTTCAGGCTTTTAAAAATTCTTCCAGCATACAATAGAAACATGGCCTAAAGCATTGCATAGCTTAAAGTAGTCTGAATTAGTTTAGTTTTGAATTCAGTTAATTGCTAGCTTTCATCCTAATAAGCTGTTTAAATAACAAGCTCTTACATATCAAACAAGGTAATCTCTCTCTGCAACATATTATTGGAAAATTCTTGTCAGTAAAACACGGAAATACAATATCATCAATATATAGCTGCTAAGCTTTCTAGTAGAAAGTCATACCTACTGACACCCATGTGCTCAAACACAAAAGTAAATGAAGTAGAAACCCAAACTGAAAAGTTTATAGACAAACTGAACCATGGCTTGGAGAAGGAACCCATTAAAATTAGTAATATCCAGTAAGATTAGGAGACAGAGAACCAAAACATTTTATCTATCACCAAATACTTTCACTTTAAATATTCCTAGGGAGGTACCAAACATTCACTCATTTCACTGCATTCCAGAGTTATCACTGATATTAATCCACGTAAAATATCATAATGCATTCATCACCACATATATTCCTAACTGTACTGCTTTCTAATTTGCATCTCCTAATTATTTTCACCCTTTTGCTCTCTTTCCCATTTCTCCTCACAAAATCTCCTCTGGCAATGAATAGCATTTTACATAGAACACTAAAAATATGTGACCTAATGAAGAAGCTGTTTACCGGTAGTTAATTTGCTTTAGCATTGGAATTTCACTTGAAGGTAGAGATCTTTTGCCTGATGCTTAAAACACAATTCAAAAAGCATGTAAAGGAACTTTCATTTTCCCCTGCTGAAGAACGTAACTGAAGCTGCACAAAGCATTTACAACATATCAACATTT
The DNA here is from genome assembly GCA_013397175.1 of Platysteira castanea. Lineage (NCBI taxonomy): Eukaryota > Metazoa > Chordata > Aves > Passeriformes > Platysteira > Platysteira castanea. Next base: position 634,294 of record VYXC01002665.1, on the reverse strand, counting down.
AGCTAGAAATCATTCATACCTTTGAGTCCAGCAGGTATCTTTTACAAAATCTGGATGCACCGATTTCCACTGCTTAGGGTCTTGGATATTTGTAAAATTACTTTTCAAAACTTGCTTATTCACAAGAACTTAAAATTCAAAACTCTATAAAGTAATATTAAAACCTGTCTGAAATTGATCAGAACTTTCTGCAGAACTTTGCAAAGGAAAAAAAAGGTAAACAAACAAACAAATCTACCTGCAACATGTTACTGGCAAGCTCCTACAATATACAATTACCTGCAACAATAGATAAATTGCAACATGAAGTGTTACATAAGATCAGTGGAGTATAGCACTGGATTTAGTAGAAGATACTTTCAAGAAGTCTCCATTGAATTGTTCTCCTAATTTCTTTCTAAATCTGTTACTGCTGCTGGCTATTCTGGGTAAGTTTTTATATTTTGGTTTGCTCTGTCACAAATGAGCACTTCCAGTGAAGTCCTAGGAAGAGGATTAGACATTACTTTTGCACAGAAATCCTGTGTATGCACGCTCATTTTAATAACACCTCTGAGCACCTCCATTTCGAATTATGTCTTTTGAATGTTCATGGAAGTGGTTCTTTAAAATGTCACACATAAGCACACATGTTCTTCACTGCCTAGTATGTATTTAAAAGTTATTCAGCCACACACCAGCACACGTATCATATGGAAAGAAAAGGAAAAAAAAACATCTCCCAGAGTATACTTGAGGCTGCAAATGTCTTCAATAAACAGCAACCACGGCAAGGGCTTTAGGTTAAATGTGGAAATTTATCTGAATATATTCACTTTTAAGTTACTGTCTAACGCATGACAACAGGTACAGTGTAGTCAATATGAAAATAGTTATCACAGACCATATATACTTAAACAGCAGCTAACAAAACCTATCATTTGGTGAAAAAATGGTAGAACATTCAGAGGTCTGAGAAGTAGGGGCTACTTGGTATTGATAATGAGATATAATGAGATGACACAGAAAATCCCAAATACATCACATTTCAGAACAAGATTTAGAAATCACTGTATGAAAATTGTACTGAGAGTTCTCTTAAGGCCAATGCATGGAATTGGGAGATTATTAAGGATCTATTAATAAGTCTTTCTAAAGTACTGGCTATTTCTGTCAAAACCTAGGGGAAAAAAATCTGGAAAATAGTCTGCATTAATCTAATATTACACCGTTCACGTTTCACATATGACTAATTTATGGCAAACTTATAGCAAAAAAATACAGTAATTGGTAGCAAAAAAATCTTATGGTTTTTCAGAAAAATTAAATTGTATGAAACTCTCTTTCTCCAGATATTTGCAAGTGCTTTAGAAGTTGTTTCAAAGCAAAATTAATAGTTCTATAAGTAATTGCTGCTGGAGGGAGACTGAAAATGGACCTTCCTGGGAACAAAACTGTAAATGATATTACATTCTTTTTCTCTGTATAAGCAAAAGTGGTCAGATATTAAAAATATACTTCCCTAGAAAGCTGAATTACACAGAAATGGAAATACTCATTCAAAATGTGTTTCTGGGCTACGTTTTTAGCTCCTCTTTATAGGAATGATTATGGAAATCCCTTTGCTGAAAAGCCCGAAGGAGAAAGTAGAGTGCAAAACTATGTGTTTAAATGAAAATGGATTTAAACATGAAATATTGCAGTTGTTGTAATTCAACACTTTGGCAACATAATAATATTTTATAAAGGTTTCTCAAATACTCTAGCAAAGGAATAACTTGTCTCTGATTCATATAGCATCTGGTAGCTCATAGAGTTGAGATGTAAGTATACTGTGTTCTTTCTCTCTTATTTCTGGCACCAAGAAGCAATATAATTACATCCAGCTTTAAGATCTGATCAGTGTGCAACCTCTGTCTTTCCTTTACGTAATAACTTTGCTACAACTCAGGTATCCACATCCTGCTGCAATTAATCTAAATACAGTCAAATAAATAAGACAGCAAAAGAAAATAGAACTTGTACACTGAAAATGAGCTACATTCCCTGGCATTTACCCACTTTATAGTGTGATATTAAAACATAACCTCGTGTTGTGTATTATACTTTACTGTCATGGTTTACCACATCGCTCCACAACCATCATATACAACATCAAAGTTTCACTTGTGCTGGTTTCCTACACTCCACTATGGATTTAAATTTATGTAGTGATGACTGGTTCAAATCCTTTATATGTGAAATAACTTGGTATTAATATCTCTAGAACAAAATGGTCCACAAAGCTCAAGATGGAACATACAACGATGAGGAGAACAGTAGCTGAAAGATCTCCAAAAGAATAAGCAAAGCGTACTACAAACAGAAGTAGAGGAATAAGATGTCTTCACCGGGACATTTTTGATACAGGAAAGACAGGGGAACAAGCCTCCAAGGCTATGACCTACACCTCCTAGGACTGTTCTCTGGCACTGAGACCAGCAGCATGTAAAGCTTGTGCTGCTGCTATTAACTCTTTTGTTCTCCAAAACAATCAGGTCAGGATGAGGCACATCTGAACTGCCTACAGGGGATGGTCTCTGGTCTGTTCTGACTGCTGCACTGTGCCCAGGAGCTGCTTGGAAGAGTCGTATTTGGTCTGGGCCAAAATCACATGAGGGACAAATCCAACAATTTAACAATGTAGACAATTTGGTTCCAGTGGCTGGAAACATTCTTTGGAGCTGTTTTATTCAGGATAAATATATCCTATGTTGTCACTAGAGATTTGCTATTGATAGTCAAGTTATGCGGAAGGTATTTCAACAACATGTTCATGAATGACAGTATAAAGCCTTAATAAAAAAACCTGAAGCATTGAGCAGATTTCGTTTCTTATGAAGCAATAGCTCTTTAGAGAATTCAATCAGGAAAAGATACTTGAAGCCTCTACTAATATAAAATGCAAAAAACATCTTTCAAGGTTTGTTAAATTATACAGTGAAAAAATAGCATATTTTAGATAGTCTATTAATGTATTTTTATATTGATTATATAATTGAAATAATCAACTTTAATTTAGAAATATGCCTTTAAATTAACAGCTTTTGGATTTAAGATACCCTAAGCTGCTTTTAGAAACAACAACAACAACAAAACCCCTCTAGTTTCAGAGGCAATCACTTTAAGGTATAAAGTGACATATTGACAACAACGTTACCAAACACAGCAAATATACTAACATGTCTGTGTTTACAGGCTAGTCTATAGGCTTGTCAGACATGTCCAAAGTAAAATATGCTATGTACAAATTTTATCAAATGTATTTAAAAAGACCCTCTTAGACTTCTATTTATGAGAGGACTTGTCCACCAAATAAAAAGCATTACTAAAGTTTCAACCAACTATGAAACTCTTTTTTATTTATAAGGAAACATCCAAGTTGATGAAAAAATCAAGAACACAAATCCAATAAAAGTAACACACTCAATATTTTAAAATACCATCAGGAGGCCGTATATAAATAATAAAACCACAAAGTTAAAAAAGAAGAAAAGTAACTTGATTACTTGTGGAATGGCATTACAAGCAGAATATTTAATTTTTAAAAAAAATATTTGCCTTCTTATCTCCAGACAAGCAGGTCCAAATCTGGAAATTCCCATTACTCTCATTCACTTTCCCCAAAATGAAACAAAACCCCAAACAATCTAAACCTGCTTCCATATAAATATTTAATTAATTTCCTTGAAAAAAAAATTGTTTTGTGTGTTTTAGCAAAAAGAAAACAAAAATTCTGTAAGCAAGCTTGCTTTCTGTTTACAGAAAAAGGAATAGAAGCAAGTCCTTGGCAAAGTTGTGCTCTTGTAACTGTGCTATAGGACATGTAGAAATTCTGTTTTGACCTCTTTTAACTTCCAGAAAATAAATGGGACAGCACATGTTCAATCAAAGTGATTATATTACCTGAGGCCTCCCCCTCAATTCTGCAGCTGCTAGCTGGAAAGCAGTGAAATGAGGTCGTGAGGATGAACAATGACTTCCAGAGTTAGAGAGGCACTCCTGGATGTTCCCCCAACGGACAATGTACTTGAGCTGGCAAATATCTCCTTTTGATCAGATATTCTAATACCAGCAGATAAAATTTGTTTTGCCTGTAGTAACCAGAACTACCCTGGATATTTAAGTCACGGTAGGAAGCAGGTCCTGGGCACAGCACAGGTGCTGCCCAAAAGGATGGAGAAGTCAAAGAGTTTAAGTCAGGAGAGAATCTCCAGAGGTCTCTGTTACCCTCTATGCTCAAAGTAGCATCACCTTAAAGATTACCAAAGATTGTTCAGGGCTTTTTCCAGTCAGGAGAACCTCTAGGGATGGAGACTTCAGAGACCTCCAGGGACACTATTTCTGTGCTTGACTATCTTCAGAGTGAAAAAGTTTCTCCTATATACACATAATCACTGCCAAATATGCAGAGATGATCTTACGCTGTTTGCTTAGTAAAGTAATCTTCCTAGTATGCATGCAGACAAACCGTGTATCATGGGAACTGCACAAGTGGTGTGACATCACTTGTAGCTGGACTCTAACTGTCCAGGCTCCATGTGCTCATGTCTTGACATCTTAGGTGTGAAAAAAATAATCCCTTGTCAAAAATTAAGAGTATTTGAAAATTCATAAACATACTTCACTCAGTAATCCAAGATACCATTATCTGCAACTGTTACTGTTGTTACCCTCAGGAGATACCCGTGTGTCTACAAACGAATTGGAAAAGAAAATTAAAATTTGTTTCTACATACTTGGTCAGCCCTCAATATAACACAGCAATCACGACCACGTGCAAGTCATCATGCCCACTTTAGGGTTATGAAGTGAAAATAGTAAACAACTTTTTCTCATCTATCAAATTAATTTGAGAGGGGACATTTCACTTTGTCAGATGTGCATACACAGGGATATCGAAGCAGGGTCTCAGTTTTCTTCATAACTTACACTTAAAAGGAAATTTACAATTTTTCTAGCTATTAAAAGTTACTCTTGTAAAGAGAGGTTGCCTGCTAAGTTGTAATTTTTAAGTTCTTTATAGATGACAAAAAGGCCTTGTCAGCAACAAAGTACGACTTCCAAGTATTTTAGCATGTACTATAACTCTTTATGATACAGCTTCTAAATTAGACAAATTTGATCATGTACGTGCTCAGGTTTCCAGCATCAGTGAAAGATTACCTGACAACAAAGAACGAATGACAACTAATTTGCTTGTAAACAGAACTTTTATCTGAAAACACCCCAGGGCAAAGCAGAAGAAAAATGAAAAAGACTTATAAAGGTACAATCATGTGCAATTAACTGACTCCAAGTCTCATTTTCAGGAATAAAATTTGTGATTCTTTCTTTTTGGACCAGGGGAAGAAAATGAAAAAAAAAAAAACATTTTCAAAAGTTTATAGATTCTGCAGAAATGGAAAAGTTTGGGGGGAAAAAAAGAAAAAGATCTGACTATCTGAATGAAGAATGTCATGTAGTTAAATAATACTGGGTTATGTGTTTGCATGCTTCAGAAATCTTGCTGAGAAATAGTATAAATAATCTATCATTTTATCTTAAAATCCTGTACTTTTGAACTTCTTTACAACTTGAGTTTCCTTCATCCATTTCTACACCAAATGAAAAAATATTTTTCTTGTGTGAACAGACTGGGCAGACTGTAGAAGCCCATTAAATATAATTTCTGCTGAGGCTGAGATTTAAATTAATTTCAATTAAATGCATAAAGAGTTATGAACTGAAATTCAGAACGAAAAGATGTATTGAAATACATTGAAACTGGTAATATTCAGCAGCTAATACTAAGTCAAAGCTAAAAATAATTGAGAGCATTGAGGATTATGAGAGCTGTGTGTATTCATACACAAGAGAAAAAAAATATTTGCTGGTAAGGGAAATGGTGATTTTCTTCAGTATCCTTTAGAATAAAGCATTTTTCTATAGCTAGTATTGTTGTTAAAATATGGTTTACAAGTAAAAGGGAGAAATTAGTATGGCTGGGGACTATTTTGGTTTTCATAACAACATTATGAGTATAGTAATTAATTTCTTGTAGGTATCATTAAAGAACATTTGCAAAGTTTCTCTGAGTACTCTCACCAACCAAATATCAAGTAGATCACCAAAAACTTTTTTGAAGTTCTAAAAACTTTTTAAAATACCTTTTTTAAAATAGCCAGCAACTTTATTATATGTCAACATTATGCTAAGCAGGGCAGGGGCAGAAACTTAACTGAAAAAGAATAACAACATTTTATTTCCCATTCACACCCATCTCTCCCAGCTACAAAGACAGCACATACTCATACCACAGAACTCTCTTTCCTCTGAACTCCTGATGTTAGACCTTCCACAATTCCAGCAAATAGTGTTGCTTAGGATCTCAGTATGTCAATTGCAGAAAATTATAGAGAAGTTGAAATGCAACAGAAAACCATGAAATGTGCTTTTTCATCTTTCAGATCTGTACTAGGCTCACCACTGATATGAGGTAAAGTATGAAAAGAGTTCCATATTCCCCCACCTTATTCATTTTCAGGCCAAATCTAGCCTTGTAAACCAGAGATAGTGCAGTGTCCTGTTATAAAAAATATACTGAAACAAATAAACCAACAGGAGAAAAATCTGTAATCTACATTATAACATTTCCTTCATAGGCCTTCAGGATCTGATTTTACCTACTTTCCTATCTGGCATGACCACATAAAAGCTTTCAGGAAGGCAGGGAAGACCATCTCTGTGCTAGTCTGCTACTAGGGGAAACTAGAAACAAAATCTGTATCAGTGCCAAACCACCAGTAACTTTCACTTAGAGAAACCAACAATCTAATGCAAGGCCAGCTGTAAAAAAACCCTCTATTTCTTCTAAATAGAAATGTGGTTTTTTTTCCTTTGTAGAAATAAATGACTGAATGAGAAAATAATGTGAAATATGACGACAAAATGAAGCATATTTACCAGCCAGCTCTTACCCACAGAAGGCATGGTGGGTGCCAGTGAAAAATCAACTCTTCATTTCCAATCCACAGGGACTTTATTTTATTTTATTTTCTTACTCTGTGCTGAATATTTTAGAATTGGAAATCATCCAGTTATAATGGCAGTGTTCTTAAAACTGCTAAGGATTGCTCACTAATTTCAAATGGAGAAACACATACTCATTCAGTTGCAGTCCGGAAATTTTACTCTGTTCTAAGGAACGAGTACTTTGAGTTATGTCTCCCTAGTCTTCATATTTAAAGGGAAATGGAGAACTTGCAATATATTTGAGTTACTGAACAAGTAATCAAAATCCCTGGTGACATCTGACTGAGCAGCAGGATCTTCTTACAAAGAGAAAAATGACAACAACAATCTTTTAAAATATCCACACTAACATAATCCTCTTCAATCTGGATATAAAATTGTCATAGGCTAACAGAGTTACCATGAGTTTACCATGTTTTCAGGAGTATGAGAGATGATACATATTTTCAAATTCACATGTATAGGGACTAGAAAAGAGAGCCCAGAATTACAGATGCTAAAGTAATAAGATTAAATTAGATACTGTCAGATATAAAAAACAAATCTATCAAAAACCTCATGCACATGTATTTTGAATAGAAGCAAATGTTTTATGGTTTATAAGGCAACTGGAATGGAATTCATTATAAAAAAACTAAATATCCACATCTGAGGTAATCACCCTAGGCACCTTTTATAACAAATGAAAAAAAGTTTATCTAGCATAATATTAATTTCTACCTAAAGAAGCCAACCAGACTAGACAAATGAATTATACCCTAAAATGGAGATCTTTCTCTTAAAGGTTAACTGTCTCCAGTGCAGATGTGCATATTGTAAATGTCTAAAGCTAGGCAAGACAGACCCCAGCCGAAATGACTAGTTAAGACAACTATAAAAATCCACTATATTGAAAGGATTTGGTCAGATTACGCCTTGGTATATACACTGGTGCTTTAAAAAAACATTAGTCTGAGAGTCCATACTGCTTTCACTTCTCCTTGAGAATGAATTTGTGCTACACAAACCTTTGACTAAGTGTCTTATGTGTCAGTGTTTTAAAACTGCTGAAGTTCCAAACTACCATCTAGCTTCCACTTTAAAATTGCTGTAAATTAAACAACAGTTCTTAAATTGTCTCTAAGTGGCTATAATTAAGTCTTCACTCTTAATGATGTCGTCCGTTCCAAGGACAAATTCAATATGGTAAGAGGTGTAGGAAAGGCAAATTATAACAAAATCCTATGGCTTGGCATACAGCCATGTGTAAAGGGCATACATTAGCACTTCTACAGTTTCTACAGGAGTTGCTGGAAAGGAATCAGAATGGAGAGGGTATGCATGACACAGTAAAAGACACAACCACCTTTTCTTATTTTGTCATATCCCTTTAACCTTTTTTTCTTGTAAGTAAATGTTTACTTTGTCAGAGAAAGCTAAACTAAATTATCTCTCTTATACTTCTTTCTCAAGGTATAGCCATGCTAATAGACCAAAGATAGTCAGTATTAGGGTGTAAGACCAAAACCAATTAACACATTCCCTGAGATTCCTCTACTTTACTTGGAAGTTCTTATCCTTAAACTTTGTTAGATGGTTTGTCATAGAGGAATCTGCAAAGATTCCTCTTTTTAACATGCTCAGGCTGACAGCAGATTAGACAATGGATAGGACAGTGAGTTTTAACAGTGTGCGTAAATGGAATATACTATTCTGAGACCAAATCAGAGACCTCTAAAGAGGAAATTACCGACGACTAGCTTTGCATGAAAATGCCATCACTTAGATTAAAAAATAATCAGGTAATTGCAAGTGACTTCTGAGAAAAGCAATCATTTTGACTGGAAGAATAAAGAGGCATGACATTTTGTGATGGGGCAGACACCTTGGAACAGAGCAGTAACATAGCAGCACTGCAACTCCAGTGGGACACTGCCTCAAGTCATCTCATCATTGTCCTGACCCCCTTCTGGGTCCAATGGAGTCTCTGTCCTATTTGACAGCACAGGCAGCTGCACTCCAGCTGAGTCACGGCACAACAAGGGGCCACATGCTTGGGACCTCACCTTGGATTACCTGTGTGAGCGCAGTGGACCTTTTGCACCAGCTGGGGGTTGTAGGGAGAAGCATGGGTACAGGTCACACACAAAGCCGGAACACTCACAGCCTCAGGAGAAACAAGTTTGGGTATGCACATCAGCACACAGTTGTGTGTGTGTGCAGTCAGCTTCCTGGAGTTACTGGAGGGCACTTGGAGATGTGTAGGGGTACACTCACACTTTGTACATGTACAGTATTATGCTTTATCTGTTGTATCGCTGGTATTAATGCCAATTGTATAGTTTATCCAAGTAGCCTATTAATTACACAGAATTCAAAAATCCATAAACCACTTTGATTTGGTCTAACCCAAGCGAGCACAGTAGTTCTTTCCTGCCACATTTATTGCACTTACAATTTAGAATAATTACACCTATGATAAAAACATCTAAGTAATTCTCACCTATCACCTACTTAACTTATGCCGAATAAGGTCACACAAGACTAAGGATTTGTAAACTAGATCATAGATCACCTACATGCAGCTTGCTGAAGATTTTATTTCAAAACTGATTCAAAAATCTTCCAAGAAGCTGAAAGGACTTCTACTGGGCAGCAGTACCAAACAAGTAATATATCAATTCATTGTACTTCATAGCACTGAAATGTGCAAATATTTTTGTTTATATATGTACAGTATATTTTAAGGTAAATCATTTTTGTCCCTGCAAGGCTGGCAAAATCAGGAACACACACAATGGCAAAAGTCGTTGCTGTGGAAATCAAGCCAACAGATATCTGAGTATTTGGTATCAGGTATCTGAGATACCTCAGATTCACTTTGAGTTGAATAACAGAGGGCTTGTGAGATAACACAATCTGGGTTTTGGGTTTTTTTTCTTGCTTCCCCTTATGATCCTTGTACTTACATTTTTGCAGAACCTAACAATTGCAATTATGCTGGTGATTTTTATGATGGCTTCTCATCTAAGTTAACCTCTGCTTGATGCTATGGAGAAATTACAATTTTAAGGATAAAAAGAGATATCAAATATAAAAGTAATTGAATATGTTAGTGCTCTAATTTTTAAAAAAGTCTAAGAATAGTAATGATATTGTTTTCACCTAATAAATGAGTGTGCCTTTTTCTTTTGTCAGACTCAAAGCCAAAATCCTCCTTCCAAAATTTCTTAGTTAATATCAAAAAAACCCCATGAAAAAGTTACTTCATAGATACTTCTATGACATAATGAGGCGGTTAACTGATACTATGCATGTTTAAATATTTAAACATTTAAATTTTTTTTCAAGTGTTGTTAATTTTCTAAACTTCTTTTTCTGCATAGAATATTCTGTTGAAATCAGTCTTATGAGATAAAAATGGTTTAACTGAAATGTCAGATTGTGAATTTGGCTTGTTTCCTTTTGCAAGCAGAAGGTGGAAAAAGTATAATGTTATCTAAAATGATTATTTCTCTCTTTCTCATATACAGGCATTTGCCAGTGCTTAGATGCAATGGGGAACAACAGCAATGTAATTTTGGAGAATGTTTGTCCTAAACCTCTGCCAGGTTATCCCACTATATCTGACATTGTGGCCAGAGAGTTTATTCTGAATTCAGGAGTCAGTCTTCAGATTTGGCCACCACATATTTCAGGCCAATTAATTCCTGCAGCAGGCAGTACATGGAGCAGTAATTGATTCTTCCTATGACTTCTGCCTTGCAACATTTTGCAGTTTTTTACTTCCTAGAACTAGTGTCTGTTTTGCAGGTGAAAGTAAATGCCGTTAAGGTAAATGCCATTAAGATGAATGAGGAGATATAGAGCTGCAAATGTGAGGAGTGTTACATAAACACACTGTTGGTATTTATTTTAGCTAGCTTTAAAAGTATATAGAAACTTATACATATATATATTTAATGAATTAGATGATTAGAAAGATTAGGTAAATACTTTTGGAGAGGGTGAGTAGAGTCATTGCAGTATAATCAGAGAAAGTCTACCTAAAACCAGAGAATGTTATTTCAGTCCCCTTTCTTCTACTAGCTATTTTCAAGCCTGCATTTGACTTTCTAACACTAATTGGAGTATTGACTGACCATATAAATGCTTGCCCTCATTGTTCTACTCTCACAAATTAACTAGTGAGTGCCTCCAGTTATCTAAATAAGGTGCTGATTGATCGTGTGGAAATAATTAATCAAGCCAGACCTGATATGATCTCCAGCCATGTCAGAACTTTCTTTTCTCATTATGCTTACCTAGTGTAGAATTTAAATTTACAGCCTGTGGCAAAAGGTAATGTTTTTTGAGAGGTTTCTACAAGTCAAATTACAAGGAGGAAGTCAGATTTCATTGTAATAAGACTTTAAATGAGTCCAATTACATTTCAGTTCAAACAGTCTCATTTCAAATATTGTTCTGCCTGTCTGGCAGCATTTAATAGAAGCCAACATTGAGTTTAGTGCACTGGGGAATAATATGCCAACTTTCCTACTTGAATCAGTGGAAGCAGGCGTCCTTAGTGGACAGGCACTTAAATGCATGTAATGCAGAAACTGAAATGCTGTTACAACTGTATTTCTCCTTAACGACAAGTACACACACTAAGCAATACAATGCCTTTTGCTGCAGCAACTCATTTATCATGAACAAGCTTACTATCCTTCACCCTTCACCCTCCCTCCGTACAAATGCTTACAAAAAGAAAAAGATCTTTTTAACTGAAAAAGCAGGAGCAGCACACACTGTAACTTTGTTCAGCAAAGTATGTTACACTCTCAGTGAGCATAAAACGTCCCCAGACGTCTGCTCAGTATCTTAACAAGAAAAGCACAGCAGAAGTGATCTTCTAAATCATCAAATCCAGACTACTGCACTGACAAACCGGCGCTACTCGCTAGTCTTTTTTGACACACTGTCTCAGTCCTGGCTGGCGCTTCAGCACAGATGTTCTTACAGAGAACTGGAGTTACCTAGCTTCTCCTCTCGACACACTAGCAATGAGACAAGAGGAGAAAGCTTTTAACAAAGCTGTCATAATCTTATGACAACACAAGGAGGCTGAGTGCTAACCCAGCTACTCCCACAGTGTAGAAGTGTGCCTGTATTCTCCAGCAGTTATATCAGAAGTCTAAAGGCACAAGATCCCAAGCTAGACTAACATTAGATATTTGCCCAAACAGCGCAAAATTTCTGCTACTCCCAGAAACACACCATGGCTGATGAAAGCAAAACAAAAAACCAACATTGGATTCATAATTAAGAATAGTTCCTAAATGTGCATACTTCAGCAAGTATGAAAAATTCCCTTGGATAAGCTTGGTTGTGAATCCAGGCCCTAGAGCATTTTCTATTTCAGAGGTGGCAGAAACAAAGGCTGTTTTAAGTGCATATGAATCAGCTTTAAGCTGATTTTTGCATTGTTAAAATAGCACAATTCACAGCTTTCCTCTAGTCTACAACAGAAAATTTATGCTTTTACTCTTTGAACACAGAGAGCATGTATTTGTAGTAAGGAGGAAAGAGCTGGATTCTGCACATTCAGATATATTCCTACGTGAATATATCTGCAAAATGTTTGACATTAAAACATAATTACAACAAGGAATTGTCACACAGAGCATTTGAAAGCAATGCACTTAGTTTGCAATAATATATCTTTAATAGCCCTTTCAGATCTTCACCAAAAGAACAGAACACAAATCTGCAGCACTGCCCAACTGGGAAAATAAATGGTCATCCTGTTTCACTCATAAATGAGCACTGTTGGCAGTGAACCATTATGGGGAAATTTATTACCTTATTTCCAGTGGTAGACCATTATCAAATGCTACCAGATGCTCATCTCAATTGTCAGTGTCATATTTGAAGACTCTAATGATGCCAGCTAGCTTTCTACATAACAGAAAAATAGGGTTTCTTCACCTCAAAGCTGCCTATCCCAGTATGCACTTGAGTTTTGCAAGCAGGTTCATTTCCATTCTGAATGCAAAATTTCCACTAAATTGACCACGACTTACTGCAGGGTTTATTACCTACTGCAGAAGATTGTCCTGGTAGCTCTCCATAGCTTAATTCCCAAGAGAAGATAAATATCTGAAATGCAACTCCACTAGTTAGACTGGCAGTACAGAGTTTGTCATTGATGTATTGTTTTATATTTAATCATGGTACAGAACTTAATTCAAGTACGTTTTATGAAAATTAGCAAACAAACAAAAAACCCTCAGAAGGGTATTAAGATATTTATGTACTTATTTAAAACAAGCGTATTCTGAACACAGTATATCCACTCATACACATACAGATATAGGATATAGGAAAGGCTTTCCATGCCACAGTTGCAAGTTATGGCTTAGAGTTTAGAACAGCTAATCATTTTTGGCCTCTAAACTAGGCTTCAGTAAAGTGAAAATGCTTAGCACCTTTGAAAACCATGCAGTGAATAGCTGTGTTTATGTAAGTGGATCAAGCCATGAGTCAGAATGCTGAATGACCATTTCATATCATAAATAATTAAAGGAATGCCATGAAATAATAAATTACAAATGGATTTTTAAAAGTGAATCACTAAGTGCATATGAGTTCCTTGCTAGGAGATCTCACTACTTCAATCACTGAATTCAAATACCGTTATTGAGATCCTGCTGGGAGAGCAGCATAGGTACTTTCTGAATGGCCTGTTTATTTGCTTTCACTTCTATTCTTGTTGTTAAGTGTTCCTTGCTCTGTAGAAAATATGTAACTACTCAAAAGATGGCTAGAAATAATGGGCTGAAAAGGTTCGTTAAAGTTAGATTTGAAATTGCAAATGACTCCACATCAGATAACAGATAAGCATTTTATCCACATTAGAATAAAATTTAATTCACAGTTCATTTGCAGGCCAAGCCTAAATCCAAGCCTATTAATAGAGGCTTTGATAAAAATGCTTCATATTTTATCTTGAAGTCTTGTGCTTCCATGGAACAGGTTTTTTTTTAAATTCACAGCACCCACTCCTGCCCGGGCACAAGACACCCCAGTGTCTCATTGCTCTTAGAGGCATCTCAGTCACATGCAGAGGGACTCGCACTTTAAGTAAATACCTCTTTAATAGCCATGATATTAACCCTGTTTTAATCAAGGGTTTACCAGGACTTCCATTCTTTCATGGGCATTATTACTCATAAATAATCACTCTAAACAGAGCACTCAGTATTTTAGAACTGAAGATCATATATTTATAGAATTCAAAATTTAACTAACAAAAATCTTCCAGAATTTTGAAGATCTAATTGTATTAAATGATGAAGTTCAAAACTTTGTCATCTTCCACAACAAGAGACCACAATTTTCACCACATGTGATTTCTTTAAACTACAATTATGTTTTATTTTTAAAAATTCCCTGGATCCAGATATTGCCATCATGTCTCTTGCTATGGGAACAATAATTCAAGAACATCAGTGGCTACAAGAACAGGCAGGTACAATCATGTTCCATTGCTTTCATTAAAAAATCCCAACTTATTTCACAACACCTGGCACAGACATTAATATTCAGGTTGGGTGATTCAAGCTAGTGCTGCATGGCAAGAAGTTTATATGTGTTCTTTAAAGCCAGAATTCATAAATGTTCTGTATTTGAATGACCATGCTTATGACTTCCTGAGTGGCCTACAGCAACCTATAAACAACAGAATTAGTCTGCAGAATAATTCATCATGTACTGGGTAGAAACACATTTTAAGAGTCCAGCCTTGCCAACAAGATAGCAGCACGCATACAAATGCTCTTGCTTCCAGTCCCACGGTATGTGCATAATTGTTTGGGAAGCACACAGCTAGCCTGGACATTCAGAAAACATATTTGTTACAGTAGCTAGGAGCTAGTGATCCTCTTAGGCTTTCTAGATCAAGCCATATTTATATTCAACAAACTCTCTTTTGTCCTTTTCCTTAGCATATTGAGTTATTTTGACTTGAGGCATCCAGGAAAGCAAAGAACACCGGTTGTGCATGTGAGGACACACGACTGCAAAAGTATGCTTTGTTCTCTCTGATTCTGTTAGTTCACATGGTTTCCATTTTTTGCCAGGAGCTCACTGTCCAGGATTATGTATGAGTGCTAAAAAAAAATTCTGCAAGGATAGCCTGTGGTAGTCACTTGGACAGAGATTCTACTAAAATAAAAATATGAAGAATTCATACAAAATAGTTGCTTACAGATGCCCTAAAGATAATGCCAATGTGACATATGGACAAACAGAAATAGGAATGACAGAAAAATGGAAATTTTTAACAGTAGATTCAGACAGACAGTAGAAAGAATTCTTAATAAAAATAAAACTATTTTTTAGATTTGAAATATTACACAATTCTACTCTTTCTCTCAGAAGCTGGTAAAGAAGCAGGTAAAACAATAGCCCAGAAACTCAATAATTCACAGTCCTTATATGTACAATACAGGCTTAGTAGGAGGGAATTAAGACTGCAAAATGACATTAAATAACCAAGATTAATTTGCTTTACCCTGGTGAAACCATTTGCGGAAAATAAATTAGATAAATTAGGTGATTGCATAATGTGATGATGTAGACTAAGCAAGTATCTAGAATGAAAAACTAATAGTAATATATTGCTTACTGAATATTTTTAAATTATTTATTATTAAATAACCATACATAAATATTTATTATTTAAATATTTAAATAATTATATGTCTGAACAGAATTTTTCTGCTCTCCTGATCTTACATGCTAACTGATCAAGTTCTTTCATATTTTGTTGTTTTGTCTGAGAAAAAGTAGTGAGAATTCATCAATTCATAATCATATTGATAAAAGTAATTAAAATGTTAATTAAAATGACACTAACAAAAAATGGAAAGTTCTTGTACCACTGACGCTANTCAGGTTGGGTGATTCAAGCTAGTGCTGCATGGCAAGAAGTTTATATGTGTTCTTTAAAGCCAGAATTCATAAATGTTCTGTATTTGAATGACCATGCTTATGACTTCCTGAGTGGCCTACAGCAACCTATAAACAACAGAATTAGTCTGCAGAATAATTCATCATGTACTGGGTAGAAACACATTTTAAGAGTCCAGCCTTGCCAACAAGATAGCAGCACGCATACAAATGCTCTTGCTTCCAGTCCCGCGGTATGTGCATAATTGTTTGGGAAGCACACAGCTAGCCTGGACATTCAGAAAACATATTTGTTACAGTAGCTAGGAGCTAGTGATCCTCTTAGGCTTTCTAGATCAAGCCATATTTATATTCAACAAACTCTCTTTTGTCCTTTTCCTTAGCATATTGAGTTATTTTGACTTGAGGCATCCAGGAAAGCAAAGAACACCGGTTGTGCATGTGAGGACACACGACTGCAAAAGTATGCTTTGTTCTCTCTGATTCTGTTAGTTCACATGGTTTCCATTTTTTGCCAGGAGCTCACTGTCCAGGATTATGTATGAGTGCTAAAAAAAAATTCTGCAAGGATAGCCTGTGGTAGTCACTTGGACAGAGATTCTACTAAAATAAAAATATGAAGAATTCATACAAAATAGTTGCTTACAGATGCCCTAAAGATAATGCCAATGTGACATATGGACAAACAGAAATAGGAATGACAGAAAAATGGAAATTTTTAACAGTAGATTCAGACAGACAGTAGAAAGAATTCTTAATAAAAATAAAACTATTTTTTAGATTTGAAATATTACACAATTCTACTCTTTCTCTCAGAAGCTGGTAAAGAAGCAGGTAAAACAATAGCCCAGAAACTCAATAATTCACAGTCCTTATATGTACAATACAGGCTTAGTAGGAGGGAATTAAGACTGCAAAATGACATTAAATAACCAAGATTAATTTGCTTTACCCTGGTGAAACCATTTGCGGAAAATAAATTAGATAAATTAGGTGATTGCATAATGTGATGATGTAGACTAAGCAAGTATCTAGAATGAAAAACTAATAGTAATATATTGCTTACTGAATATTTTAAATTATTTATTATTAAATAACCATACATAAATATTTATTATTTAAATATTTAAATAATTATATGTCTGAACAGAATTTTTCTGCTCTCCTGATCTTACATGCTAACTGATCAAGTTCTTTCATATTTTGTTGTTTTGTCTGAGAAAAAGTAGTGAGAATTCATCAATTCATAATCATATTGATAAAAGTAATTAAAATGTTAATTAAAATGACACTAACAAAAAATGGTAAGTTCTTGTACCACTGACGCTATATACTAGAAAAGGCCCATTCAGTTTAGAGGATAGAATACAAACATTTATGGTGACAAAATAATAGCACATTTGTACATCTATTGCATAGGTAAAAATGACAAGTCTATTCATGTACTGAGTACATTATATGGATGCAAAGAACTGTTTGTAAATAAGCTTTAAACAACCCTTTGCAAAGTATCATGAAACACAATATATTGTGTTAATGTTATTTACTTTCAAGGGTGTTGTATTTTATTATTTGGAAAAAAAACCCCAACAAACAACCAATAAAAAACCCCCACCCAAACTGAGATGGTTTTATGAAAAATTGAATCATAAAAAGAAAAAAAAAAGTTTTGAAGAAAAAATATCAAAACAAGATATTGTTATATTTCCAAAACAAAGTTAGAACTCAAACAGGACTTGAAAGACTATAAAAACAGACAGGCTGAAATAAATTGGGAAAATTATAATAGAACTATATCACAAAAGACAGGCTAAAACTACAGCACTGAAGCAAAGAAGATACCTGTCAAAAAGCAGTATGGAATCCAAATTACTAAAGGCTAGGGAATGCAAACATCATTGTTTTATCAGTCTTGAATTATTTGAAAGGCTCTCGTTCCTAACCAAGGTTTGGGCCCATCTATGAAAATCACATTCTAGACACAGATAAATGTCCAGGAGGACTTAAAAGAACTTGACAGCAGATGAGACCTTGATTCTTTCATTGATATTAAAAAAAATTTGCAATAAAAATATACGAAAAAAAACAAACTAGAGCAGAAACAAATGCGAGATTCTTTCTTGTTTGGATGCCATGTATATTTCCTTTCAAAATACAACAATTCAATTATTTTTTGTTCCACAGGTACCAAATCTTGCTTTGAATTTATTCGTCAGCAACAGAGAGGGACCAAATTAAGGTTGCTTATCCATGTTCCCCTGTAACCAGAGGCAGAGCTGCTGGATGATCCAGTCAGTCCATCCCACTGCAGCCAGTGCTAGCTGTCAACAGCTGGCTAAATAAAGGTCTGATTTAGACAAATCATCACCTTCCTGTTGCATATATGGTCAGTGTCTTGGGTTTGCATCTATGCTTAAAAGCTAATCATCTCCTGACTCACTGTGAACTCAAAGGGCCATGCATGGTACCGCACATCACGGCTGGTCTCTGTTACTGATTGACATGTTTCCCATTCCTGAACAAGGGATGTTTACAAATCTGAATACAGGGTATTTTTGGCTGAAAACTGTTGTTTGGTTGGTTTGAAATTTTCTTTTTTTTTTTCCTATTTTGTGAAGTGTAAATGAATAAGCTTCCAGAAAAAAGGCACTCTGATCTCAAGATTTAATCTAATTCAATTAATTGAAAACTCCATCTATTTATTTGCCATTTACAACATATTGAACTGAATTAATATTGGTGAATTCTTTTTCTATGTGAAGGAATACAGAAATGGTGGAGTTAAAATTTCACTCAAACAGCAAAGATTTAAGTCCAGTTTCCCAATTGCCAGACTTCCCCTGTAATAACTGGCAATCCATTTCATCTCCTTCTGTCCCAATTCTCAGTCCTTCGCTTGTTTATTATATCCTTTTCATTTGCTGTTGGCATGGTGGCTTTTTAACAATAGAGGCTTTTCAGAACAAAAAACACCCTGTTTCTGGGGTGCTATGAGGATTATTCTTAGAGTTACTGTATATATACACTGCTTTATGCATATGTGTGCGTAGGTGTACATGTGAATATATCTCCATATCCATACCTATATCCTTATATATATATCTACACCAGGAATGATTGGCCAATTTATACCTATGTGTGTCTAAGAATTAATTGTTTCTATATAGGTATAGCACTATCAAAACAGTTATTAGATCTATGCTAAGTAAACAAAATACTGGTAAAATTAAGATTGTTACATCTAGTATAGCTCTGTGTATGAAATCTGCGGTGAGAGATAAGTGGATATAGTAATACTGTGCAGTCCACAGTTGACACATTTATTCCCTTTGTACTAAAATTAAAGTAATTTACCTATTACTAATTAATGCCAGATGGTTGTACAGAGGGATATGTATCAGTATAAAACTAGTGTTAAGAAATGTACATATGTTTTATGAATCATTTGATTATTAATATGTTGATATAAAATCAGTAAATAACCCTTCCACAATTTTAACATACAAGCATTTCTGCATAAAGGAAAGCATAAATATTTATGATTACACACCTGTTCATACTATTTTGCTACATAGGACCGCTATTGCAAAAACAAGCCATATTCCAAATCCAAAAGTTACAGGATAAGGGGAGAAAAGGTAAATATGAATGGATAGTTGATAATAAAAATAGGTAACTATTTTTATAGTGTAAAAATAGTGACATAGTCTAAAACTAGAAACCACACAAAAGATGTTGTCTGTGAGCCTAATACCCAGTTAGTATCTGTTTAGCAAAAGACACAATAAATTAATTGCACTCTTTTTTACTACATATGTGAAAACTGCATCACCCAAGAAGAAACTTTAGCTCTCAAGATCAAAACTGTGAACTGAAAATTCAGGACAAGTAGAGTTATAATAGTTACTTAGCAGTCCAGTTACTTCATACTAAGTATGCCAAAACTTTCTTTTGAGGTTAAAAAAAAATCCAGTATTTTGAGTCTTTACAAATGAAGGCAGATTTTTCTGTCGTACTTTTTACTGAGAAACTGTATATGTCACTTCAGTTTGATTTAACTATTAATATTAATTTCACTAATTTTAATATTTGAAAGTTAGAATTATTTGCAGTTTTGCTGTTGATTGACCTGGATTTTTGATTTATTAAATATTCTTAATGAATAGTGCACAGATGTCACTATTCATGTTGTTATAAACTAGAGTTCCTATTAATGCTGACATGCTGCAAAAAAAGTAATACTTTAAATTCACCAACACAAAAATTCTTCATTCCTAGAACTTTAAATCAATATCATGTTTTTATTTAATCTTACAAAATGCACTGTAAGTATGAGAATACCAAATGGTAAAGTAAGAGAAGACAACATATCACAAACTTGGCAATATTAATATTACATCAACAAAATAAATTATAAGAAACTAAGTACAAATAGGCTTTCTAAAGTACATTCTTTGCATTCACTTTCAAAACCTTCATGATTTTGTATCATCCAGATTATGCTGCCTTGATGTAGCTCTGGTACGCAGGTGATTTATAGGCAGAACATTTACAAGCATTCTTTATAACTACTATTATAAAATGTACCTATATCTATTCAAGACACTTGTATATCATTGACAGCTAATAGATCAAAATAGTAAGTGCAAATGCTTGATCTTCTTCAATACCCAACAGTCATCAGGTTTTACATCTGTCTTGTGAATTAGAATTCCTTTACAAGGCACACCAGGAACATCAGCTCTAAGTGGATAAAAGGTCAACCCAATGACAAGGGTAAACTTGGATCTTATTAATGATTATTTCTCACACTCATCTTTTACTGTGGAAAAGTGAATTTGCCACTCTTACTGATCACATACAAGCAAATGAGCTTAATTCATTTTCAAATTCAAACAGCAACAAAGATTTTAATTAGGTTACAAGCACAATGTATCATCAGAAAACACACATTAGCTTGGCTGTTTGATTCTAGGCTGATTTTGTTGACCTGGCATTTGGAAAACATTTTTTTTTTTTTTTCTGGCTGGTAACTGAGCCCATGTGAGAAAGAGTAAAGGAAACACAAGTACATAGTGCCATACTACCATTTTTGCAGTCACTTTCAGGGCTGCACTAATACATTCTTCCCTGTTCCAAAATTTCAACAATGGGCCTTTCATAAAGGCATTCTTACAGAACAGTGCCTAGGCCCCTCATTCAAATAAATTCAAGCCAAGGCTTCCAAGGAAAACTCCTGGCCATAATTCACACGACCTACACAAACACAGTGAAGAAAGAAAAAAAGACCACCTAACAAAGCAACAGAAAGAAACAATGTCCCTCGGAAACAGACCATCCATTCAAGTAAAAAATTAAATACAAAGTACTGCTATAAGTGAAAAGACCATGTGTAAAGAATATTAGAGGGTAAAACCTTTTCACTAAAGAGATGCCATACTACCAGCTGACCTTCACACTTTCCCTCTCAGTGTAAGGCGTTATGCACAGTACAGCATTTGAAGAACTAACAGAACTAACAAGGAAGAGCAAAATAAGCAATTAGTATGCTCAGGCACAGATAGGAAGAGAAAAAAAATGCAAACTAACAAAACCCAATGCAACAACAAACGCCCAAACTGCTATGAAGCTGTGTAAGAGCCCTATGTTACAGCTCACTCTCTCACTGCCTTCCCCCTCTCAATGCTCTCTCCTGCATATTAAACACCGGGTTCAGTAAGGGACACAGTTTTCTGGATTCTCTAATGGAGAAGCATCCTTTTTCCATTCCAAGTACATTATGTAACTGTAAGCGATGGAAGCCAGTTCCACTGCCATGCCCTCGAGCAGCATTCATCTAATGCAAACGGCCATGGAAAAGTCTGCTGCTGTCCCACAGTGATCCCAGTCTAGGAGAAACCTAGTTCAGGATTTGCCACACCTCACAGCCTTAACCATTTCGCTATAACTTAACCAATTTCATTGAAAAAAAATCTATTTTCATTGTGCCTGGTCCTAAAGTAATAAACTCAACTCCCTACAGTCATAGCTGATTTTTTACATGAAAGATTTAGTTTGACTAATTTCAGGCAAACTTGGGTTGAATCTCTAACAAGATTCATGCTGATATTTAGAAATAAAACAGAAGCTTACAGTATATGCATTTATTGGCTGTCAGAGCACAACTTTCCTTATCTAAACCTCCTGACCACATATTTCAGTTTACATGCTAGAATTTCCAACTACGATTTTGCAGAACAGTAAGCAACTGCCTTACTCCCTGTGAAAAATAAACAATGGCCCACAAGAATACCTTCAAACAACCAAACAACCCCTCCAATATAAAATCCTTTCAAGTACTGTGTCCTCTAGCAAATACAGGGTTAAAGACAAATGAAGTTCCAAGAAATGGACTCTTGTGTAGCAATTTTTCTCCACACAAAAGGGTCATTCATGCAACCCTTGAGTTCGTGCTTTTGAGTTTTACAAATCCTATAATCTCTAGTGACCTCTGATTCCTGTGGTGCAAGTTCACAGAAAAACCCCCCTAAATTATGCACTGGCCTGGCATGAAAAGTCTTTTAATGTAGTTACTTTTCCTTTGTGTGATGGAGAGAAATTACTTGATTAAAAGGGCATGGTTAAGGAAAAAAAGAAAAAACCGACAAGAAAAGCAAACACAAACAACCCCCCCAAAAAAGAAAACACAAAAAGAGGGAGAGACTGGCAAGAAGAAATCAGAAGCTGAGCTCTCCCCTTAATGGCCCAGTTCATCCACTTATGGGAAAGATGGTGTTGCAGTAAAGAGTAATGGGCACAAGAGGCAGGCAATGCCTGCTACTGTGGCTTTTGGGAGGTAAAGACTCACAAACAAAAACCTATTTAATGTGTCCTTGTAAGAAGTCACTAGGATTTCTACATTTGGTAGTAAAAAAAGCAGTTTCATTCAGGTTGCTGCAACTGCTGTCAGTAAATATTGATCACAACTTGGTTGCTATCAATTAAGTAAACTATATGCACAAATCTTTAAAATAAAGTTAAAATGTGTATTATTTTCAGCACTTTCAGTTTCTCTGCTGAGATTTTTAATGCCATTTGAATGCTAAATCCATACCAGTGTTTTTTTCACAGACTAAACAACATTTTTCAATTACAAATCTAAGGTTTTAGCAAACCGAAGGGGTAGGATTTCTGTCAAATAGCTTCACTTATCTATGCTACAGAGGTCTCTATCTGGAGACAAGTTAGGGTCCTTCATGATCATTTCAGAGAAATACAAAACTCCTGGGTGAAGGCTTTTCCTAAAGCCAGCTGGGTAGAGATGTTCAAAAAATGAAGCAATAAAGTAGATATTCAGTAAATAACAAGCATTTTTACACACGTCATCTCTTTCAAGGACATCTTGAAATCAGCACACCTGGGCAATCAGTTTTAGATTTCAACTTTAGGCCCTGATCAGGTGAAGGATATCAAAAAGCAGTAATGAGAAGGCATTTTTCATTAGTTTTTTTTCTCCCTGTAATGGAGTTGGTAAGGTACTATTTGAAAATCACTGTTTTATTCCTAAGTTACATTAATACTAAAAAAGAAAGGTCAAACCATGAATGGTAGCATTGTCTTTTCAAAAAACCAGATTATTCACATGCATTTTCCTTCAAGTCAGCTTTGACTTTAATGAAACAATACAAGGATAGAAGGCATAAATACCACTTCAATTACCAGTACCTCAAATACTGGTCAATATACTTAAGAGTTCACTAGGCTAAGGTTTTTTAATTTTCTTAAGTTAGCGCATTCTTTTCTTTCCTTTTCTTTGTAATTATTATTTAGGTTTTTTGGAAAAGTTGCTTTGGTTTGAAATAACTGAGCACTGGGATTTCAGAATAATGGAGGTCCAGGCATGCTTGGAAACCAGCCAGGTGCCACAATTTTCACCTAAACAGCTTGCTGAACAGGTCAGCAACTTGAGGACCATGATACTGCTGAGTATGAAACTAGAAACTAGTTACTTAGAGGCTATAAATCACAACTAAAATTTAGGGCCTACTAAAGAGATTAAGAAAAAGAAGCATGTGATGCTTTTGGCATCCGCAGTGCAATAGGAACATTGCTTATAAAGGAAAAATTGTTAGAGCATTAAGGCTCTTTTCACCAAGATAAACCCAGTACTGCAGTTTGCTTTGTGGTTTATGAAGTCTCTGCTTTATGGTTTATAAAACCTGATGACCAAAGTCAGGATGCAGTCCAAACAAATATTCCAGGGTTAGGCAAGTACTTCAAAAGTTTCTGGAGCTGATGGCAGAAATGTTATATGAAAGGAAAAAAAAACAAACAAGTAACTAGTGCAAAGAAATGCTGGTATAGTTCTAAATGCTGAGTATGAGGCTATTTTTATTTCCCTGAAAGATATCTGAAAATACAGAAAACAGTTTTATCTGGATATGTGTGTGTGTATTTCTAGATATATCTTCATATAGAAAGTAGAAAGAAGTCAGTTAAATGGCAAAGATTGGATCAGCCATAATAATAGTGATACAACTGTTCAGCATTGTTATAGGACTACAAAGATAAGACGAAATAAACACAGAGTATATCTGTACTGTTAAATAAATGAGACTAGGGAGCAAACTGGAGCATTAGCCATCACAACTGCAGAAGCATCTGCAGCATTCTAAGCAGCTCTCAGCAGGACTCAATCCCAGCACATCTCTGAGAGACTGGAGAAAAAGATTATTGGTTCAACAAAACTCAAATGTGTGTTTGGGGGGTGCAGGGCAAGGGACTCACTGAGCAAGTACCAGGAATTTGTAAGCAGACAGAGTTGTTCATGTCAGCGCCCCTTTCTAAAATTAACATGAATGTCACCACAGTGCTGCCCTGTGCTGTTCCCTATCAGCACTTCTCCAGCAGGCTTACACTGGTATCCTAAAACAGTCCTAGCATCCTTGAGGACCAGGTATGCCCAACCTGAAACTCAACATGCATCCTTTGTTTCATGCTACAAAACCCCTCTTTGATGGTTTGCAACACAACCTTCAGATCAGTTCAAAATGTCCTGAGCCGTTACTAATGCCTTGTACAGGAGTACCAGATGGGGCTCTAAGGAAATCCACAGGCTGACACTGTGTGGAGTGGACAGAGCCAGTCTGCTCCAGAGGGACACAGTCCCAAAATACGCATGTATGAACCATGCTGCAGGACGTTTTTGTGTAAATAATGTATTTATTCCTATGTGACTATATGATAGAGGATACAGTCGTTCACAAGCAGTATTAAAAAAGTTCTACTCTGTTTATGACTTACTACATTCAGTACACAAGTCAGCAGTAAAGTAAAAAAAAAAGCATAGAAACACACGAAATTTAGGGCAACAGAACTCTGATCACTACTTAGTTTTAGGTCCTTGTTTTAGACAAATAAATTAGGAGGCCTTCAGTTACTCATCCTAAGCAGTGGAAAAGGTCTGGTGCAGCCCCATACTTCTGGGCAAGATACTTCAGCACTCTTGAGAACCGAGAGCTTGAGAGAGCAAGTCAGTGAGAATGTGTGAGAAGAAATGTAACAGAATAGCAGAGGAAGCAAAATTTATGTTTGAACTGCTGAACAATACAGTGAGGTGTTGATAGCCTGTGGAAAGAAAAAAAACACCATTACAAACCTGCTAAATGAACTACTGTGATCTTTTTCTCTCAACAGCTGGATATGAGAAAAAAAATATGTTTAGATGATAAATTGAAAGCAAGAGCATCAGAGCAAAGTTCGTGAAATGCTGTAGGAAATTTTAAACAGTTTTTGTTCCATCACTTTTCCAATAAACCTGCTCTTCTTACTTTTGCTTGAAACTTTCAAGACCATCATGTTTTATCATCAGTCTCATATATTTACACATTTTCTTTTCCCCACAACCTAAGTAAACAAAAAATTCACAATTAAAATCCCTCAAGAAGTTCAGAGCATATATGTATGCAAGATTTTGACTTTTCAGATTATGTTTAGATTTATTATCCTTCTATTTTTTACCTACTTCATATTTTTTACTTCATATTAATCTGACTACAGTCCTTTAAACACTTCTTGAGAAATGAAACTGAAATTAATCCTTATGTACCACAATTTGGCTTGCTTCCACAGGAAAAGAGGTAACAGCGTTCCACCACAGAGCCTTTTAAAGGATTATGTTTCTAATTATTTAAAAAAATATATAAAATCTTGATGTAAATGGAGAGCCTAAGGAAATACATAAAACAACACTTCAGTTTTTACCTTCACATCACTGCACAAAAAGTAACAAATCCTACTTTATACAAGAAGAAAGGAGGAGGAAGAGAATCCTACACAACTGATAAATTAAACTTCTTGACTTAAAACCTCTGTTAAATGAATAATTAAACAATAAAGCATTATACAATGAACGTGTGTTGTGGGTGTGATGAGGGGGTGTAAGTGAAGGACAACTGAAGTACTTCTGTGGAAAACAAGAGTAAAAATAGCTGTATTCCCATCCTTTCTCCCAATCACAGTGATCTAATATCAGATAAAAAACATACAGCTCCTGTCCTGCAATAGTCACTATATGCACAAAGATATTTCAGAACACATGGGATTAGATATTCATGTTTATCCTCTTATTGCTAGAAGAGGCAACTAACTCCCAAAAAGCCCTATTTTTCTTAAACTTACAGCTGGTTAACACTTGCAGTATGAGGGGTGAGAACAAACTACTTGAAATTCTGTTTAACCCTCATAAACATTACCAAATACTGACTACAGGGATTCTGATGAAATAAAAATAATTGTCAAGTCTAGCATCACATGATCATTTTCATACATTATGGAAGCCTCATTGAGTTCAACAATTTTAATTTTAACTTTCTATAAGAATTTCAAAGAAGAGCCTTTAGGCTTGATCAGCCCTCAAATGCTTTCACACTTCACTCTTTTCAGCTTTAAGGGAGCTGCTCAGGTATGTCTAATGGAAGATTTGGGCCTTAGTGCTATATATTCAGACAGATTAAGACAGCGATAGGCACTTTTAGATAGCTATATACAAAGAATATACATCTGAAATAGACAAGAAGAGATTAGTCATATGCCACTGTTAATCACGGAAAACCTCTGCAAACATGTTTATAAACTTAACTCTACTGAATATACTTTAAAAAGTGCCATGCTGTTTTGGCATTTTAGTCTATAGCACTTCAAAACATACTTCTAACTTTATAGCTTTACTGAATATGTTATATACAAATAGATTTCCCCTTCTATTTTCATAGCTTTGCTATTAAAAATCTATAGTTTTTTTTCCAGCCACCATTCAGTCCCAATTCAGTTGCAATGATGTACTTCTCAGAAATATGTAAAACCAGACATTATTTTATATATCCAAATGTAGTGCATTTCTCTTTATCTTGCAAATGTTTGAAAACTTTTAGAGTTTCTTTTTCCACTAAGCTGAGTTGATTGTAAAGGAGGTTAGGACAAGAAATGAGGAGTGGAAGTGGATAGTTTTGTGCTGCCTTTAGTCAGCTGAAGGGGAAACCATCACTTTTGTAATTAGGTCTCCTGATACATGGAAGGTTGACTGGAGAAGGTAACCTTGACTTACTATTTGTGACTAAAGTACTATGCATATTTACAGTTCTTTAATTATAATTTCCTTTTGTTTTAAAACTTGTGATAAGGACAGATGTAACTCTCCTGAGTTCACAGAATACTTAGTCCAAAAATGACTTTCACCCTGTTTTATTTATCTTATGTCTTGGGTGTAGAACCTCGACAATTCCCTTGAAAGGACATTTATATAAGACTCCAGTTTTACAGGCTGAAAGAATAGAAGTATCAGATCTATCAGTACAGATACAACAGACTTTTTTATGCTTACACCTCATTGTCTCCTTTTCTTTTTTTTTTTTTTTTAAGGAAAATAAAAAGCCACCTAGTTAAACAGTTCAGAATACCATGATGTGAAAAATCCCTCAGAATTCAGTAATGATGTGTTTGTCTTTTGGCACATCTGCTCAAATTCCAAGTCACGATGAAGAACCTATAAAATTCTAAGTCAGTGGGAGAGAGAGACATTCATAAATGTTAAAGCACTGCTGAATCAGTATTTTCCCTACAGACATTTTATGGCTAAGAAAGCATAGCAGTTATAGTTGTAACTTCCCAACTGGGATGTGGGAACATACAGGCAACAAATAGAACCAAGGCTGCAGCCCAGGCCTGTTTCCTGTAGCTTGTTATCTTCATGCTTTGTTCAAACCTCACAAAGAACAAAGGGTGAACCTGGCCTTTGCTGATGTCAATTGAAAAGTTTGTCATTTACTTGAAAGGTTCAGAATTACTTATCATCTTTCTATTCTTTTTTGATTTTAAAAGAATCTTTCCAGTTAGGAAGCAAAACCATTTTTTTGTCTGAAGATGGCCCTAAGCACTAAGTCAGAGAGGAGATCCATAGTACTCATTAATTTATTGGATCTGTTGAGCTTGAAACCAATACATAAAACTTTAAAGTGGTCATTACTTTTGACTTCTGTAGCTAGCAGGAAGTGAGAGCAAGAAGTTTCTCTGAAGAAGAAGAAAAGCTGGCTCTCAGTGAGAGGAAAAATAATGGAAAAGAAGTGCGTAGAAGAAGAAAAATAAATCCAGTTGGTTTTTTTCTCAGGACAGAATATTTTTAACTGTGCTGTGTTGAACCAAACAATACTTTCCAATCTTTTCAATATTTTCCAGTAGTTTGGTAGAACTCTTATTATTTTTTAGGTTTTCAGTAATTTTTCATGAATAATAAAATTCATTATAAATATTTAAATATTCAATATAAAATAGATATCATTTTAGAACTGGCTGGTTATGTGCTAGCAGTGTGCCCAGGTGGCTAAGAAGGCCAAAGAAATCCTGACCTGTGAAAAAAATAAAGTGGCCAGCAGGACCAGGGAAGTGATTGTTCCTCCGCATTTGGCACTGGTCGCACCTTGTGTATTGTAATATGTCCAGTTCCTGGCCCCTTAATTCAAAAAAGACCCTTGAGCTGGAGCTTGTCCAGAAAAAGGTTTAGAGAGTGAGTCCTGTGAGGAGCAGCTGAGGAAGCTGGGGGTGTTTAGCCTGGAGAGGAAGAGTCTCAGGGGAGACCTTATTGCTCTGTACAACCACCTCAAAGGATGGTGTAGCCAGGTAGGGGTTCGCCTCTTCTCCCAGGCAACCAGAGACAGGACAAGAGGACATACTCTTAAGCTTTCCCAGGGGAGGCTCAAGCTGGACACCAGGAAGAATTTCTTCATTGAGAGGATGGTTAAGCATTGGAATGGGCTGTACAGGGAAGTGGTGGAATCACCATCCATGGAAGTATTCAAGAAACCCCAGGATGTGGTACTTAGGGCTATGGTCTAGTTGGCATGCTGGTATTCGGCCTAACACTGGACTCTCAGCTTTCAGAGATCTTTTCCAACCGGAATGACTCTATTAGTCTAAAAAATTTCAATATTTTTAGAGTAAATTCCAGGTCATATTCTTTGTTTTCTAAGCAAGCCTTCAACTGATATCACTGAGTGCACATTTCTCCATTGAGGAATGTAGCTCTACATCATCCCAAATTCATATCCAATTTGCATGCTATGATTGATCTGACATTGATGGGTCTGTAACATGGCTATGTGTACTACTGGGCAATGAGGAAGGGAATGAAATTCAAGACATCTAGATGCAAAGCCTTTGAAGATGTAAAAAAAGCCAACCGATCACTAGATGAAATTTTCGACATCTATTTCAAAATGCAGCCATACAAAAAGCTGCACTGCTGTTCTGCTAGTCTCAAGTTGGAAGTTAGCTTGGCACTGCATTCGTCCATGAGTTTTCTTCTGACCTGCAACAGAAGGGATACTGGATAGACAAACTGATGCAGGACACTGGCCCTTTACCTCAAGTATGTCTAACGAACTAGAAGAACCCATGGAGCTTGGAAAATTGGGCCATAGGAATGACTATTGCCATCTTTTACCTTTGTGACTTTCATCCTTTTTATGATGTTTGACAACTTTGGTTACAGAGAGCTTCTTTAGACACTGGGCAGAAGAGATGAGTATGTACTGTGCTAATACACAAAGTTTGAAATATTCTAATAGAATATTCACTTTGCTCTTGGTATGATTCTTACAATGAAATAGAAAACACATGTTTAAGGTATCTTTCCCCACACCCAATCTCAACAAGAAGCCCAAAACCTCAGCACATTTTCCTTTTGTCAAGCAATAAAAACAATGAGCTTTTATATATACATAATATATACATATCATTATAACATTTAAACTGTCACATTAAAGTTCTGCTGTATTAAATTACATCACAAGTAGGAAATGAATGAAGGAAGATCAAGCATACAAAAATAAGTAGCTAAAGATTTGCAAGGGACAGTGAGGAAATTATCAACTTAATTCTTCATAATACCAGCCTCACAAACTTAATAAAAATATCTGTGCAAAACACATAAAAATGCAAGAACTAAGGTGGGATTAATGACTGCTTTTTCTGCAGAGAACACACATTCTTCAAAAGAACCAGGCTGACACACTGGAGTAGGAAGAAGTATCTTTTAAATTGTTTGAGTTGCCATAAAGGGTAATAAATGCTGAGTGAGGCACACCCACACATAGATCACTTTTTTGTTTAAAATATTATTTTTCTCTGGAATTTTGTATCTTCTGTTAAAGTAATGGATTCTTCATTTGAACAAGGCTGTCAGATCATTAAATACCACTACTCAGAGATAGCCAGGACAAAATACATTGTTGCCTTATCTGAATGGTAAAACAATTTGATACATGTGAAACTACGCTTTGCAACCAATCTACAAATGAGAAAACTAAGGAATACAATTTTATGAGATAAGGAGTGAAGAATAACACCTTAAACCATACTCAACAAACACCTTTATGTAAGCTAAATAGCTTCATTACTCAGTTTACTCCTCATGTCCTCATTCCCTATTTTTCATTGCTCCACAAATCTCTCTAAACCAATTAATTGTTTCCAAAAGAAAACCTGTGTATGGTTCTGAGCAGAGATTTGTCCAAGGATCATTTCTATAGACAGGACTACATCAGATTTGCTTCCTTTGCCCTGCACAGTCCTCTAACACACTTTCCACAGGCTGTCTGCCTGAAAACAGTCCTGCCTGCCCTCAGGCCACACCTAGGGAGAGGCTACCCTTATTCTCCCTTTTGTGCTTTAAAATTCTCATGCTGAGGACTGCAGTACACTGCAGTATTTCCAACAGCCTGACCTGAGAAAGCACACAGAAAATGATTGCTTTGTCTTAGGGTGACATAGACATTACAGAGAGCCAAAACTGTGTGCTATGTAGCATGAGTACAGTAAGTCTGGTCTAGGAGGAGGTAGCCATGAGTGATGCCCTGCACATGAGCCATTCGGCACTGCTTGGCGTGGGATCAGCCCCTTGGGGTAAGCGCAGGTGCAGCCAACTGCTAGAAATGAACCCAAGGTGAAAGCAGCACTACAAAGTGTGGCAGCTAAAACAAGATTTCTGCTATCTGCTCTCTTTGTAATGCTACCATGAAAGTCTTCCATCTCCTTGAAATTCCGGAGATTATTTTCTGTTTAGATGTAAATATCCATGCTTGTACTCAACATCACTGTAGTCAACACCCCAGCTGCACACACGTAGAAAAAGAAAACAAAAGAAACCAAAAAAAAGCACATAAAGAAACAAAGTCTACTACATTGCACTGCAGATGAGATTTCTAAGACCTTGAAGTAATTCCACCACTGTCTACATTCGAATGATACATGAAGAGAGTATGTCTATAAGAACATAAATACACACACAGAGAACCTGCAAACTTACCAATTCCATCCTCAAGGTACCTATACAGCTATCAGATGAGGGGGGTATGAAATATCAGCCTGGTTTCTCCTGGACCATTCACTTTTAGGAGCAGTGAAAGCCTCATCATTAAAGGAATGCTAAAACATGACAAGACGCAAATTTATACCCTCAGAAGCAGCCCAGGTTAAAATTATTACCCTGACTTACCATAAGGGTATGTATACAACTGGATGCATAGTTAGCTGCAATGGAAGAGTATCAGAACAGAATTAAAAAGATGAAATTTTACAGAGTGTAGGTGTTTGATAAAAATCTGAGTCTGCAAAAAAAAGTTGCCTGGCATTTTGTAGTATGAACATCCTAACTGAACCTTTCCCTTGCTGTTCCTCAACACCTCTATGCCATCTATGAGATAGCTTTCATTTCATGTCTCAGTGTAGACCATGGCAAAGATCACAAAACAATTCTCCAAGTCAAAATGGAGCCTCAAGTGCTACTTGGTTTTGTGTCTCTCCCACTAATAATGACTGCACTATGTGGCATACCCCAAGGACCCATCTCTTATGGTACCAGCACCCCCAGGACAGTGACCACATTCAGCATTAACAGTAGCACTTTTACTGCTCCACTTTGGGCAGGGTAACTGTAGGTCCTCACAATGAGTCCATTGCCCAGTATCTGCAATGCTATTTCTCACAGATAATGAGTTGGACACAACAAACTACAGGAACACAAGGATCAATAACAAAATGAAACACAGCAACAAGAAAATAAACCACACGAAGCAACACTAAATGATCTAGTGCCATCTACCAAATTGAAAACACTAGGGAGATGGTCAGTCTCTTCAAGTACCTCCAGGGTAATACTATATAAAAGAAAGAAGGGATTTATTTAGTCTAAAATATGGTAGCGACAGGGCATTGGCCAAAAGCAAAGAACAGAAAAGTGGTGGCAGTAAATAAGAAAAGGGTATTAACTGAAAGATCAATTTGTTGCAGAAATAAGCTCCTTAAGGGCATTTGGTCAAGGCACTATCACTGTAGATGATATTGCAAAGGCTAGATAAATCATTACTTACAATGATGTGGCATGGTTCTGCGAGGGGCAGAGGAGCTGCCCAGTGTGATGCTTTTAGCATTATTATCATACAAATAATATGCTAGATACAGCTCACTTGCCCCTAGGTTTCACAATTTGTTTTTAAAGCAGGTCAAAAAAAAAAAAATACCAGAGATGGGAAAGACACTATTCATTTCAATGTCCAGAGGTTTTTAATATCTCAAGAATTAACTTATATTTTTAGCATCTCATTGAAATATTGCCAAGACTCCAATTTTACACAAGGTTGTTAGACACAAGAATTGAACTATTTATCAACACCAGTTAGAAACCACAAATTTCATTGTTTTAAAGTAACTTCTTTGAAGTATGTTTATTTCTAACGCAGTTGCTATCTTTGGAAAAAAGTTTGTTTGTTTTTTTTTAAGTGCTTCTGAGAAGTAGCAAAGAATAACTATAGAAGTATAAACTTAAAGAACAACCATTAAGAAGGAAACAATTTTCCTAATTTGTGGATAAATATCTGTAACTGAGCCATTACTTCAGCAACATTTTTTTGAATGAAACAAAAGGGAAACCTGAATCCACTGGAGTCCTAAGTAACGTATGTGAATTTCTTATTTAAAGAAAGACAATCACAAAATTCCTTTGACATTAACAAGATCAGGATTTCATTAAATTTCATGAACATCATCTCCCATGAGCACACAGATTAAAAATGATAGGATTAAATAAACAAAAAACAGATTGTGTAATGCTATGAATTTATGCTCCTAATAACAACTAAATCTATTATGTTGACTAGGCTGTTAAACAGACCTAGCCAACATTTAAGTGTTGTGCCTTCTATTGCAGAAAGTGTAATTTCAAATGCATTTTCTTAGTTATAGTGATAGGAAATGGCATGAAATAGGAATCAAATGAAAGCATTCACATGCCAAGCAATTATCACACAACCACAAAGGTAACACAACTGCCTGGGCTGTAACTGTGTTGCATTAGTATGAGAGCAAAGCTTATTTACAGACTTCAGAGCCTGTAAAAGCCTGGTACCAGCAGCTAATAACTAACAGCACAATACTGCAGTGCCACAGGGCTAGCTAGGATCATCAAAGACCATATTTGGGGACTTTTCACAAAGATGATAGATGAGGTTTGCTTTCTTTCTACTGAACATATGGGGTTACACTGCCCTCCAAGCAATATTTTCTCCACCACTTCTCTCACTGTGCAGTGACCAGAATATAGCAAGAACTAATTTTTAAGCCTTTGAAATAATACATTATGATCACTTCTCAGCAACAAGGTCATGTGGGAAGGCCCAGGAAATAATTGTCCCCAAAACTTATGTTCAAGTAGCCATTACACTAAATACTCTTAACTGAAAGAAAATACATTTTCTTATGCTCTTTATGTAGATTAGCAAACAAGCACCCTGCTCTTTACTCTTGAATCAGGTTTCAATGTTTGTGTCCTGGTTTCAGCTAATTTCTTCTCAGCTACAGTGCTGCATTTTGGATTTGGAATAAGAAGGCTGTAGATAACACCCTGATGTTTTGGTTTTTGCTAGGTCAAGGACTTTTTTCTTGTCTCATGCTCTGGCAGTGAGGAGGAATGAAAAAGAAACTGGGAGGAAGCACAGCTGGGACAGGTGACTCAAACTGACCGCAGGGATATTCCACACCACAGAATGTCATGCCCAGTGTATAAACTGGGGGAATTTACCCAAAAGGGCAACCCAGAAGTCTGGGGTTAGCATGGGTGGGTCTGCATTGGTCAGCAGGTGGTGAGTGACGTCACTGCTCATCACTTGTTTGTTTACTTTTTGTTATCACTATCATTGTTTAATATTATTATTGTATTTTACTTTATTTTCAATTATTAAGCCGTTCTTATCTCAACATACAAGTTTTACTTTGATTCTCCTTCCCATTCCACCAGGGTGGGGGAAGAGAGTGTGTGTGCTTAAACCACATTTGTGTCATTATATGGTCCAGATAATTTGTTATAATGTGTAAAACTTTAACTTGGTGTAATAAAAAGCATTTGTTGCAATCTCTTTTCCTAAATACATTTTAGAAATGTAATAAAAATAAGTGTTAACAAAAGCATGTGCAACCTAGATGCTGGAAACAAGTATTGTATCCTGGATATGGTAAATTTGTGACTTGAAACTAATAATTCTGTAAAATTAAAAATGTTATTAAAAAGTAATGTTAGTAAGTGTTCTTGTTTCCATTCCCTAGGGGGGCTTACCTTAAATGAATGTATACTGAAAAAGTGAACTAGGATTGGTTATTCTAGTTAGTGATTAATTTAGAGTGTGGGTGTTCGGGGTTTTTTGGGGGACAGTTTTGGTTGGTTGGGTTTATTGGTTGGTTGTTTGTTTTGGGGTTTTTTTGGTTGTTTTTTTCTATTTTGTCATTTCAGGTGCATCTTCCAAAAGAAAAACACTACTGCATAATGTTGATATTCTAAAGCATGCTTATTTCTTTCAATGTAAGAGCCTCAAAATGGCTTCTATCGCCTCTTACCCGTGCTGTGTTGCCTGATACTTACTCCAGCATGTGCACAGCTCCCACTACCACTGGAGAAAAGCAGTACTGAAAATGTCATTCACAGCTCTCAGCAACTAGGACAGATGTACACCAAAAAGATTACAGCACACAAGGACATCAGACAAGAGGGTCTGTAGTCCATCAGTTTTCACATGGACTTAATAGTTCAAAGGACATGTTGTAGCTAAACATAAGGAATGCTCAAATCTCAAAAAGGTGTTTTAATAAATTTCAACAAATATTTTGCTGCAGTGATGGGAAAATGGTATGGCACTGATGCAAACTGAAATAAACAGCTTGGGTAGGAAAAAATCAGAGAGAAGCTTAGAAGAAGAAGAATAATGAATTAGATATGGGAGCAACCAATAATCCGGGACAAGAACACAGAAGCTGATGGAACTGCCAAGACTTTGAAGTCTTGGCTAGATGTGTGATTTTGTTTGCCAGCTTGGTAAAGAAACCTACTTTAAGTATTCCATATTTACTATTCTTGTTGACTCTACTTAGAAGTCCGTCTCTAAGCTAGTGTGACTTTTCCCTCACACACATCTCACATCTTCAGAAGTTCTTGTCATGATTAGTGTAAATCTGCACAATTCTGTAGTCTATAATCTATTTTCCATAATTTAATCAAGAAGTGTCTTAAATCTTATTTAGAGAAGAAGGTGAGTTGAACAGACATTTTTTCACATTCTCTGTCAAAATTATAAAGGAATACTTCATAAGTAAGAAATACATACTGTATTTCTTCTCTCCTTTTAATCATGATGATTCCAGGACATGTGAACATATAGCCATGAGTTATTTTTTCTTGGGAAAAGAAAAAATAAAAGTTGTCCTACTGTTGTGGGTTAACCCTGGTGGGTAGCTAAGCACCAGACACCTGCTCTCTCACTTCCCCCATCCAGCCTTCACTAGGACAGAAGAAGAGGAAAGGAAAAAATAAAACTAAACCACTTCATATCAAGATTTTTAAAAATAACTAAAACAAAAGAATATTATAGAAGGAATTATTTCATAAGTAGAAGAAGAGAGAAGATGAAAACAAAACAAAATTATGGAACAGGATTCATTCACAACTCCCCAAGGGTAGACAAATTTTCAGCCAGGCCCCAAGAAAAAGATGGCTAACCACCTAAAACTTCCTCTCTCCCTTTTAACTGCTGAGTGTAATAGGTTGAACCTGCGTGATGGACACATTTTTGAGCCAATCGCTTTCACAATTTTTGTGTATATAAAATCCAGGCAGGGTGGGAGTTGCCTCTTTGTCTTTGGGCTCAAGGGCCGAGGGGTGGTCGAGGGTGGGGGTCCCTGAGGCCCAGGCCTGAGTCTGGGCTGGGCCCTTCTCCTCCACCCCTCAGAGCGGCGGCAGCGCGGGGCCGGCCCTCCCCTGCCAGGGGCGAGCTGTCCCTGCTCCGCTGGCAGCCTGGGGCTGAGGCCATGTAGGCAAAATAAAATCTGAGACCGCCGAGACTGGCAGGGCCAGCGAGACACCTTTGCATCCAGCACAGCCCTTGCCGAGGCCGAAGAAAACATCGCACTGCAACCAACAAAAACACGTTTTCTTTCAAGTCAGTGAGGAAAGAGAAGAAGAGTGAAGTCACATGGGACGCAGCTGAACATGGCGATTCCAAGGTCAGAGACAGAGGGAAAGGGGTGAGATCACGTGAAAAGGCAGCTATAGCAACCAGAAAAGAGGGCTGCTGTGCTTTTTAGCTTAAAAGATGTTTCTTGCAAAACCATAGAAAGGGCTTTAATCTATTTAGAAAAAACTTAGGGGGATGAGAAATTCTTGTGCAGTCTGTGACTTTAAAGAAAGGCCCACACCAGGCCACATAGAAGTTATGAGAAGTTGTTAGAGACTTGAAGTAAAGAATTTGTGCTTTCAGACTGAGATAATTCATCCTTTAAAAATTAAAACCCCATTTTCTCGTATGGCCCGTGATTTTTTGCAGTATGGGAAAACTGCGAAAATTCATGGAAAAGATACCTTTCTTCACTTCAACAGATTTTTGTCCAGGTGGGACTGTTGGTTTGTGAAAACTCTATGGCACAATAGAAGAAAACTCTTTTCCTAAAGCATAAATAGACTCTTAAAAAGTAACTCCGACCAAAATACCATGTTCTTGTTTTGTTTTCACTTGTGAAAGGTTTATGGTAAAAGAAAAAGCATTGGAAAAGAAAAAAGTGTTTTAAAGGTTTTGCTTTAATTTCTTATCACTCCTTTTTATCCATTCTGTTAATAATAAACTTTTCTGTTATATTACAACTGCTTAAGTATGAACCTTGTTTTGCCCCAAAGTTTCTTTACATTTTCCTCAATGAGTCCATATTCCACTTATACACATAATTAGATTTTATGTGTTTGGCATTTAAACCAGTGTCAAACCATGACACTGAGCATGATGTTGCATGATACAGAGAATCTCTTTGATTCGTTCAGGTGATCTGCACAGGTGTTTCAACTCCCAACCTACTGAGCACTGATCAATCTATTCTCTGCTGGGAGGTGGGGAGAAGGGAGCAGAGTGAGAAGCAGAAATGGCCTTGCAAACAGCACTGAGAAAAAGATAGATTATTGGTGTCTTATGATTATTGCTTTGATCAGAAACCTTAAACACAGCATCCTGTGAGCTGCTATGAAGAAAATGAACTCCATCCCAGCCAGGTGTAGTGCACATATGAAATATCAAAAGTCACTAACAGGTAAATTAATTTTAAACAGAATATTTTATTGGGTATTTCCTTTCAAAATCAGCACAACTATGATTTTAAACAGGGGTATCAAGGTTGTGTTTTACAAATTTTCCACCTACTTTCATATTTTAAAATAGCTGAGTTCAAAGTTAAGTTGTCATTTTTGTGGGGTGCTGGAAGGTGGGGAGGCAAAGAAAAACTCTGGAGACACAGACAAACTGTAACAAGCAAAAATAAGTTTAATGGTTAAATTTTTACAGATTAATAAATTACTGAAAGAACTGCATTAATATTTTAATCTTAGCAATTATGCCTGCTAGCCTCCCTTTCTGATGGCTCTAAACTATACACGGAATATAACTGTGAGTGCTCTCTGATATTGCACTGCATAAATTATCAACTTAGGTTGATAGCTGTCACACAGAAATAAAGATAAAGCCTATATATTTTAATTAATACATTTATTAAATAAGAATTAGCAGATTAGCAACTAAATTGAAAAGCTAACCTATAATTATCATAGTTTTAAATGACAAGTTAAATGTATAATCAATTAAAAGCCTAATTCAGTAATATAAGGAGAATTTCAGCAACTTTTCTCCCCCCTGCATTTGCAGTTCTTTAATTATAAAAGAATAGGTCAAATTATCTTGCTTTTCAATGATGTTCTTGTAAAAGTTACATGAAATTAATGTGCAATTAAAGAAAGATGAAATGAACTTTTAGCTTTGCAGGGCATTTATGTGGCTCCTAAGAGAATAAATTAGGGAGTAAAAGCCAAGGGCTTTATGTCAGTGTGAAAATTGATTACTGCTAAGCAAAAGAGTATTAAGCAATGAATAAACTAAAAAAAGTGTGATTTTTAAATTTTTTATTTTAGTGGAATTAATCAAAGTTGCCATCAACACTGGCAGAGCTATGTGGCTTACTTGGCCTAAATTGATTTTTATCATACATAGTATCATGCACCTTTGTGTGAGCAGCTAAAACAAGCCTTAGATGCTTAGGTACTGTGACTAAGGGGTCACTGACTGTAACAGAAGCTTTCACACCTCTCTTAGATGGGGGCACCAAATTTAAAGTACTTAGTGTTTTCTCTGTATATATACAGGTGGTTAAGGGTTTCTGTTCCTATTTGGATTCTTTGGGTTCATCCCTCAAAACTTTATCCTGGGTTCTGCTGGCAGCAGCAACATGGGATCAAGAATTGTACGAACATCCCTACTCCCTGACTGATTTCAGCACTCCTGCTCTTGGTCATAATTTTTAAGAAGGATGACACTAAGCTTGTTCCCTTAGAAACACCAAATTCCTCATTTATATCCAGAATGTTCTTGATTATGATGTTTTGCATGAAGACATGACAGAGGAACATTAATCACAATTAAAAATAGCAATTTTTATATGTAATATAAAATTTACTATAGTATAAAATATTGTATTTAATATAATATTTCCTAGGAATTACAAAAATCACAGTGATAGTTACAGTGTCAGTGATTGAAAGGATTTAAAGTCAAACACTACTGTTTTCTCTTACAATTATATCAGTCCCAGCTAGTGCTCTTTTTTTTTTTCCAATCCACTTCATGCTTAGAAATTGAAAGCACTATGAAATGCAATAGCTAAAATAAGTAAATGATTTTGAGACAATCCAGGGTGGAATATCATTATTGCAATAAGAATTAGCAATTATATTGTTGGAAAATAGTATTAAGCAGTTTGTGAGCTAAATAATGTAAACATTTATCAAAAAAACTTTTTTTTTTTTTTTTAAAAAAAAAAAAAAAAAAAAGAATACCTACAGCAACAACCTCAGAAAGATACAGTTGTTTGGAAGATCCAGGGGAAGAATTTAATTTAGATAAGCTTTTCACATTTCACAGATTTAATATTACAATAGTTAGGTATTTTGATTATTTGAGAGGCCCTCCTCATAGTATCTATCAAATTTTTAAAAGTAGTGAATAACATTACTGAGTGTGTTTGCTATTTACATAGAGGAAATAATTTATTCTGTTTGCTGTATTCTCTGTTGCTGTCTTAGAAAGGGATTGGTATCTCAGGCTGAGCTTTCATGACCCCAGATGAATAAATAGGACAGCAAAGGGCTATATTCATAACCTTTAGATCCCTGCATTTACGCTTCAATGAAACATACTTTGCCAGAGAAGGAATTAAACTAGAAACTGCCTCTTAAGGAAAGGATAGAGAAATCCATTAAGTCTCGACTGGATTCCTTGTTGTTTCAGGGTATGTCAACAAACTAGCTTTTCTTATTTGTGCTTCAAACAATTACAAGCTTGGTGACGTTTAGTATAGAACATAATGAACTGAAAATGCAAAATGCAAAACAACAATGAAAAAGAAAATATTTAATGTAACGTAATGAAAATAGAATTAAAATACACATAGCAATGCTTTAATCTCAAAGCTACTGAGTTCAACATCTATTTCAGAAAGGGCAACTTCATCTCATTTATTGGGAGAGGAGAAGTAAAAAAAGAAGCACATTGGTGAAGGCTTTAATTCTCCACTTTGAAAAAGCAAATGAGTGTTTAACAACTTCCTTTTGCAACAAATTCAAAAAAAAT
Source organism: Platysteira castanea (assembly GCA_013397175.1). NCBI lineage: Eukaryota > Metazoa > Chordata > Aves > Passeriformes > Platysteira > Platysteira castanea. The sequence goes on along the minus strand of VYXC01002665.1, from coordinate 593,597 downwards.
TTAACTTAAAATATGATTAGCTTTCTTTAACTGCTGTCACTGAGATTTTAAATCTTGCATTCATCTTCTTACCCTAATTTTAAAATGAAGTCAGCTGTGTCTTCTGAATTCAAGCTGAGAACATATTCGAACATGCCTTAGAAGGCAGCATCTGCTGGCCTTACTCTTTTCCAGCACAGGGTGCCAAATTTACGATCAGAAAGAAATTAAAGAAAATGCACTTTGTGTATGAAAAGAGTAATTTTCACTTTCTTTCAGCAGCTTTAGACTTTCCACTGTTGATCTCTTTGTAATATCTTGCCTATCTGTTTATGAGATGGAAAGAATTAAGCTTCCTTATTCACCTGCTCTACACTGCTCGTTTCCTCTTTAACTCTCTTTTTAAAAATCAGCTTTTTTATTGCAGCCACTAGCAAACTTGCCTTAATGGAAAAAAAAAAATCAGAAATGGAAATATATATTGTCTTTTATATTATAGTTTTACAGTGACACAGCATGACAAGCTTCTGGAGATCCCAGGCAAATCACAATCCAAAATTACAAATGTCTGTCAAAATAGTTTCAGCATTGCTTCAACACAGGATTTATTGCCTGGTTTAAAGACACAGGACTCCATTATGATGTAACAATTTATGAGTAAACCAATATCTATGGTAAGGAGAAATTAACCATTACATGTAATAAAATGTTAAGCAGCAGCACATGAAAGAAACTAAAAGGAAAATCTAGCAATAATGTAATCATTCAAATCTCACCCGTTAAACTCTAATAGGGGTATTAAAGATGCACTTAGCAATCACTGAAACACCATACTGCATAGGACAACATCAACCATGAAAACAAAATATAGTCAATAATTTTTTCTTATTTATTGAAAAAATAGACTGCTGAACATATATGTAAGAACATGCCAAATACATAACATTTTTAGAAGTTGTATTTAAAGTATGTGTTCAAGCTCATGTGTTTACTGAAGCATACTCAGTGCCTATAAATATGCACATTATTTAAACTTGAGTTCCACGTCTCTCAAAACCAAGATTATCCTGAGGTTCATAAGAGAAGCTTTTTCACTCCAGGTTAAATTATAAAATATCTGTATTTTAGTGGGATGGTAATTGTTATATTCCAAATGGAAGGGATAACATTTGAGCTGATTATTCAGATAAAATTAAATGTGTCAGTTACCCATGAGTCTCAGCTGTGGGCTGGTAATAGAGATGTTTTTCAAAAAAAGAGGTAATCTGATGTTTTCCAAGTTGTTACTTCATTGCGGATAATGCTCCAAGCTGTACAAATAGCAACAAACAAATCCCCATGTTTTCCTATGGTGGACGTTAAAAAAACCTGTCACAATGGCAATGAAGAAGCTGTTGAATGACTGTGTGGGAGGTTTTATCAAAGCCAGCAATATTCTGAACAAAGGTCTTATCATACACTTGCTTCTGGATCATATTAATTGGTTTCTTATCACATTAGCCAACTCCCCGCTCCCTAATACCATACAAAAGTGAATAATATGTTAAAACACTGATAATACTTTAAGACTTATTAACAACTTTCATGAGATTAGCTTCTTCCTTTTTCACAAGTGCTCAGATCATACAGTGTCAAGTACCTTTCATATATACTATTTTAAATGAAACCATTAAGGCAAGAGGCAGGCCAAAGATACGATACAAATTCAGCTCACTGTTTAGGGAGCTTCCTAAGTATAAAGGCTTATATTTTTTACGTGAGATGACAGAAAGAATTTCTACTGGCAATATGCACCTCCTGTGATAGATGATTATGTTTTATATAACAGTCAAACAAAAGGCAGCCTTAGCATCCTTGTCTTCATGCACATGTCTTCACAGTGCAGCCACAGGAATGACTCAGGTTCCTGGAATACCTCTGTTCATATGTATGACTTTTGCATCAAGGGCTGATAATGTCCTCATTCCTTTCCCTGTATTTCCAGCCAGCTGCTCTCTGATAACTGTCTACCATACTAGCATGGTATCAAAATTAAGGAATGTATTGGACAGCTCCAATAGTGATGCAATCACTGACAAAAGATAGAAACATGGCCTTATAGCTGTAATTTAATAATTTGGATAAGAAAAATATTCCAAGTTGAATTAACACAAAATTAAACAACATTTCTGAAAAGAAGCTGACAAATGTCCTCACACAAACACATCTCTACGCTTTAAGAAAGTTAAGGGGAAATTGCCAGAGAGAGTTCTTGTAACTGAATAGGCAGGATGTATTATGTTTTCCGTAATGCAAATGGTTCATTTACCTTAGGATCCAGCAGTACATTGGGAAGGTTACCGTAAGACCAGCAAATGCAGACAGATATGAGAAACTTTGTATGTATCTGTGCTCACTGTTTTGTTTCTGGTATTAGCAATATTTTAATAAAATCATATACAAGTGTAATCAGCACTGCAATTTGACTAAATAGTATTATAGTATCACAGAATCAGAGAATGACAGAATATGCTGGCTGTAAGGGACCCATCAGGATCATCACATCCAATTCCTGGCCCTGTGCAGGACCAGTGACCCAAGAGTTACAGCATGTGCCTGAGAGCATTGTCCAAACTCTTCTTGAACTCAGACAGGCTTACAACTTGGTTTTATTTTCTCTAAGCACTACAAATATTGATTAAACAATCAGCAAGTTCCTGATGCTTCATAAGGTGCATTCCTTAGTCAACACAAATTTCACAGGGAATGGCATGTGTCCACATAAAAATTATCTGTATCATACCTATTGCACTTAGCATGTACAACAAATTTATTTAGCTAAACAGAAGCTCAACACAGGTATCCCTTTATCTGTGACTGTATTAACGGTATGATCTGCAGCCCTTTTGAATCTTCAGACACGTCTACTATCTGCTATTATCTGTATTAAAATGCAGGTCAGAAAAGGTTAAAATTAATCCAAAGGCATTTATAACAGCTATCTCTGTGGGCTGCAACTTTTTCTCAAAAGCTGGGAGAGGTGGAAATATGTAGATGGAGATAGAGTCAGGGCTTTTACTCAGCTGTCACCCTGAAATGGCTAGCACAGATGAGATACTGTAGAAAGAAGCAATGAGTCAGATATCCACAACTGACAGAGTTTACTTTCCTTTAGGAACAAGAGTAGAAAAAATGACAGCTATGATTTTCTAAAGCACAATCTGGTCTCAGCTCTCAACTCCTCAACAGCAAAAATTGCACTTCATTTTTCTAGAGGCAAAATTTCACAGCAGTATTTCTTTATCAGAAGCTATAATAGAAGTACAGTGTTGAAGATGGAACTACAGTCTTGAAAACTGTGGCAGTGACCCATTATCTAAAGTTTCAGTTCTAAATTTATTTCTTTTTTTGGTCAGTTCTGTTAATAGATCTCTGTAGCATTCCATTCTCTGGACTGTAAGGTATAATAGGACAAATAAATCTTAAGAGATAATTAACCACCTATGAATCCCTCCCTTTCAAATACATAATATTTGCATATGTATGAAAGCAGAACTATACCTCAACACATATTTTAGACATGAATTACATCACAGTGTCCCAGATCTATTTATCTAAGTTTAGAGTGCTCTTGTTTCCTCCAGTTAAGACTGGGTTTGTTAATTTTGGTCTTAACATTTATTTTTCTAAAAAAAAAGCCTTGAAGTAGGAAATGCAAGATACACTATATAGTATTTCTTAGCTGCAACCTGGAAATCAATGGATCAAAAAAACCCCAAAAACAAAATCCCCTACCAAACTATCCAATAAACAACTGAAACCAATGCCAGTAAATCAAATAGAAATAAAATGAGCAATTTCCCAATATATATTTATTGAGATGTATTTAGAAAGGGGTTGAGATGGAGATTTAAAATATCTAATCATTAAAAATAAGCATGTGACTTAATCTGTTATCTTTCTATTGTGATATGAGAACATTTGTTTTGATTAGTAATATAGGTTTCATTTCTAAGGACAGATAACAGCTATGAAAACATATATGTATGCCCACCTAAGAATACATTTACCTATGTTTTTTGTGGTTGTATATATGCATTCATAAATACTTATATGTACGTACTTCACTAATACCAGTTGTTTATCTTGATATAGTCAAAGAACAATATAGTATAAATCTGTTAATGCTCACATACCACTTCTGTAATGTAATCATCAATAACATTGAAAGCAATAGAGGTATAGAAAGAACAAAAAATTAACTAACTGTAATAGAGCTTTTATGCACACATATTCCTTAAGAAACTAAGAGTAATAGTTAAGACAGTAAGTAATTAAATGGCATCGTTTTAGATTTAGAAACATTTTCAAGAACTACATGTATTTCACTGTTAAAAAATTAAAAGTACTCTGTTTTCCTAAACATCATGTCTGAACACCTGCCTTCAGTACCCCACCTTGCTCAAGTATAGTACACTTGCCTACCCCAGTCATTTTCTATTGCTAATCTAACCTCTCTGTGAAGTACCAGCAACATTTTGTGGTCCCACTACCATATTTCTAAGGGGGCTGAGTCTCTTGATCTGTTTTCAGACAAATAGTCAAAACATTAGACCATAGCAACAACATGAGTACAATTAATCTTACCTACTTGACGCAAAACCACAATGTCGGCAACAAACTAATCAGTTTAGTTTCCTTCAGAATCAATGGAGAGAAATAGATGATGTTAGCATGGAATTTATTTGATCTATTAGATATCTGCTTTAGGATAAGATTAATTATGCCTAGAACTTTCTCTTCTCTAGCCTGAAATCAGAGTTTAGATAGGTAGCTCACACATGGATGCTGCCTGTAAGACAAATACCATTCCTTTTGCTCTCTGTGTCCCTACTCCATTTTTTGGCATATTATTTACATAAAAGGGAGAATTTAGAATACTCACTTCTGATAAAGAACAAAGATCCTGTTCAAGTGCCTATTTAATAAAAGTTCAAAGAGGGACAACCATAATGAGACTGAAAGAAACCTAACCAAAAGAGTCAATAAATGGATTTGTTTTACTCACTCTAAAGAGCCAGCTCCAAGTACCTGCTTTGCCTTATTCATGTCAATTTTGAAAAACAATGTATTATCCATTCTCTGAAAGTAAAGTAGTCCTCAGAAAAATGGCTATCCTGTGGTAAATAGGTTGTTTTTCTCTTGAAGAATTTCAGAAGTCTTAGTTTTATTAAATGCAGACAAAATGTAAAAAATCTTGAAAGACTTCACAGAATACAAAAATCACTTCCCATTGTACTGAGTTTGGCTTGGAGAGAGTTAATTTTCTTCACAGTAGATGGTACGGGGCTATGTTCTGAATTTGTGCTGAAAACAGGGACAATAACACAGAAGTGTGTTATCACTGAGCAGTGCTTACACTGAGTCAAGGCCTTTCCACTCCTTCAGTGAGGAAGCCAGGGGTGCACAAGGTGTTGGGAGGGGTAACAGCCAGGACAGCTGACCCCAACTGACCAAAGGGACATTCTTGATTATACGGCGTCCTGCACAGCATGTAAAGCTGGGAGAAGAAGAAGGAAGTGGGGTCACTGGCATTAATGGCTTCTCTCTTTCCAATTGACTGTTGTGGATGATGGAGCCCTGCTTTCCTGGAGATGGCTGAATACCTGCCTGCCCATGGGAAGCAGTAAATTAATTCCTTGTTTTGCTTTGCTTGTGCATATGGCTTTTGCTTTATTTATTGAAGTGTCTTCATCTCAAATCACAAATTTTCTCACTTTTACTCTTCCAAATCTTCCCCCCCAATCCACTGGGGGGAAAGTGAGCAAGTGGCTCTGTGAGGTTCAGTTACTGGTGGGGATTAAACCAAGCTACCCATTCAAATAGAAGTTCAAAGCAGATTTTGACAAAACAACAGTGCTCACGATAAAGTTCAATAACTTCTGTGCTTCATCTTTTCCATTCAGAAAGTAAATTTATCTTAAATTTGAATAACTCCTTCAGCCAAACCTGCAGTAATGGAAACCTGCCAAGGTCCTAGTTTGTCCTTTTGAGCAAGATGGAAGTCAAGGCATTGAAGCTAAGTATATAAATGAGAAAAGATAAATGCATTAACTGATATTTAAGGTGACTTTGACTGCCAAGAAACAACATTAGAAGATTCTCACTCTGGCTTTGCCTTGGCTTGGTGTCAAATGTGAGTACAGAGCCAAGCCAGCCACAGGTGTTGAACTGTAATTTAACTTTACCTTTCATTATACTCCTCATCACATTGTGGCCAAAACAGTAGACCTGCCAAGTCTTCAGCTGGAACCAAAAAAGCTTTTAATTGGCCACCAAGGGTGAAGACAGGAAGAAAGAAGTCCTGTTTTATTTCCCATTGGGAAACTGGGAGTCTGATATTATAAAGTACAATGATGAGGTACAGACTCCTTGCATGTTTTTGGCTTCCAATTTACCAGTACCTACTTTCATCTTCCAAATCATTAGAGTAGGCAAAATGTATCCCTCATTTTTTATTTATACAAAACCTAGGAAAATAGCTATGTTTAGACTGTCAGTATTAATCCAGTCGCACACACACCAAATAAAACCAGAAAGCAAACCTAAAATCAACCCTCCTGTCACCACGGCCTTAGTATGTTGCTATACTAAAAATGATCCATTTCCTGTCATTCCCAACAGCTTTCCACCTCAGGCTGATATTAATCTTCCAATCTGTTCTATGGAGAAAACTTACACCAGTATGGCCTGTGGTTTTTTTTAAAGTCGCTGGGGCAGTACTAGACAAAGAGAACAAGTGGTTAACCACCAAGTAACTTAGTCAGTTGGGAAGATCCTCAAGTAGAAGATTCATTCACCTAAGTTAGTCTTCAAAGAGCAAATTGAATGTACTGTCCATGCTGCCTCTATAGTTAAAGGAAATAAAAGGCCGCTTTGAAATTTAGATTAATAACACCATATTAAGAAATTAATAATTTCCATATTTATTTATATGGAAATAGCCTGGAAGAACAGCTTGACTGAGACAAAAAATTATGCTAGTTATCTATGTATTAAATACATAGATAGACATAGACATAGACATACATAGTTCACTGGGAACTGTCTAATTTTCATTCTTCCACTAAATGAGAAAAAAAGTAAAATAACACTTATTTACTGATTAAAAGGTAAAAATACCTTTTCATTCTATCTAAAGCAGACCAAAATTATTACAATTACAGTTATTTTCAGTGTAGATTCTTCATTCATTCTTTCCTCAAAGTTCATGATGTTTTCCACTTTTTAAAACATCTCTTTGTAGCCTTTTTGAATATCAATAACAGGAAAACCGGCATTCTACAGTTTTGATGTACAAGTATCATGTTTTTCATGGCATTGCTCCACTTATATTAGATATAAAAAAGTTTTTCCACAATGAGAGTGTTGAAACACTAACACAGATTGCCCAGAGAGGTGGTGGATGCCCCATCTCTAGAAACATTTAAGGTCTGAGCAACCTCGTCTAGTTGAAGATGTCCTTGCAGGGGGTTGGACTAGGTCACCTTTATTGGCCCCTTCCAGACCAGAAGATTCTATGACTGTGTGAGTGTTGTCTGCCATAAACATCAATTTGTGAACTGGAAAATTTCTCAAGTCACGAAACACCAAATTATCACCAATTTGCACATGTTTCAAGAGACAGGGAACTCTTGGAGAATGGTGCCCTCTCTTCTGCTTTCACAGCCTTGCTGTAAACAACAAATGCTGCTGTTTGAATAGCATAAGTTTGAATTCAGATTCTATCACCTCCTCTGTAATCTCTGCAAAATATATACATTTCAATGTTTATTACAAACCATGGCAATTGTCTTTGTTTCACAAACATATTGCATATTTCTTCNTTTTTCAGTTTTTTTTTTTTTTTTTTTTTTTTTTTTTTTTTTTTTACAAAAATCAAAAAAAAGAAGCTTTTTTTTTTGTAACTTGAGTATATTTTGGCAAGAATAGCTACTTACCTGTCTAGACACTAACCTGTGTACAACATTCATACTAATTTTTCCTTTCAGCATTGGGTTTTAAACTATCATTTGACTATCCTTGAAACAGACAGTTAATTTTATCATGTCAGTTTTTCTTGTAGCTCCTTACCATCCAGAAAACTACTTTTATTTATGTCAAATTCCTGGATGCTCATATTGCAATCTGCTAGTACCTGAATTTCGGACAGCAGGTCGTACTTGTCTCATAACGAAATACTCTTGCTCACTAACAGACTAAGAATTAATATTTACCCTTACTGAACCTTTCAGTCTGTACCAGAAAATTTAACATAAGCTGTCCAGACCTCCATCCACCCTTGACTGGGAAGATTAATAATAATTCCTTTTGATCAGAATTACTCTGTTGGCCAGCAATGGTTTCCATGGTAATCAGGTGGTAGACAGAGCTGAAGCAGATTTCATCAGTTGTAAAACAGCATTAGAATTATCCTACACTTCTAATTATATCTTAGTAGGGCTGACTTTTCCATACTGTAGCTCAGATGCATAAAAAGAAGAAAGTTTTAACTATTGGAAGACTTCCAGAGGGAAAGAAATTTCCATGACCTCTTCTAATAGCTGGGGCTCTTGGGGATGTTTTTGGGGTGGTGGTTTTGGGTTTTGGTAAGGTTTTTTATTTGGTTGGTTGGTTTTTAGGTTTCTTTTTATTTTGGTAAGAATGTTGTGAATTAGAGGATTTTTACAAAAGGAATGAAATATGATGAACAAGAGTTAAGATGAACCTGCTGTATAACACTGAGACTTTTAGTCATTGTTTCATGTGCTAATGGGAGCAACTAAAGTGCTGCAGGTCTCAGGAATTTCATGTCAGAAAAGATCATACATCTTTGAAAACAGTAGCTTTAAATGTGAGGATAGGTGATTCCAGCAGCAAGGACAAAACGTTTTCCAATCCATGCTGTAAACATTTCTATTGTTATTATTATCATTTACTTACTGATTTTCCAGTTTTTTCTTTAAAGAAAAAGTCCTTGGAAAAATTCAGGATGAGATTTTTTTATTCCATCTGGTTCCCCTGGTATAGCAGTAGCCAGTGTATGATAAGCATGCCAAATGAATACTTAATCCTTATTTTAGTGGCAAACTCAAGAGTTGGTTGATGTATGTTTAGAATACGAATTAAACTTGAAAAAAAAAAAGGCAGCTGAAAATTACTATGTATGCTTATATTTATCACATCACAGCTTAATTGAAAGGATGGTGGTACATAGTAAGTATTCTACAGTAAGTATTCTACAGTATAGAAGCTGTAGATAGACTTAGGAGTGAAAGAGAGTGGGGAAAGGGATTAACCAAGTGTTGCGGTGTCCCAGCCCACATTGAATGAGCTGTGGCAATCAAATGCCCATGAGACCCTAGCCCTCCAATGGACAAATGAGGGCAGATCCGAGGGAGGATCCATGGGCAGATCCATGGGTGGATCTGAGGGCTGAAGCTGCCTCCCCTCACTGGAAAGTTCTGTTATCCTCGATGATTCATTGGCTCCCAACTCTAACTCCCACCTCCCTGTTATTCCCATTGGTTATCATGTAGCTTTTTCCACCCATTTGTTTGCACCCCATTGGTTGTTCCCCTTTCCTCCACTCATTTCGCCCTCTGCATAAAATCCCTGGACCCTGCCATTTTCCCGATCCTTATCCGTGCACCCTTCAGGAGAATAAAGCTCCTGGAGCCCATACAAAGACCCCTCTCTCATTCTTTGCCCCTGGGTATAACAGCAGGCTGGGACATGTTTCCCAGACGAGGAGCCAGCATCAGCTCTCTTCATCAGCAGCCTGGGGAAGATGTCACAGGATGTCTGTAGGAAGGACGCTGCGTTCCCCTCCGATTGAGGGCACGCCCAACAGCGTCAAACACGAGCTCATGACATGGGGTTTACTTTGCAAGTGAGAAAGACATGGAATAAGGCTGAATGGAGGGAAAGAATGTATTTTTGATGAGTCTCTAGGATGACTAATTTGCATCTTTGGCTCAAATTTCAATTTTCAGCCTATAGGCCCTTGTGTATACACCTGACTGCAAGCATTTTTATTAAGTGAAAAACTATAGTTGTACGTAGCCAAAATCAGACATCCATCTTTAAAACCATGACTCTTGCAGTAAGACGTAGTCAATGATAGGAAATTACAAAAGGGAATGATAATGTAACTTTTCCTTCTAGTAATGATTGTAGACATTGCCGTGAAAGGACAGAAGAAAGACATCAAAATATTGCAAATCTGTAATTTTCCAAGTTTGATATTATAAAAAGTTTAAGACTACTAAAATTTGTGCCATAAATAATGGAGCATGCCAGAATATAGTTAGAAGTGAGCTTCCTAAAAATACTACTGAACATTATTCTAGTTCATGGAGCAAAAATGATCAGTGAATGCACACCATGAACATGCTCTGCAGCCAGGAGATACCAGGTGATGGGCTGAGTTTTGAGCTGCAGGCAGATACTGGCATGTGGAAGACCCTGCAGACGGATTCCTTGAGTCCCAGACTTATGGCTGCAGGGCTGCCAGATTGTCACTGCTCTCTGTTCTCCAGAGAAAGAAGCCCCAGATCCTTAGTTTAAGTGCTCTTCAGCTCTGCACTTGCAGTAAGGATTCTTGGAGCATCAGGGAACTCCTGCTACAGAGACAAGACTCCAAACTTGTAAATCTTCCAAATGTCATCTGAGAGCTGAACCTCCAGGGTGGTGCATCCAAAAGCTATGAACCCTTAAAGAACCATTCTGATGATTATGGGGAACCAAACATTTCTAGGTTCATTTTTTCAGGTCTAATTTTGCCTGGAGATGATGTTGTTATTTACTATTAGTGTTATTAGTTCAATGCCCAAGAGATACAGTCAAATATGAGGACCTAAATGTGCCTTATACAATATAAACATGGCATTAAAAAAACTCTTGTGAAAAATAAGGCTTTACGACAAAGCTTGGAAGACATTTAAAAAAGAATACTATGAAAAAATAATGAGAAAAAAACAGAAGAAAAATGAAATAGAACATTTTGGAGTACTAAACAGTATAAAGACTGGTAAGGGGACTACAACTTTTCAACTTCTGACAGATCATTAGTTTGTATGTGATTCGGTTCACTAAAACGTCCAAATGAAACATCAGTGCTGACTGATGACTACTGAATTGCTTATGAAAATTGGCCCTACAATCTCAGTACACTTCCTGTTGGACAGATATCTGCATTAAAATTGACATTCTTCTGGATGGTATCAAGAAGAATTCTATGAATAGAGTAGAAGTGGAGAAAACATTTAAAGAGATTTTGATTTCTTACAAAAAGCACTTTGTTTGGTTGGCTTTTTCAATATAAATGATTGAATAATCTTTCAGAAGATATTCTTTGTAGCTAATCTCAGATTGACATAAATGATTATCTCAGCAGAAATCTGGTGCTCAGCAGTGTTTCAAGAAGTACATGTAAAGGATGGGATTCTGCATTTAAATCACTTTCATTATTCAGAACTTACTTCTTCTAGACATGCCATTTTTGCGTTAGGTAAACGGCTATTCCAGTATTTACAGAATTTCATAAATGCTTTTATCTTTGTAATAAATTATTCTGAAATCAGCCCTGACTACCAAACAGCAATTAGAGACAAAGCTAACTTTCATCATAAGCAGTCTCATTAAATTCATTATTATTCCTAACACAACTGCAGATAGTCGAAACTCCTAAGTGTCTTTTTTAATCAGGGCAAACCTAAAGTATAGTAATTTGTAGAAAATAAACTGACAAACCTGTAAGGGGGACAACCGTGTACCAGACTTTAATAAAGGACATAACGCTTAGCAAAAAATAGTCATATGCTTATCACTCCATTTGTTTAAGAGGGAGGACACAGAGCAAGCAGCAAAGGAAATGAGTTCCAGATTTGCCTCGTAATTTGCAAATGCTGGATAATTAACAAATTAAGTTTAATGTTGCAAGGGAAAGCACAGAAGAAGGACAAAAGTGTAACATAATTAGAATCACATTAGAGTGAAAAGACTGAAGACCTGATTCTGCATGTATTGAAGGCAATAGCAAAACTCCATTATTTTTGACTCAGGCAAGATTGAATCCCTTAAAAAACTGACATGTTTCCAAAATGCCTAAACAACTCATACTAGTAGCAGCAAAAGGACACAGATTGTTCAGACATCGGAAATACAACACAACTAATAGAACTGGAAGGAAATTCAATCATATAGTTATTAGTGTGAGATATAATGTACCATAAGCTATGCAAAATCTTCAAGGGCCTCTGACTAAGAATAATTTAGATGTGAGGTAAATCTAGATTTGTACTTTCTCCTTTCCACTTAATAACAACTGAATTGTAATAGAAATATCCTGGGGAAATTCAATAGAAATGTTTTTGTGTGAGATTTATCTGACTAAATCTACAACTAAGACAGAGTTCTTTATATACAATAAAAAGAACTATTATTTTTAGAGTATGATCTCCTTTTATTACCAGGTAGCTCTTAGTAATAAATTAGCTGACTCATATCCTAGAAAAGCCCACTTCTTTTCAGTAACTAAAGAGGTAATTTAGTTAACAAGGTGAAGTTAGGTGAGATGAGTCTCACAAGATGAGTAACTGGAAATGGGGGGAAAGGGAAACTGCATTGTGTGGTTTAGAGTAGGAGCACTAATCTTTCACTGGGTTGGCTAATGGCAACAGAAAATCTTTGAGTGGGGACAGAAGACTTTAATTAATATAAGCCTCTATCATGACCTGTCTCATATGTATCATGGACTGAGACTTGACACGTGATCCTTCTATACTCACACAGAAAATGTTGGGGACCAAAGGCCTCTTTCACCTCTCTGCTCTCTGTGCAGAAGAACATTCCTTCTCACAATTTAGCCTGCAACAGAGCAGCCTCAGATGAACCACCTGCCCCTTTATGGCAACTGACCAACCTGTCTCCTTCAATAAGAGAACTGGCTGTATGCATGGAAGGAGAATGGTGGATGTGGCATACTTTGACTTTAGCAAGGCATCTCTGACAGTCTCACACTGTATTCTTACAGTCAAATTCACGAGCTGTGGACTGGATAAGTGCACAGTGAAGTGGGAGAAAAGTAGGCTGGATTGTTGTTGGTCTTAAAGAGCAGTGATTGGCAATAAAAAAGCCAACTTTTAATACTACTGGGGAAAATATTTTTCCATGACTATTAAAAACTTGGAGGATGACAGAGAGGACACTCTCAACATATTTGCAGATGATACAAAATTGAGAGGAACAGATGATATGCTTCAGGGCAGGACTGTTATTTGGAGGAACCTGGACAGGTGTGAGGAATGGGCTGACAGCAACATCGTGAAGTTCACCAATGTGTAAAATCCTGCATCTGGGAGCGAATAACCCCACGCAATGCTATAGGCTGGGTCCTGGCTGGAGATAAAGCAGCTTAACAGAAAAGTATCTGAAGGTTCGGATGAAAAAACCTGAACATGAATCATCAGTGCACCCTTGCAACACAGACAAAAATAGAAAACCTGGACGCATTAGCAGAAATGTACTCATCAGGTCCAGGAAAGCAATCCGTCGTTGTAGTTGTGAGACTACATCTCAAGTACATGTAAAGGATGGGATTCTGCATTTTAATCACTTTCATTGTTCAAAACTTACTTCTTCTAGATCTCAAGTGCCATCTCAAGTGCTGTGTCCTGTTTTGGGCTCCCCAGCACAAGAATGACACTGGTACACTGAGTGGGCCCAGAAAAGGTCATCAAGCTGGTGAGATGAGGGGAATAGAACACATGGTGTGCAGGGAGAGCCTGTGAGAGGCTATGAGGTCTTTCCAGCCTTAAGAGGAGAAGACTCAGGGAAGACCTCACATACCTTGTGGGAAGGCACAGAGAAGATGGAGCCAGTCTTCTTGGAGGTACACGGTGACTTGTTTGGAGTCAATGGACACAAATTGGAGAACTGGAGATTTTCCAATGGGCATGGAGATTTCTTTTACCATGATAATGGGAAAACACTGGAAGACACTATCCAGAAGGACTGTGGGGTCTCCACATGGGTATCAAGACATTTAAAATGCAACAGAGGATCTCCAGTGGTTCTTTCTAGCCAGTAAGGTTCAGTTTCCTGTGAATATATCTTGCTCTGGTTAAGTACTCTTTTGCTTCTGAAGACAGAGAAAGCCATGAAGGTTTTCACTGTTTACTACATCTGACAGAAGTAATACTGCAAGATGAAATCCTAGTCAGGTCTGTCCTTGGGTTACAGAGAAAGAGTTGTGCAGACAGTTTGAAAACCTTAAATAAAAAGAAAAATATATATCATGGCTCTCAGCAATGCATATTTAGTTCAGATAAGGCCACTTCAAAGAAATCACTTAAAAGAGACACAAGCGGGACTGAGGAAAAATAAACTTGATCAAGACTTAAGAAACTAATGGAGTTTGGTAGCCAAAAGGAAATAAACTTCTGGAAATAGGGCTATGAAAAAGAGGTCGTTATTTAAGGAAGTAGCAGATAGACACATAGCAAGAGCTCTTTGTGAGGACAGCAATCTATTGGAAGGCGTTAGTTCCTATGTGATTTTGTTTTAAAGTAGTCGTCCATTGCAAATAAGCCAACAGATTTCATCTAGAAGTACCGCAAGGTAACACCGCTTAAAGAAAAATACTCGAAAATCTTGTCTTGCAGCCTACCAGTGAAGGTGACACTTGTTGTTTAGTATACCATAGAAGACTATTTTCAGTTTCTGTCATCTATCCAGCTTCCCGTCAGAGGACAGAAGCCTAATATGAGGAAATTAAACCGTGAAGACAATCTCTTTAATGCAGTTCAGAAAGAAATGTGTGTTCATATATTAGGGATAAGCTGCATGAGCATCTGTTCCTCTCCGTGAAACCTCCTGAGTTTAGTTTACACATAAAAAGGGACACTAAGCATTTGAATAGGAATATGATCTGCTTTTCTAAGAACTATATGGATAACCATGGATTTCAGTAATTTCAAAAGTAACTGCTTTGTGGTGCTATTAAGTAGTCAAAAGAACCAGAAAACAGTAAGGCTTATAAAAGGAGTTTCATAATTCAATCCTTTACACAATGGAACAGTTACAGTTTCAAGATTAATATAGGTCGGTATAACTCTGAGTACAAAGCTATGCTAAGACTCTTTTTCTTCCCTGAAACTGTAATCTTGAAGTACCTGCTAACAACCAGTGTAATTCACTGCCCTTTTTAATTTTTCTCACTCGCATTTTAATTAATGTACTACAAATGAAAAATCCATATACCCTAAGATAAAGAGCATCAGAAATCAGTATGTTTTTTTTCCTAACCTTTACCACTGCCTTCTGTTGTTGGTAAATCCCAGAGGGCAACTAAGCACCACACAGATGCTCAGTCACTTTCTTCCCACCCCTCATTAGGATGAAAGAAGAGGAAGGGAAGAATAAAAGCATGGAAGCTTGGATGTCTACATTAAAAAAAATAAAAGATAACTGAAGGAAAAGTGAAGAAGAGAAATGAAAACAGAACAAAAGAAGTGATACAAAGACAACCATTCACCATGTCGCAGTAAGTTCTTAAAAAAAAAAAAAAGCCCAATGTTTCTAAAACCTCCTCTTTTTCCTTTTATTGCTAATCATGACATTATATGGTATGGAGTATCTCTGGTTGGTTCAGGCTGTGTGCAGGATTGTGTCAGCTCCCAACCCATTCCACAACAAATTGTGTGTCACGCAATTGTGTGTCACAGCGAGGATCAGAGAAGGCCTTGTTGCTAGCACTTAAGTGTCTTATCAAGTATTGTCTGAGTATTGTTTTGGTTGGGAATCTAAACTACAGCACCATAGGAGCTATTATGAAGAAAATTAACTCTATACTAGCAAAGTACACTTTCTTTCCTTATCTCTTTCCTTCTGTCTCTTTTCTTTCCCTTTCTTTCAAGAACTGCATCTTCAGAATGCTTTGATTTTTACTCTTTTGCCCTTAGTAGTAGAGTGTTATACATATATATCTCATTATTTTTCCCTTCTCCATGCTAACTCTGAATATAATTTCTCTTTTTTAGACCTACTGAAGGCTGGCTCTTTATGTTCTAAATATAAGCTTGTAGGAAATAACATTCCTATGCCCAGCAGACAAGTACAGTGCAAAAGTACTTGTGCATAGTTTATCACTCCAGTCTTTCTTGAAGCCAATAGCTCACAAATATCAACAAGGGCACAGCTTTAGTGAAACAGAAGCATAAATTGCAAAGCAGAAGAATTGGCCTTCAGTCCTCCCAAAAATTCAGTAAATAACATTTTTTTTATTGGAGAAGTACTGAATCAATGAAAATGTTGTAACTGTTTCTGCAAAAACTCCAGCCTTCATGTCAGTATTCTTTAGTTAGGTCACTCAGACAAAGTACGTGGGGGTCACATGCAAAGATTTCTCTTCCTTTCATGCAGCTAAGACACCAGAGTAAAATAAAATCACTTTTTAAAAACACATATTACCAACTAATAGACTCCACCATAGACCCAGACAGCTTTACATTTTTTAATAATTCAAGCCTTGCAATATCTGCTTTAATAGTGGGGCATTTCAAAATTTACGAAATTCAGGCAAGGACAGACCAAAGAAATGCATAGAAGAGCACAGGAAATCTGATTAGGAAGAGCAAAGAAGTGTGGTTAATGTCCAAGTACTGATAGATTTTTCCAAGAAAATTAATAGCTGCCACAAATTCTGCTATTGTGTAGACCCAGAGGCTACTCCAGAAGCTACTTTACTTAATCTGTGTAATTAGGTATCTGTTTCACACTTGAAACTCACTGAAAGTCAGAAATAGACCTGCACCTGATAAGGCACCTTATCTGATAGGCAAGTCTGATAGGTGGACACAGCTGAGTTCACTGTAGAGGCACCTTCTGACCAATGGTTTTTGTTTGGTTGGTTTTGGTTTTGTTTCGGGGAGTTTTTGACGGGGAAATTATCAAGCAGGGGTGAGCAGCACAACAACCTTTTTTCCAAGATGGGAGGAAAGCAAAGGGAATGAAAGAGAAGGAAAAATTCAAGGTGTAACTGAATAACTTCAGCTTGATTTATCACTCATCAGCTGAGAATGTCAAATTTGATATTTTTGAGCTATCAGGATATCATAAAGAAGAGGCAAGTTTGGTTTTGGTTTTTTATTCAAACCACACTTGCTGTGACATTTTGTGTGAGAAAACCGAAAGTGAGATTCATCTTCCTTGGCTTTATCCACCTAAAAGCTGTGTATCTACTATAAACTACTGCTTCAGACTCACTCTATATCCAGGGGGGTATTTCCAGAGGACAGTTCTTTAACTTTGAGACAGCTGTCCAAAACGCATTATATGACTTTCACTCAACACCAATTGCACGAGTGGAGAAGACATTGTTTTGTGTGGTAAGAAGAGCCTGATTCACTACTTACCTAAATGTTGCCAAAAGAAAATGATACAGTGTATTCACCTTTCACTTTTCAGGGTAAACTACCCACACTCAAGTAAAGCTATACAACCATTAGAAGGTCATTCTTAGGGTCAGTACTTTAAGCAGACTTCAAAATATTTTATTTTCCCATGTAATCATTCACTCCTGAAAAAAAACCTCACTCTGTAAATAAAGAGTGAGTTTATGCCATTCTTACATGTGTTTTTATAAGGCTTTATCTGGAGCATCTACAAGATTTCTGTATCAAGTGATTAAGCTAAGAAATAGTTATACCAAATTATACATATATATAAATATATATATAAAAATATATATAAAATTACTCAGTAGGGAAATGGTTTGAGGAATAACTAGAAGTGATTCTGTCCCACCCCAAATGCTGAGCACGTGGTGATATGAAGAGCTTGCAACATTCATATAACACTCAAGCATATTTGCAGCAAGTAATAGCCAATCATCCAATACAAAATGCTTGATAGATTATCAGGTTAGGAGTATATTTTCTGCAGAATAATTGAGCAAAAATAATGTTAAAACTAACTGGTACTAAAAGTAAAGTGGTAGTTAATTATTTCTTTAAAATAAAATATTTTACTGTAAGCAATAGTTTTCATTCTTTCAGTGTCTGTTGATTTGTTTGAAGTCTCAAAGAAAGCCCTATTTCCAAGTTGAACCCATGAAATCTTAATGCAAGGGATAGGAAAGCAAATCAAGGAAACAGCAGGGAATTATTTTTCTTTCCCCTGTCACTTTGTCAACTCTGATAAGCATATGAACTCATTTTAAAAGCAGTTCCAAATCCATGAGGTGTTAGTTCATTGACAGGAAATCAGTAAGTTCAAAAGATAATGCACATGTGATTTTTTTTTGTGTCTATCATCCTTCCTGCCACGCCATGGTCTTTTAGCTCNAAAGTGAGATTCATCTTCCTTGGCTTTATCCACCTAAAAGCTGTGTATCTACTATAAACTACTGCTTCAGACTCACTCTATATCCAGGGGGGTATTTCCAGAGGACAGTTCTTTAACTTTGAGACAACTGTCCAAAACGCATTGTATGACTTTCACTCAACACCAATTGCACGAGTGGAGAAGACATTGTTTTGTGTGGTAAGAAGAGCCTGATTCACTACTTACCTAAATGTTGCCAAAAGAAAATGATACAGTGTATTCACCTTTCACTTTTCAGGGTAAACTACCCACACTCAAGTAAAGCTATACAACCATTAGAAGGTCATTCTTAGGGTCAGTACTTTAAGCAGACTTCAAAATATTTTATTTTCCCATGTAATCATTCACTCCTGAAAAAAAACCTCACTCTGTAAATAAAGAGTGAGTTTATGCCATTCTTACATGTGTTTTTATAAGGCTTTATCTGGAGCATCTACAAGATTTCTGTATCAAGTGATTAAGCTAAGAAATAGTTATACCAAATTATACATATATATAAATATATATATAAAAATATATATAAAATTACTCAGTAGGGAAATGGTTTGAGGAATAACTAGAAGTGATTCTGTCCCACCCCAAATGCTGAGCACGTGGTGATATGAAGAGCTTGCAACATTCATATAACACTCAAGCATATTTGCAGCAAGTAATAGCCAATCATCCAATACAAAATGCTTGATAGATTATCAGGTTAGGAGTATATTTTCTGCAGAATAATTGAGCAAAAATAATGTTAAAACTAACTGGTACTAAAAGTAAAGTGGTAGTTAATTATTTCTTTAAAATAAAATATTTTACTGTAAGCAATAGTTTTCATTCTTTCAGTGTCTGTTGATTTGTTTGAAGTCTCAAAGAAAGCCCTATTTCCAAGTTGAACCCATGAAATCTTAATGCAAGGGATAGGAAAGCAAATCAAGGAAACAGCAGGGAATTATTTTTCTTTCCCCTGTCACTTTGTCAACTCTGATAAGCATATGAACTCATTTTAAAAGCAGTTCCAAATCCATGAGGTGTTAGTTCATTGACAGGAAATCAGTAAGTTCAAAAGATAATGCACATGTGATTTTTTTTGTGTCTATCATCCTTCCTGCCACGACATGGTCTTTTAGCTCTATACAGTGTGAGAGTCTCAGCACTGACAGTGCAAGACCGGCTCGTGACATTCTCATACCAAGAGAAACAGAGCAGATGTTTCCTGCTACTGCTTCCCAAAATGCATAGAGTACCAGTGCACTTGGCCCTTGCTTGTACGCTTAACATTTAGAAAGTGGCACCATCTCTTTCACACATAAAAACTTCAAAATGCATGAACTGTGAACTACGAATCATCTTTTGCGCTCAATTTGATCAACTCCAATCATGCTGTATATATATTTATGCAGTCATGTCAAAAGGAAACTCTACATCTAACCTCCTTACAGTTGCAGCACAGGGGGTATTTTAAAGGGACAACCATTTATACCGACCCATTGGTCTATGTTTATAATATGTAACACAATTACTTCAATTATAGTGGCTTTGCCTCTTTGTGACCTGGTTCCCTGAGGCTTAGCAGTCGCAGGAGGTTAATCTGGTTTTCTGATTTTTGATTTACTCCAAGTTCCAGTAACTTTACTTTTATGCAAGTTTCCTAGAGGCTGTGCACTGGAGTGGATACATGAACAATCTCTCATCCTCTTTAGTTCAAGCATAAACTCAGAACAAAATAAAATACTAGCCTTCCCAAAGCTCAATTATTAAACGAAAAGGCTGGAAGAATCACAAAAAAAAAAAAAAAAAAAAAAAAATTGTATGACTTGGAAATAAAAATAATTTGTCTCCTCTGAGCCTCTGGGATTCTAATATCCAGCTTCAGCCTTTCTTCCAAATATTTGCTGAAAGGCACCAAATTAAAAATCCCAACACTTGTTTGGAGGTTGGGGGGTGGGGGATATCTCACTCCCCATTAACATTGTTATAATCTCAGTGAGGAATGAAATAGCTACTGTACCTTGAGAAAAAACCTCTGGGTAAAAAAGCCTGGAGCTATTTCACTCACACATTATGAAAAAATAATATTATATGCCATTACACATACAAGTATTCCCAACACCTGTCTTGTAGCAAATGCATAATAGCTTTTTTTTCTGAAAAATCTGTGAATAAGTAAACGATCATTTTAATAGTTTGGGACTAAATTTGAATATAAAATAGGTACATATATATTTAAAAGAAATATATTACTTTAAGTGCCATTTCAAGTCCCAGAAGCCTATTTAAATGGCCATATGGATATCAGTGGCTGAAGACATATTTACTTTTCCCAAACCATAATTCAGCTGAATTGTCTACAGCCATGGTTTAGCTGACAATAAAATCAGTAGCAAATAAAATGGTCTATCTAGTATCTTATTAGGTCATCCCTTTAGCTGCATACAGGGAAGATTATTTTATTCTTGACTATGATAAATGGAAAAGACAAATATAACCAGTAAATCTTCTGTAAATTGGCCAGCATTTTCAAGACAGCAATTACAATGAGGAAAGTTACTTTTAAGTGTATGTCACTCAAGCTGATGTTGACTTTTTTCCTCATGTGGTGAACACACACCCATCTTCCTACACCTCCACTTTTAGCCTTTCTCATTACTCTTTTGGCTTTTTTTATTTCTCATCAATTCTATACAAAATGCAATTTTATGCACCATATACTTAGGTATTTTAATAACGTTCTGCAACACCAAGGAAATTATTAGTAGCTTAGACAAATGCA
Source organism: Platysteira castanea (assembly GCA_013397175.1). NCBI lineage: Eukaryota > Metazoa > Chordata > Aves > Passeriformes > Platysteira > Platysteira castanea. Next base: position 572,458 of record VYXC01002665.1, on the reverse strand, counting down.
TTCATAATGCATTGTATTTGTTTCTCCTGCAAGTCTTCTAAACACATTTTAGACAATCCTCTTTCCTCAATAATAGTGAAGCAAGCTAGTCCAATTAATGTCACTGGGTATCACTACAATATTAATTTCCATTACCCACTCTTGCATGAGATGATATGGTGATGATACAAAATAGTATTACAGAAAAATGTGTCACCTAGCTGAAAACCCTGTTAAATATAATAGAACTGCCACTGAGGAAAGGTTTATTGAATAATACTCTTGTAATTGTTTGAATCAAGGGCAAGATAATTTTTTTTTTAATATATTATGGTGATTTTATTTTCTATATCCTGCTCTCTCACAGTTCCTTAGCATAGGCTTTGCTTAAAGAAAGGTGAACATGTACACCAAAATGAGACTTAAGAATATTAGAGATAGTTAGAGTAAATTCATTCTAATAGGTGTGACTATTAACATGCTTTCTTACCACCACATAGTATCTTAATTACCAGTTACACAGAGATTCATCACAAGGTTAATACCAAGACCCTTTTCTTTAAAAAATAATAGTTCAATATTACTTTTAAATTAATGTAAATATTTGACCATTATACTTTTCTATAAGTATTGAATTAACCTAAGTTTCATATGTAAGCACAGGACTGACTTGGGTGGTAATTAAAGACTAAGCAACTAGTGCTAGAAAAAGAGATTCAAAAGGCATCAATGCAAGCCTTTGTAAACCATCATTTGTAAGAAAAAAAAATATTTAGAAACAAAATAACTGTTAAGGTATTCAATCCCCTTTTACCTTCCTCTCTGTTAATGAGTTTTCATATGTTGTTACAGCTGACTTAAAAATGCACAATTTTACTAATGCATCTGGATTCATTCCTTTGGGATTCAGTGGCAGAGTGGTACAATTTCCCCAGTTGCTGAAATAATTTCCTCTTCCTTGGTTAACAACAGCCTGTTTACTAATTTCCTAGAAACAGACAAAGTATTCTGTCTCTGATTGTTGGCTATTATGAATAACTTTAGCTGAAGGTCTTATTGTTTTTCAGTGCAGTCCTTAGCAGAAGTATACCAATAAGGACTAAGTATGCTAATAAGTCATTTTAACATAGGCACTTCGCAGAAGTAGCGTCCTCAAGGCAGCAGGTATCTTGCTGTAAATATTCACCACAAATACTAGTAATGAAATGGATAACAACATACATTTCTTCCTTTATAAATCTTTCTGTCTTCTGCATAGAGTCCTTAATTTTTACAAAAGCAATTTCCACTTACGTGTTTTAACTAGTTAAGGCAAAAACTGCATACACAGGTTGTTAATTTTCCTCAAAATATAATCTCTCCTATTGTATTACATTAAGAGATTCTGTAACTGAAAATTCACACCATGATATTACCATGAAAGAGTGTCTTACTCTGCTAAAGAATTTGGTGAATGAGAGCTGCATGGGTCATCTGGCTAATTAGTCCTACGATCTGTCTTTTGTGATGATGAATTTATATAAAAGAATTATAATTTTCCCCTCTGATTAACATCAGAAGTGAATATACTATGCCTTAAGACAGAATTCTATCAATAGTTGGGTTCCATAGAGATAAAAAACCATAAGAATTGTTTGTTAGAGACAAATAATTAACATATGCAAAATTCCAATAAAAACCATGGGCACACTTGGGTAGAGAGGGAAACAATATTTTTCGCGTATCTTTCAGTTTGACCGAACCAGAGAACACTTAATGTCAGACTCCCATCCTCCTGTCCTAATAATCTGCTGGCAATGCCCTTGGAAGAACATGTAGGAGGATTACTTTTTGTTTAACTACTGCGCCTAACCTTCACAGCATTTGCTTGCTGTGTGGTCAGTAAACACAGGTCTTAAAAGATATGTGCTGCTGGAAGGATAGTTAAGTGCAGCATTAAGCAACTTTTTCTCGTTCTTTGTGGAACTGCAGGTGGAAATGAGTGGATAAAACCCCTGTATTTCTTAAGCACAAAAATAAATTCAGAGGGGGGAAAAAAAAGGATTGAGTGAAAATTAAAGACAAGAAGCTTACAAGTAAAAGTCGCTTGTTTTGATGAAGATTTCTCCAAGTGGACTGCAAGTCTAATTTATTTGACACACACACAAAAATAAATGCTTGTCATTTACCAAGCCTCCTGTAGATTTGGTTTATCGTTTCTTTGTATCACAATATCCTCCTGAGTTTGTGACTGTGACCACATATCCAAAATTCTTTTGCAAGCTTGTGAGGAGACAGGCTGTTGGCTAAAATTACCTTCATACACAAAACAGAAAGAATGCAAAGATAGATGGGAACAGAGAACAAATGAATTGTTCCAAGTCCTGTAACAGTCAGTGGCAGATTTATGAAGAGAATTCAATATTTTTTAGTCATAATTCAGAGGCTTTACATTGTGCAACTAGTCTTACTCACTGGAAAAAACCCCGTTAGCAAGGACAGAGGGCTCTGTAGCCCTTATTTTACTTAGAATGGGTGTTTTGCTTCAACAAACACTGCATGATCAAGAGGAAACATTGGCTGTTAAGGAAAACTAAAGTGTTCACAAAATTCATTCTTCTGTTGATAAAGAAGCTATAAATCCAAAGTAAATAGCTAGGCATATGAAAAGAAATTGATCATTCTGAAATTTCTGATTATTGCACAGGTGAAGTCATTGATTTACTGAAAGAAAACACAAACTTCAGTCAGAAAATCAAATGCTTTTGCAACACTGCTTCACACATGGATTCACTCAAACACAGAGACCAATAAAACCTTTTTCTTCTACTTACAGAATATTGACAGTTTTGATTTGAATTGGCTAATATTGTAAAAGGGTTCTGTTTAGTTGCACAGCCACAGAAGCATGAAAATACTTTTATAGCAGTTATTTGCCCTTGGTGAAATTCAGTGAAGGGTTCAGAAGCTTGCATGCTTATGGCATAAATTAATTTGTGCTCATCTGCCAGAGTCACAGAAAGCTGAAAATACACTTTTATGGCATTTATCCATTTTTAAATACCATTTTGTTGGAAGTCAGTAGAGTACTCTGCAGAAACTTCTTGGATCTTGTCTATTTTGTTTTCATTTAGCACAATTGTTAATGTATACATTTTCTAACAAATTTCCAACTAGTTTGTGATGTTTGGCTTCTTAAGGACTATTGTGTTGTGTTTCTGTGGCACAGAGGAAGACACAGGAATTTCAGAATATCCACCATTCTCAACTGAAGTATGTCTTTTAAGAAGTACTGAGATGAAGGAGAATATTTTTTTCCCCAGTTCTGGCCATGAGCAGGCACTACAGAATGAAGACATCATCTCTGACATCTCCCTAACATTCCAATAAGACTTTACAAAAGACTGATATTGCAGTAAAGTATTCAGGTTTTAACTTGTTCTTGAAACTTTACTAACTCTCTTCCTATAGATTAGCCCCACAGAAACTGAAACAGATTTAATGATGACTTGTTCAAAATTTTATTCGTGGCATTACTACGAAGTAACAAGATATTTAAGCTTTAATATCACAGAGAGAATCATTGTTTGTTAGCCTGCTTTCCTGTCTCTGAAAAAAAAGATACAAGCGTAAAAATAGGATTATTCATTTTATATAAACTTATTCATTTTAGATAGACTCTTATTTCTTTGTTTATAAATTGCAATATAAAACATGCTCTTGATTTCAGTGGTTTGGTTACCCTCCTGGTGAAGAGGAGGTAAGAGACAAGTGAGTAAATACTTATCTCATTTGAATTGAAAACCCAGTTGAACAAAATAAAACTGCATCAATATGAAAATCTGGCAAAACTTTGCTCCACTCTGGAATACTAACTGAAGACCATTTGCACTGAGTAAACTGTGACTTGCCAGAAGCATGACTCCATTAGTGGAACATATGAACAGATAATTTGTCCTCCTCCTAACAGTGACAGGGGTTTTATGCACTATAGGACTGCATTTTTTAGATCAACTTAGTGAAGAGCTCACCTAGAATATACTCTCTTATGTAAATAGTATTCAGTCCAGGATAATAGTTGCCAAAAGAAATCTCCAAACTTCCAACAATATCTGAAAAATCTGTATTTCAGTTGATTAACTTGTAACACCTACTGTCAAAACCCCAACATTTTATTTAGACCAATACAGTAACAGAATGTGAAACTAAAGCATTCTTCTTCAATCCCTAGCTAATATTAATAAGCAGGAGCAGGACAGCATCCTGGTCTTCACACTTTTTTTTAACTGCAGAATTTTCTCTGAGTTGTACAGACAATGCTGCCAGTGCAAATTTAGGGTTCTGCTACACATTCTGTGTAAAAGTGAATCAGTCTCCTTTAAGTGGCTGCCTTCGTGATGGGCTAACCTAGGGCAATAGATTCCATCCAGCTGAGCAACACAATAACGCACATGCTCAAAGGGCTCTGCTCCAGGGAAGGTTGTGAGTCACGCCACTGAGTACAGCTGTCAGCAAGTACAGAAGAGCAGAGAGGAATGGATAAAAAGGCAAATAAAATAATTAATGGTATTCTGCATGACTTGAAGACAAAATGCATGACTTTTTGGTGAGACCTCCGTAGGTGTTCATAGTGATAAACTGTGACATGATTAAAAGCTCTGTATTTACGAAAAAAAGCAAGAAAAATCTAGAGTGTCTTTGTTCAGACATTGTGGTAGTTCTGACAGCTGCTCTTCTCAGTATAAAAGTCAGGAGAAAGATCAGTGAAACTAAAGAAAAGACTATCATTCACATTAATATAATTAATACATGCATGCGTAGATGTGTATCTAAACAATTTAAATTAATTTACTGTTCCACTATCCAGCAGTTTCTGTGCAAGATCATGTTCTCTATTTTTCATTACAATCCTATCTAGCATAAAATTCTTTCAGATATTCTGGTATTTAGGATTGTAGCAACTAGTAAATATCTTCCTGCTGCATTTCAATTTAAATTCGGTACACACATTGAATGCCAAACTGTGATATCTTCAGATATAAAAAAATTGCATAAATCCACAGAAGATATAAAAAGGAATAAAGAAGGTAGAAATGTGCATCTTCTGATTTTTTTTTTTTTTTTGACGTGTAATGCAACTGCATTCTGAATTTGATTTTAAATTTTCCTGAAAGCCTCTTGGCTAAAATAATATGTATGTTACAGTTTTGAAACAAGTCAGTTAGTCTGAAAAATAATCTTGCCATTAAACTAGGTATTTTTAGAGTTTTTCAATCTAAATTACTTCATTGTTTTTGTTGACTTTTTTTACTGTGCTGAAATTCTATATTTCTTGAGACTTGGCTAACTGCATACTGTCAGCGTCACACAAAAAAAATTTCCAAGTTTATTTTATTAAATATTTGTAATTGAGATTCATATATCAAAAAAACCCAAACCAAACAGAGAAGCAAACAAAAAATTCCCAAACCCAAGAACGAGACATAATAATGAGCAAGAAAAATCTTTTGTCTATAAGCCTGTAAAAAGGAACTGAACATAGTATGGAGAAAGAAACAGAGAAAGATGAATTGCTACATGGTAATAAAAATTAATTATAGGAGCCAGTTATAAAGCAGTTTTTCTAACTGGTAGGAACACCTGAAAGGTTTTACCTGCTTGAAATGATTCTGTCTCAGAAGACTAATCTATAGTTTTCCAATATAGATTACCATTCTGAAGTAGTGATTGTAAGAGATGATGCTGGAGTTAGAGTTAGGAAAACGAGTTAAAGAAAAAGACAAGTTCGGTGCTTATAGTTAAGTTGAGGTCAGAACAAGAAATTCTCAGAGTATATTTGTTACCTGAAGTGTTGCCAGCTTAGAAAGGAAAGCCAGCATCCCCTTCTGCTTCAACCCTATTTTTCTCTCTGCACTCCAACCAAAACATACTCCTCCTGGAAGCTCCTATTCTCATGTCATCACTTCCATCCCATTTAAAACTTGTTCTACTGCTAGTGTTACAAACCTCAATATTCTGTTTGCTTGAGTGGTAGCCCTCAAGGCATGTGGGAGCAACCTGTAAATGCACTGTTCTTGCATTAGGATCTGCTTTACTGATCAAGTTCAACCCAAAATAATACAGCTAGAGAGGTACAGCTGTCACTTTCACTCAATTACACTCACAGTTAGTGTAATTATTACTATAATCATTAAATAGTGAGTAATTTATGCCAGGGTCGATATTTTCCATGAGTCATAGTGTGCAAAATACAAGCGATGATGCTTAGGTGAACATTTATTATGAAAGCATGCGGTGGTCCAAACTAAATGCATACTTAATGCATATCTTCAGCTGAGAATAGTTCTATCAGCTATAAAAGAATAAAAAACTATCTCCAAAGTGTGTCTCAGGAAGAGATGCTAAACCCCTTATTTTTGTGCTGAAGACAGGACAATCCTGAAAGCACCCAGTTTACATCAACACCTCTCCTTTGGGTGCTGTACCTGCCCAAACTAGTGCATGAGTAGGAGGCCAGGGAATATCTCCTGTTGATTTAGCCCTCCCTTACACTTTGAAATCATGAAAGCCTGTGCTCAAAGCCTATCCTGGAATGCCAGCAATGCAGCAGGAACTGTGTAGGGTGCCCCAATGCTGCTGCTGATGCCAAACCAATCAAAACATTCAGTTGCAAATATAACTCCTGGCATTGCCAAATGGTGTCCCACAAGATATTCAGAAGCCCGGCCATTGCACCACATTAATTCACCACCACAGAAAAAATGTAAAAGCAGATCAGAGACCATATGGTGTTTGTGGCCTTTTGCACAGCTTCTCTTTCATCAGATTTAGAAGCATCTACAGCATTCAGTACAAACAACAAATAAAGCCATTTCCACAAAGGATGTTATAACATTTTTTGTGGCTTGCAGAGGAAAGACATTATAAAAAAGGGCTGAGGCCTGCTATAAATGACACTGCTGTGTGACTAGGCCTGAAGGAATAATGAAAGGCCCAAAAGGGAGAGAAGAAGGTAGTCATGGTCCAGCAGGGGAAGATGAAATTCTGGTTTCAAATGGCTGTCACCACAGGCAGGATAAATGGCTTGACAGAGTTTTGTGGTCTGTTTAGAATTTTTAACATTTTTGTCACAGCCTCCAGGAGTGTTTATGTGCTCTATACAAAAATAATTAACTCAGAAATGCAGTCCTGGGAGCTGGGACTGGAATCACATGTTTTTAAGTTTTGTCATCTTTCCAGTTCTTCTGCACTTCTAACTATTTCTATCTATGCATTTTCAGGAGAAAAAGAGAACATTATTGTAAACTATGTAACCTGTCTTTGTGGATTGTCTGCATTTTCAGTTTAAGAAATAAGATCCTGACTCATATTTCTTCTTTTTCTTTCACTCAAAGAAATATTTTAGTTGATCATACAATCACAGCAGAGAAAGAAGAAAAGACATTGAGAAAGTCTTTATTCAGAATAAAAATATTATATTCCAACAGCCCTGTATTTGATGCAATCTTTTAGGAAACATGCATTAAAGTTTCATAAAACACTACAAAGATGTAGGCAAAAGTTTCTCATATGTTGAATATTTTCTTAATCAGTGGAATATTACAAAAAATGTACAGAACTGTGTTATTCTCTATTTGGTGGGAAGAGGTTGACCTTGAATCCCAGTTTCCAGGATATGTTCACCCATTAATCCCATGAGAAAAAGAATACTCTTGCAAAGGTAGGGCATGACACTCTTCTCAGTGTTCATTGCAACTCCAAGCTGAATAAGAGTCCGGGTTTTTTGTTCCTCTCTCCTCTCCTCTCCCAAGTAAATCCATGCACTTGAACTACTCAGTAGAAAATGCCAAGTGGAAAATCAACTACTAAATAAATAAAACCCATATATATTTAAGTTCTTGTGAATCACACTTTTTAAAATCTANACCTTCCCGAAACCTTCCCGAAACCTTCCCTTCCCTTCCCTTCCCGAAACCTTCCCGAAACCTTCCCGAAACCTTCCCCTTAAAATCTCAGTACTGGTTTCCAAACCACTGTCTGATCATGTCTTCCCAAATTCCTTCTTCACCAACCCATTTTCACAAGATTTTTCTTAGGCGTTGTACAAAACACAGTAGCAGTAAACTAATTCAATGCACAAATTAAACAATTCTGGTGCAGAAGTTGGCCTTTTAATTGGCTTAGCAATACTCCACTATTCATTGGACTGAAGTTAAGTCCTTGATGCTTCCTTTTTCTCCCATCTTAAAATGGAGTTGTTTTAGTTAACTTCCTTGTGGCTAAGCCTGTCCTTCTTACAAAATATCCAGGAGAATTGTGACATTTCCTGGCAGTCTGAGCAGCGGTGTCAAGCACCGAATGAGCAAGCATTCAGTGCTTAGCCATGCATAGCCATGGCCTCATCCATAGCCATGGCCTCAGGATTGCTGCATGCTGGCTAGGCACTGCAGAGAAACTTGCATTGCTATTTCCCTTTTCAAACTAAATCTCCAAATCTGCCCATCCATGGTCACTTTGCATAATGATGAAGGCTCAGTTTAGTCAGCTTAACTTCAGGTAATTACCGAGAACACAGTAAGTTCATATAGACCTCTATGAAAAGACTCACAGATGAATGAATCATCCTTTGGGAATGACTGTTTCTTCACTGAGGAAAACCTAATAATTGTGACTCTTATTTCAGTGCTTTTAAGAGCACAAAAATTAACTTCAGTGCTTCAGGTAGCTGCCTTAAATCAGGTGGGTAAAGCCAGGCATCAATTTACACTAGCAGTATGCTAGGGCTCCTGTTAGAGCTGCAAAGGAGTAAAGCAAGAGACAAAAAATGTGTTCATACCACCTTGTTAGAACCAAGAAATTTCTAAGCCACAGACTAGAGAAGTCACAGAATTGAATCATAAGGGAAAATATTTTACAGAAGTAAGTACTGTAAATATTTTAAAAGTAACAGTTTTTAGTGAATAAGTGAATTTCCTTTTTTTTTTTTGCAATTTTTTGCTGCTTTTTTGCTGTACAAAAAAAAAATAGGATTTCTCTCTTTTATAAATACCAAAGAAGTATTGACTGTTCCTATATTACAGTGGAAGTAAATCACAGAAGAATGACACAGAAAATGTCGAATAAAGTCATAAGTTCTAATATCCAGCAATATATTTGGTGTTTGCTTGAACCACTGTAATAGGTCAAACTTGAACCAAAATGTAGAGGTTTGTTGTTCGTTTTTTTTTAAGTAAGAAGTCCTTACATAACTCCTAAATATTTAAGAACAGATTTTCTATTCTCCCTGTTTTTAATTTAAACAAACCCAGCTGTAATGGGAGAAGAAAGTAACTGAACACTCTCACATCCTCTATATTTATTCAGATTAGTGGCTAGGGGTGAAATTCTGTCCTCTGATGTGCATCTCAGGAATGATTTAGTGTCCAGAGACTTGAAAGACCATAGTCTCTGACTCATTAATTTTGCTCCAACCCTAACTTATTTCCCAAAGGAATTTCTGTCTTCTGATAGATTTGTAGAGAGATTTCTGCAAATGGCACACGAATGCATTTAACCTTAAATCAGTGACAATACCAAAGGTAAAAATACCATGAAACACTTCCGGCTTTTCCTACCTAGAGCAATTTTGACAATATGTTTCTTGGCTTACATTCTATGAAGAACAAGGAAAAATTATTAATCACAGAAGTCAAGAAGCAAGAATATAGATGTTATATTCTAGATGACATGTTCTTCAGCACTGGTAAACACCTGATTTCCCAATTCTTCCTATTAGGGAACGTGAAGAAGAACACCACATTTTCTTTTAACCTAGAGACACAGGTCTACTTATCAAGTAATAGGACCAAATAGCTCAGAATTCCTCCTAGAAGAAAACTGAGGACTTGACTGGAGCATGTAGCCTAAACCAGGAAATGACAATAAATGTTGCATTGCATCTCAACGTTGAAATAGCCCAAGAGACAAATTTCTCCTCAGTGAGGGAGTAGAAACACGGGTCTATGTTCCCAGTAAGTTTTCATGTTTCCGTGGGTAGACTTCGTAGGCTTTCTTGCAATTTACATTAAAAAAAATACGGACTAAAATATTTCACTGCCATGGGCGATAGCTGCTGAAAAATCACTAACAGTGTCTCATGAAGATTTGACTAGTAAACTCACTAATACTTCTGGATTCCAAAGCAGAAGGCTGGAAGTGCACAAAACCAGGTATTTCAGATGAGAATAACTCCAAATTATTTCTCCAAATTAATTCTGAGTAGAAAATGTGTAACTGTAGAGTAAAAGAACCACTAGAGTAAAAGAGCCACTATTAAACTGCATAGCTTTTTGCCACCACACAGATGTTTATATATTGCAAATCTTTAATGTATTAAAGTTAACAAGAATGTAAACAGATCTCCTGAATTTCTCCCAGACACAGTGAATTTCTGATAAACAGACTGTCAAAATATTCCACAGAGCTTCCTCTATTTGATTTTTAGGTAGCTGTGAAAGCACTTATTTTTCAAGATTTGTTCTGTTACAACCTGAAGAGACTGGGCTCTCCATCTCTCAGTTTTCTATATTTTATAGCATTGTTAGCATCATTTCAATTATGTTTGCTTTGATCTTGATGCAAGAGCCAGAATCCTGAAAACTATTAAGGACATCTTACTTCATGTATATCAATGAATAATTCACTATGAAGTCACTCACAGCTCATTTATCAGTATATCTCACCTTTATTTGGGTTGAAGTGAAATTTTAAAGTCATCAAGAAGAAATTTTGAAAAAACAACAGTTTCATTTCTTAAATCATAAATAAAATTTTAATTAAAAAGGAAAATAAATACTTAATATATGCAGGCTTTACAACATGTGAAAGTGGAGAGAATGAACTAGCATCAGTCTTAAAGCTATAGTCTGCCCTTCAGCAGATACATGGGAAATGACATTCTGTAAGAAGGATCTGCAACATCAAATTATGATCTTTCTCTTGTGTCCCAGTTTATTTTATCAATATTCAGTGAATGTGAAGATATTCCCTGTGTACCATAGACCAGGGAAGTGATTGTCGTTCTGTACTCACCACTGGTGAGGCTGCACTTTGAATACTGTGTCCACAAAAATATTGAGGTGCTGGAGCATGTCCAGATAAGGGCAACAAAGCTGGTGAAGGGTCTGGAGACTAAGTCCTGTGACAAGGGGATGAGGGAGATGGGGTTGTTTAGCTTGGAGAAAAGGAGACTCAGAGGAGACCTTATACCTCTCTACAGCTGCCTGAAAGGAGATTGTAGCAGGTGGGGTTCAGTGTCTTCTAACCAGGCAACCAGCAACAGGACAAGAGGACATAGCCTCAAGGTGTGCCACAGAAGGTTCAGGTTGGACATCAGGAAGAATTTCTTCCCTGAAAAGGCTGTTAAGCATTGGAATGGATTGCCCAAAATGGTGGTGGAGTCAATATCCCTGGAGGAGTTCAAGAAACTACTGATGTGGCACTTAGAGCCATAGTCTAGTTGACAAGGTGGTAATCCATCCAAAAGTCCCATCTGAATGCAACCAGGACAATCCATAAAGGTATGCTATTAAGAGAAGTATTTGGGATTTTTAATTCTACTTTTCAATCTTTCTCCTAAAGAACTAAACTAAAAAACCCAACCCTCCCCCCTTCAGAAAATGAACCAAAGAACCAAACAAAACGTAACTGCCCAGACTTTTCCTGTGGAGGGATTAAGAGCTTATTTATATTTTCCTAGAAGAACCTGGAAGCCCAGTTTTCTCACTGAATAATTAGATGGGCAACAAAAGTATCAGTTCTAACTTTTTTTGTGAACCTCCAAAATACTAGATTTAATCCTCAGATTATTTTAGCAGCCTGTGCTGAAAGAGGAATGAGTTCAACTCTCCATTACTCTTGGCCCTCAAATTGTTGAGCTAGAGTTAACCTATTGTAACAGCTTTTTCAATCTTTTCAAATGTGCACTTGAATTAAGAAGTGCAGTCAAGTTGCTAAATTTAAATTGCCTTGACTCTGAAAATGTCAGTTCAAGCTGAAACAAAATTGTTTTGAAAACTAGTAATTTAATACAAATTGACTATATTACAAAGTAAGCATATATTTGAGTATGCAAGCCCTATCTAATGCTATTCATTATACTCCCTGAGAACCTGTGAAAAATTAATATTCTATACCAGTTTTCCCTAGGAAATGGTATCAAATATCACATGAAAGGAGAGAAAATGTGTATTTTAAACCCACAAAATCTGATGCAGTATTTTCTTTCTTGTGTTTTTTCTACATAGCAGCAGAAATATAGTACATCTGCTTCCACAGGTGATGTCCCTTTCTCCCTTTGTCAAGCAACCAAGATTTATAAAGGCCCCAAGTAATTTCCAAGCTCCAAATTACACTAGATACATAAAGCACTTTGAAAATTTTAAAGAAATGCATTTAAGTTAATCTGCCTTCTCTGTACAGTCACTGAACGAAAAGAATCACCTTAAGGGCACTTCAGAATAGAAATGGGCACAGTCACTGGGAAAGCTTGTCTTTCTTCACTGTCTGGTCATTAGCACTGATTAAATAAAATAAAAAAAGGTCTTCTGGATGGCAGTTCCTTTGGGACTCATTGACAATATTCTCAAAAGATCAGTTTACCTATGTGATACTATGCACTCAGCAGCTGACTCACACTGTCATCTTCATCTGATAAATTCAGTATCCACTTCTGTCAGATTTTGCAAGAACAGTGTAGCATCTGGTCTGGCGCAAAACCCTGCAGCACAGTCTATTTCTTTAAAATGCTGCATTTTCTCTCATTTTAAATAACTCAAGCAATGAGGCTTCCACCTCCTCCTCTGAAAGACTATTAGCCCTGCATTTTCTCATACACTATTTTGCTTTGTATATTAATTCACATATTTTATTATGTTCATTAATAATATGCATTGCTTTAATAGGTATTTAGCACTTCTTTCCTTCAGCTATCAAATTTTCTTGTTGTGGGCATGTATTTACCAATGCTGTAGAGACTTCACCATAAGCAGAGTATCCAAACTGAGTATTTTTTCAGTGTAGCGTGAGTACATTTTTCTGGTATTAATTTAGCCTTTTCTACATATTTCTTCAATGATTATTGGCTTTGCTTTGCTGAATTATTATTCTTACTGACACTGTAATTGCCATCATACATAGCAATCTCTTTATAAATAAACATGTGGATGAACATTTGAAAACAAGCCACCAAAATAATGTAATGAAGAGCAATTTGCATTTAGCAGAACACCACAAAATTGTAAAATGCAACAACAGACAAATAAATATTTTTCATATTCTATCCTAAATTCTAAACTTCTCTAAGGAATCTGTGGCTTATCAGTCACTTACTAGGAGCAAGATCTGAGCTGAGATAGGGACACACCATGGCAGTAAACCACACTTGACCACAAATAGTGCTGCCTGGGAAATTATTTTCCCATCAATATTTACTTTCTAAGTTTTCACGAACTTTCTTATTCCACAATTGAAGAAACAAAGTTCCTCAAGAGTAGGGAGAGATCTACATCCATTCCAGAATGAGAAACAATGGGAGAGAAGAGGCTGGCAGGAACTGGCGCCATACATCCCTTAAGAGGACTGTATTCTAGTTCCTTACATTAATGAGGCAAAGCAGGGGCATGAACTGTTCTCTACATGCCAGCGAACACCAGTTACCAAATGTTGCACAGTAGGTGTTTCCTCTCTCTTTTCTGAAAATGGTCGATGGATGTGGGAAATATTTCTTGGGACAGCCTTCACTGGAACTGACATGTTTCTGAACTTTTTGCTGATTTTGAGTTTTCTAAAAAAAACCCCCACCTTCTTTCTTTAAAAATCTATTCTCACAGTTCCAGTTGTATACTAGAAAACAAAACATCAGCCTTGACAGCAGACCACACTGGGCCAGATCTCAGCTCATGAACTCTTGCCCCAGTGTAGCTTATCATTACAGAAATGGTACATCTTTATTTCCTATTTGTTTCCAAGCTATTCAGTATTTGTGTTTCAGAATATTTTCCTCTTCCTAGCATTTCCTCCTATTTTTTAATTCTTTTTGTCCCATTCCTCTAAACCCCTCCTTAACTTTGTACTTTTATCACTGGTTGTTGAGCATTTCTAGCTAAACAATAATAAGAAAAAAAAAAAAAAGAAATAAGTAGAAGTGTTTGGTCTTTCAATGGAAAAAGTTAGGCTACTTTCACTGGTTTGGGAAAATATTCAAATTTTCTTCAAATTATTTTAGAAACATATCTCAACCAGTAGTTTTTATTGAAAAAAACACCTAATGAATTTAAGCTAGTGCCTTAGAGCAAAATGAGTTCTGTTGATTTATGCAAGCAAGAGGTCTGACCTCAAGTCTTTTCTGTAACAGCAAGAACAATAAAGCCAAGAAAATACTGTCTTTACCTGGATATACATCAGTATATATCAAATACTGAAAACCTGGAAGGAAGCATTTCACTCAGATTTATACATCATTTCCATCCACTATTTCTCCTTAGAAAAAGCCAGCAAATTAAATAATTAGATATATAGTCGTGGTTGACAACTTAATTTATTTTAATGAGGACAGCAATATACCTGTTTTCAGCACAAAGAAACATTGTACTTTGACAAAGCACATTATATTGCCTCACAATGGAAGTGCTGCAGAAACAACTATTGAGAGTATAATAATATAAAGTGAAAATATGACAAAGATCTTTTTATTAGTGTCATTTTATTAATGAACAATACACATCAGAGGTTGCTGGGGCATGGTACTCTTTTATTTACAGGTTCACTAGAAAAGAGAAGGATCATAACTTAAAAACCACAAAGTTTCAAATGCATTCAACAGTTCCTCCCACTCGTGTGAATGAGTAAGTACTAATCTACTTGCAGCTATTATTTTAACCACTAAAACGATAATATTCTTCAACTAGTTTTTGTTGAAATGTAAGTAGTGGTAAAATAATAGAGAATTAATGAAACCAAAGCCATTGCGACCTGCAGTTGCCTTCCAGCAGAGCCAAGTCCATCAGAACAAGGGCAGGCCAAAGACAAGGCCTGTTTCTGCTTGTACTGACATGACATCTTATGCAATCCCAGGAATTCATCGTGGCTGCAGTCAATATGTGCTGAGAAACACTGAACAGTAGATGATGCAAATTCAGCTGAAACCAGATTTATCTACTAAACTGTGTTAGTATCTGCCTTAGTTTACATATCTCCATTTTACATAGTTTACATCGTCTCCATTTTACTTAGTTTACATATCTTCTTAGTTTTATATATCTCCATTTCAACTTCTGTGGAAAAAAAACACTAATTAAGCAAGATCCTGAGAAATTTTATTACTCTGGTTAAAAAATATTTTTTCCAATAATGTATTCCCTAGATTATGATATAATTCCCTGCTTTCAATATTAATTTTTTACCCCTGATATTTCCGCAGTGTTTCTGGTACTGCTCATGGGATGTGAAGCTGAAATATAGGAAGATTTGCACCATTTTATTCCTCTTGGCCAAGTTCCACAGCTGAAACAGGTAGAAGTTGTAATTGGAAGGTAGGGAGCCACCTCCTTCTCCATCAACCTCTGCAGCTGGAAGAGGAAACTCACAGGCAAAGATCATCATCTGCTTAGTCCTTCACCTAATACACAGCAACCACTGTGGGATGGTGAAAAGACCAAGAGGGCACACTAAAAAGGACCTTTGCTGACTTCCAAGCCAGCCCAGCTAGCACCAGAAGAATTTAGTGAGCAGCTGACTCAGCTATTTCATTATATTTTTTTGGTATTTCCTAAAAGAGATTAAAAACAGCATGAAGTATGATCATCTCAGCATAATTGCACTGCTGGACACTGTCTTGAGAAATCAATCTTAAACAGCAAAGCTTTGAAAAGATGTATATAGTTTAAACAATGAAAAATCAAAAGACACAGTAAGTTGACAGAATATAAACAATTTGATTTTGGATCATTCCCAGTTCTCAGTTTCCCAGTCCACACAGATGGAAATACTATTTGTAAGCAAAATTAGGAGGAAATATGCTGACGGTGTCTTGTTGAGAATTAAATTCCTAGCAGTACTTTTTGCTGGAACAGAGGAGAGTTATGCAGTCTGAAAGTAGAAATTACATCTTTCATGGCCACTTTTAAAAATGATGATTTCAAAGTACTGTAAAAAAACCTCCAGCTTACAGATCCAGAAAAGTAAAACGGCATAGGAATTTCAAAACTGTCAGCAATGAAGTATGACACAAGTTTTAGTGAAAAGCAAAGAGGAATTTGGTTCTTTACTTTGTTAACTTTTGACAAGGCCCAAGTACAGCACAGTGTTCTGAACCATTAACGAAAGACATTAAATATAAAGACAGAAACTAGTATTTCATAGAATCATAGAATGGCTTGATTTTGAGTGGACCTTTAAGATCATTTAGTTTCAATTCCCCTGTGCCATAGGTGGAGTCATCTTCCATCCAATGTAGTCTTGACAACTTCCAGGGATGAAACATCTGCAACTTACCTGGACAACCTGTTCTAGTGCCTTACCAGCTTCATAATTTTTTCATAATATCAAATCTAGACCTACCCTCTTTCAATTCAAAGCCATTCCCCCTTGCCCTATCACTACATGCCCTTTCAAAACTTCTCACTCCTGCTCCCTTGTTGGCTCCCTTCTGGGTACTGAAAAATTGCTATAAGGTCTCCTCAAAACCTTCTCTTCTCCAGGTTGAGCAACCCCAGCTCTTCAGCCTGTCCTCACAGAAGAAGTGCTCCAGCTCTCTGATCATCTTCATGACCTCCTCTAAACTTGCTCCATGACTTTCTTCTATTAGGGCCCCCAGAACTGGACATGGTAGCCCAGGTAGAGTCTCACAAGAGCAGATTAGATGGGGAGAATCACTTCCCTTGACCTGCTGGTAATGCCTTTTTTGATGCAGCCCAGATTGGCTTCCTGAGCTACAAATGCACCTTGCCAGGTCATGTTTGGCTTATTGTCAGCCAGCATCCCCAGGTCTTTCTCTGCAGGGCTGCTCTCAATCCATTCTCTCCCCACTGAGTATGCCCTCTCCACTTGGCCTTGTTGACCTTCATGAGATGTAAACCTCTCAAGCCTGTCAGGGTCCCTCTGGATGGCATCCCTTCCCTCCAGCATTTCACCACCACATAGCTTGGTGTCATTGGCAAACTTGCCAAGGATGTACTTGATCCTAATGTCCATGTCACCAGCAAAGATGTTAAACAGTGCTGGTCCCAATACCAACCCCTAAGGAGTGCCATTTGTCACTAGTATCCATTTGGACACCGAGCTGTTGACTGCAACTCTTGGAGTGCAATCACCCAGCCAAATCCTTATCCTCTGAGTGGTTCATCTATCAAAACCATGTCTCTCCACTTTAGAGACTAGGGTGTCATGCAAGACGGTGTCAAATGCTTTGCACATGACAAAGATAGATGGCATTTGCTCTTCCCTACCCATCATGGCTGTAACTTCATTGTAGAAGGCCACTAGGTTTGTTGGGCTTGACTTGGGCTTAGTGAAGCCATGTTAGTTGTCACAAACTGTCTCCTTGTTCTCTGTGTGCCTTAGCATAGTTTCTAGGAGGACCTGCTCCATGATCTTGCTGACCACTGAGATGAGACTGATCAGCTAGTAGTTCCCTGGGCCTTCCTTTTTTTCCCCTTTTTAAAAATGGGAAAATGTGAGTTATGTTTCCTGTTTTCCAGTCGATGGGAACTTCACCAGACTGCCACAACTTCATAATATGATGGATAGTGGCTTGAAAGATGTCAGAGCTCTGGAGGATTTCCCACTAATGAAGTTAATCATGGATGTATATTCAGGCATCTGACACTGCTCAGAACCGTATAGCCCTGTATTACTGCTTCTTGCCCCTCACACTAAAAATTATGGAACCAGATTTTTTGTTTGCATAACACCTAAAAGTCTCCTTAACCCAGCCTTTACATAATCTTCAGAACACTGTTACTCTCATTTCACATTAAACATTTATTCTAAAACTAAATTACACAGCTGCTTGCTTCCACCAATAAAGTTGTTTTGCTGTGCATTAGTTGTTGGGGTTTTTTTTTGTTTTGTTTTGTTTCTTTAGGGGGGTCTTTTTTTCTGTTTCTCTCTTATGCAATAGTGGCAAGCCTTAATGAACATATGCTGCCTCTTAGCGTTTGAGAACTCCTACTAAAGTTAAACTCAAATCGCTTTAACAGAACCCCACCAATAACTCCTGAATAATGGATTTATTAGACTCCCTACAATATAACCTATAATTTATTCTATAAGATGTGATAAATGACAAAAGATGAACTCTTCAGAATATTTAGAATATCATTCACTATTGATTTCACATTCTCGCTTATACTAGGTACCTTACAACACTTACCATCCTTGGAAAATAAAGTCTAGCTCTAGTTATTAATATCTTTATTTAAATGCAGATCTTGATTTCCCCTGGAGACAAGACTTAGCACTGAGCTATCAGGAGAAAAGAAGACTTTGAGTCATATATTATCTGCAAAGAAAGGATTTTTCTAGGGTTTGGTGAGTAATCCTTTTTTTTCCTTTTTTTTTCTGGTGTGCTAGCAATCTATAATTGTACATTTGCCTTTAATACCATATTGTACTTTCAGTCACAAGACCGTATGTAAAGCAATTGCTTTTGTATCAAGAGTCACTATGGAGATTACAGTCTACAAATATAACAATAATAGTGATGTTAATAATAATTGGTTGTCCTATGACATTTTCTTTTCAACATAATTCAGTAAATTTTAAATGGAGAGATAATTATTTTTGGTTTATGGATGGAGAACTGAGGCGTTCAAGGAACATGAAGATTGGATTTCAGTGTTTGCAAACCAGTTTATTAAGTTTTGCTTCTTCATAAATTCTTTATTCCACTAGACTCCAGCTGTTTAATTGAAACAGAAGTGTTACAAAGGCCTGTAGCAGGTGCTGACTCGGTGAGGTTTCTTCTCAGTATGCTGTCAGCTGATTAAGAACTGGTACAGAGCAAGAGAATATATTTTAAATATCTTGTTCCAGAGCATTTAAAAACTGAGTCTTTTTTCCCAAAATTTTTAACATAGATTGAAGTCAGCCAGTACAGGCACTGAAATGTAGTCCCAGGTATTTCTCCTGACTATGAATTAGACTGTATTAACCACTTCTTTAATCACATCATAGCTTTAATTTAATCACCGTACATGCGCCTCTCTCCCTGCCTTCTATACCTTAAAAGAAATGTTACAAAGCAGTAGAGAGAGAGAGAAAAAAAAGTTTTGTGACTTAAATGTAAAATCAGAATAACCTTGGAAGATATGCCCTACAAGAGGATTTGGTGCTCCATTATAGTTCTTTTCTGAAGTAATAAGGACCTTTCTTTGCACAAAGAGGGTCTATGTTGCAAAAAAAGGCAACTGACTTGCAGAGATTACGGTTAGTAAATATCTTCTAATAAGAAAGAGAAGCACAAAGGAGAAGAATTTGATAAGCTGATTTAAGAATTATGCTCACGTGATACTGAACAAAGAACGGAAACCAGAGGAAGAGTTACAACTTATCCCTACAGATTAGGAGATAATGGAAATACTCTAGATGTCAGGAGAGAGATGAGAACGAACATGGCAAGACAAACACATGCTTAGAGGTTCAGGGAAAATTCCATATGTGGAAAAGGTCCTTTTATAGGAAATTATTCCTATTTTATTGAAAAGAAAATAGGTGAAAACAGTTGCTTGGCTGGTCTGGCAGGATAACCATGGCTGCTCACAAGCATGAAGAACTTAATGAACTGGAAAGAAAGAAAAAAAATTATTTTTTAAGGACTCATTACTGAGGATAGAAAGAGTATTCTGCATTAACAGACAGATAGTAGGACGGATTTTTTTTTTCTTCCATTGGGTAGAATTCAATCGTCTTCAATTAGGAATGGCAGCAATATTCTGGATTTTGTAGTGAATGAAAAGAAATAACCATTTCCAGATGACTCACCTAATCATTAAATGAGTTCTATCCCTGAACATGAGAGATGGTATTCCAGTTGGGAAGGCCTTATCTGGGCTGTTTCTTCCATCAGCAGAGAAAGTCCAGATGATTACTCATTTCAAGACTTTTAAATTTAGAGAATGGAGATACCTTTCTCCATGGGCTATACAGAAAGTCTATGGAGCAGTTTAGACTAGATGCCTGACCTACATTACTAAAATAAATATTACTCACAACGTGAATACAGGATTATTTATGTCTCTTTAGTCACTGTGCAAGAATTTATTGGCGATGATCCATTTTAGTACATGTGCTATTTATCCATCTGAAGTCATAGAACTTGTGGGGAATCAGCTGACTCAGCCAGTTAGAGCACATAAACTAGCAACTACCAAGGAGGGTGTAAAGGAGAAACAAATGAACACTCATTTAGTGAAAAATCAAGATGTCAAGAATAAAACTAATCAAGGCACCAAGAAGCTTGAACAGAACTACTTTAGTTGCCTATATATGAATGGTAGAAGACCGGGTAATCAAAAAGATAAATTGGAATTGGAATTGCTCTTTTATGATCTAGCTAGTATTACTGAGACCTGATGGGAATATTTGCATGAGTAAAATGTTAAAATCATGGATATATTGGATTTAGGCAGGATCTAGTGAGAAGAAAAGAAACAAAGTCACTTTATATCAAAAAAAGGGTAAAACATCAGTGGAACTTGGTACAGAAGTTTAAAAGACAGTTTTTAGGACATGAATAGGCTTCATTATTATTTTTCTTTTCTGATCTGAAGTACATTGTCAAAATGACATAGTGCTAAGATTTAGAAAACCTTCTGCCTTGAAGGAAGAAAAGGTGCTTTCCTTCTTTACTGGAAGACTAGTACAAAAAAGATTCAATAAAAAGAGCGTGAAAAATTCCAGGTGAACTATATTTTGGAGATTAAAATTAAACTAAAAGGCAAGGATAAAAGTTTAGTGTTGTGGTATGTAACACTAATCCACAGATCACTCTCAGAGGAGAATTAACCTTTTTTTGTTTTTAAGTCTTTTAAAAGGAATTCAACAAAGCATCACTGAGCTGTCAAATGAAAATACTAAGTACACAATTTATCCTTTTTATTGATGTTTATCTATGTAGGGCTTTGGTTTTGTTTTCATTGGCTTTTTTTTCCCCTTAGGGAGTGATCCTATACTAATACAATTGCATGCTTTGTAACAGTGGGAGGCTATGTAAGAAATGAAATGGCAATGATTGAACTTGGAAAAAAATAGAGGCAGAAGGGAATAAAAAAGATACTCTGAAAGATTTTGGAAATGTCTTCTTGCATAGATGGTACAATGCAAGTGGTGGAAACTACTGGTTTGAACTGGTTTGCTTTCCTTTTTCTGAGATGGATAGATTATATTTATTACTATTTTAATTATTTGTAACAGAATGTTTCTTTCACTGTGATTTCTGAACCTTGACTGAAAAATTCATGGATTTTTATAAAAACTAATTTAATTTGTAATAGAAAAAGTTTTTAAAATTAGTTTATTAATTTTTGTGTGTGTGTGTGTTTCTTTTTGTAGTTTCAGTCAATTTAAAGACACCTTAGGTATCTTTTATATATATATATATAAAACATGCAATTTTCTGAGCCTTCTAATTATACTAAGATTTCTTTAATATTAAAACCTTATTACCTTTATTTATAGATCTGAAGTTTCCATTATAATATTTCATTATGCTACAGGAAAAGCAAAATACTGTCTTATTCTAGATAGTCCTCACAGAAATAATGAGTAATGGAAAAAAATATTAGAACACCTTCAGAGCTGCAAAAGGTTACTGAAAAGCTTGGCTCCATATCTGCATGTGTTCTGCCATCTGAGTTAAACAATACCAGAGAGTAACAGAAATTGTCAGTTGACCTTTTGATTAGACCTAGTCCTATCAAATATTATGAGAGTAATCAATTGGTACTAAACAATGAGAAAAAACAAGCAAACAAAATTATTTCATTAAATGACCTTTTTTTTTTAAACAGTATTAGCTCAAGAAAGGTATTTTTTGTTTTTAGCTTGGTTGTGATAGAAAAGAAAAACAGAATAATTCCCTCTAAGGGTACCAACTCAGTAGGAACAAAATCACAATGGTTATCTAAATCCAGCAACACTTAAAACAGCTTCTGCATTCTTCTGTGTAGCCCTTCCTCTTCCATCACCCTTACCCCTTCCACCCCAATAAGGTCTATCCAATGCCAAGGTTAAGTGCAGAACAGGAGATCAAAGAACTCCATGCAGGTCAGGACAGAAGGACACTTTGCTTAAGGATGCTTTGTCTTACAGAACTAGCTGTGTAGTGGACTGTGTGCACTTATGCACATACTGATATCCTTTATAGACAATGTAGGGGTTTCCAGTCCGGAGCCTTTAACTCTTGCAAAAGCCCTCGTTTATTACAGAAAAAAAAAAAAAAAAAAAAGCTTACTTAACGTCCCTATAGGCCAGCACCCACTTCATTTGGTTATTTTGTTAGCTATTTTTCTTACATTATATTCAATCACCATAAAAATGAATTTTTATGCCGACCTGAGGCTAGCTATTTTTATTGCAGGTTGTTCCATTCACTCTTTCTCCAAAATAGGTACAACTATTTAGCTTTGCTTCACAGTCCCCTAACTCTGAAGCAGAACTGCTCACCTTTTAAAACAAAAGTCTTTTCCCCTCCAGGTACAATAACAAAATAAATTGATGGTACAGCATATACAAACTTATTTCAGCCTTCAGAGAATTGCTTACTGCTCTTCATACTAAGACACATATAAACACGGTAATTCACTCTGATTTTATGAATTGCCTCCTGACTATCATTGGGGAGTGATGGCTAGGCAGTGCTAAATGAAAGCATCTAAAGCAGGTTGAGAATGACTGCAGAGTGCCTCTAAAGATCGATGAGTTGGCAGGTACTGTTATAAATTACCATCGGGTGCCATTCACAGACGATAAGAGCTTCATCCTGCATGACAGCCATTGATCTGATTCAGAACTAAGATGCAACCTTTGATGACACTCCTTGAGGATAAAAGGTTATGCTTCACATTTAGTTATGAATAATAAGGTCATGTTTTAATTAAAGTAGTATCTCAGTGGAATATTAGGGCAGTGAAACTATACAAATTAGTATGACTTGTATAGCAATTGTTTCTGGAAAACAGCCTCGTACTGAAGATAATAACAGAGAATAACAATGAAATTACATTAATGAGGCAAATAGCCCATGTCATTAGAAGAAGCTTAACTAGTCAGACCCAAAATTAGAAGAAACAATAGTTTGTGAGTTTATGTTTGACACTAAAGCTGGCAGAACAAGAAAATTTACATTAAGATAAGAAATACTTAAACTATATACCTATGTTTTGGTTACAGTAATTTCAGTACACTTCAATTAAAAAATAGTTTTTGCAAAACCTAATATTCAAGCTAAAAACAGGCCTGGGATTGACTGTTCATAGAGGTTTTTGAGTCTTTTTTTCTGGGAAAGTCAAATGACTGTTCACAATTTTCTTTTTTTGGCACAGTCCCAACAACATTCCTGACCAAGGCTTCTGAAAATAAAACTGGCCATATAACAAACATGTATCCAGAACAGCTATTAAATGGAGCAATTATTATTCATATGCAGCAAATATTATTTGTAAATATTTGTGAAACTTCTATTATATAATATAAGAAAATATAATTGATAAATATGTGTGCTGCTGATACAGCAAAATACTGAGGCTTGTGCTTAAGTAAATTATCTAACCAATACCAATCTTAGAAACTGAATTAAGTGATGTAGGGTGGAATACAGATATTATGCAGCCTACTTCATAGTAAATGAATAGCACATGTTCTAAGTCACACTCCAAAAGGCAATTTCACTCACCCAAGATTCAGAAATTAACCTCTCATATAGCAAGTGCTGTAAAAGTTCGGTCATGGAGATTTATCAAGAAAGTACCGATGCTACCTTGTGTATTCTGTCAGCATGGCAAAGTTTATTCATTTCTTTATTTTGACATACTGCAAAGCATGTACAAGCAAGACCTTCTTCACACCCACGGCTGTTGCAGCTTATGGTGTCCTCAATCCCATCTAAATGTTCATTTTGCAATTACTCTGCTGTCAAATGATAAGTGAAATATAGAATATATATGCAGTAAGTACTTAATAGCTTTAAAAATATACTTTCTATCATAGTGTCACCAGTTGCTTGTCAGAATTCATACATTTTAAAATGTTTAGTGCTCAAACTAGCAGAACACATCCAGATCAGAAACCAGGGATAGTGGCTCTGTAGGAGACCAGCTATGCAAATGCCTTGAAAACATAAATTGCTCTGAAAAGGCTGAAAACACAAGATCAGATTGGGAGGTCAAGAGATTATGGAAACGAGCTGTCCGCCTCCCGTGGTGCACAACAGATTTTCATTTCCCTTGCTTTTCCTAATGTCACTGACCAGCCATAAAGCAAAACTCATTTATTACAGACAACAATACTTGTTGTGGGGCTCTTAGTAAGTCTGGGCACTTAGAGAAATACAAAACTTCAAGGCAACTGCAGGACCAGACCAGTTACTTTGAACTGTCTTTAATTAAACCAAAACTGGGTTTGAAACTGTTATGAATTTGTTTATAGATGTTTTACAGTCATAATCCACAGCTTTGCAAGGCAGATACAGAGCTTTTTCATGCTGACAAGAAATGTGACATTCTATGTGCAAAATGTAACTCTACTGAATATTTATTTTGCTTGTGTTCTATATTGTTATTGATATCAGACTAAAATTCCTAAATTAGCACAATGCATGGGCAGAGAATATTCTTCAGAAGTTTCTGTCTCCAGAATCATTACCTAAGCTTTAAATCACTATTTTCTCCCAACAATTTTTATGCAAACTTAAGAACACTATTTAGCATAATGTGGTTCTGATTTTTCTTACTTTCAGTTTAAGTGACGAAATGCACATTCCTTGCTTAAATAAAAATAAAAATAGTACTTCAAATGTTTCAAGACATATCCTGGGTACTTAGAGTCATATGCTATAGACTTCTGCACTATGAGGACACAGAGTAACCTTAATTTTAGATCAAAGTCTTTTTTTCCAAAATCTTACCAGATCAGCAGTACCTTCCAGATTAGAAAAAATATTCAAGCCAATCATGGGTGTACACAGGGATTTGGTAGAAGAACAAAACAGTTACAGTTGAGATAGATACATGCATATATGTTGACATAATGCAAATATCTAATATAGCTATCCCATTTACTGCTCTTGGGTGGGAAAATAAAACTGCACTAAAGAGATTAATTAGGAATAAAATTATATTTTCTGGCAGTAGTCCCATTACAAAAGCTTATTCTTTCTACTTTTTTTCCTTTTATTTTTTTATTTAAACAATTTTCCTGTTTCATACTGGTCTGTCCTTTTTTGTGCAAAAGTATGTATCAAAACAAGAATTGTGGTCAGTATTCTTCAAATGAAATCAGTAAGAATTACATTAATAGTTTTAAAGGATGAGATCATGATCAATACCTGGATGGTATTTGAACTATCAATTTGGTTTTGAAAAATGCTCAGAAATTTCAATTTCTAACCCAACATAAATGTATTGCTTTCAGAGGGGTATGGCAGCATCCTATCAGCAAAGGGTCTTAAGAAGACAGACTATCACAAACATTAAGATTAAAAAAAATAGTCACATGCAGTAGTTCACCTGTCACCTACAAACTCACAGCCTCTGAAATATTAGAGGTTTATCTGACAAACAACCTGGATTTGATTCCCAAATACTTCATGACAAAAACTCAAACAGCCATTTTCCAGCAATCCAACAAAACATAAAGGGAGGAAGGGGCAGCAGATTTCCATGCTGTCGAAAACACTTACATAGTGTGTGGAAAAGAAACAGATACCTGACCATGAAATAAAAAGAAATAAAGTTACATAGTAAAACAAAAGCCAGAAACTTAAAAAAAAAAGCCTAATGGCATATGCTTTTTTACCTGCAGGCAAAGGAGACTTGATTACGAATTTCCAGGTGCAACAGCACAGTCACAGTAAATGCCAATACTAGTACAAATTTCCTGAGAGCAAAAGAAGGTGTCTAGAGGTACAGAATATTGTTTGAAGCTCTTCTTGGTTACATCTCAGTAGAAGAACGTGTAGAAACACACTGAAGATCAAAGGTCTAAATAATTATCTTCTTTATTAATTAATTCTAAAATTATATTTTACCAATGTCCCTAAGGTATGTGTTTCAAGGATATATTACCAGTATTGTAATACATTCACTTCAGTGCAAATAGTATTTACCCTTTGGTGATTGATTAATTATGACCACATCAAGAAGCCTCTGTCTTCCTCCATCATTTTGGCAAAAACAATATTCCATTTTTTTTTTCTTAGTTAGACACCCTTCAAAGAGGTAAGACAAAACATGATATCAATACATTTATTATGAGGAAAACTGACTTTTTGAAGTACAAAATTGACCAACGGGATTTGGTAAGAAACATAAAAAGGAATTATAAATCACATCAATGATAACATTTAAAAGCTCCCCTAGATTTACTTATGTATTCACCTTTATGATAGAGTTTAAACTAATGCTATATTAAAGCTTCTTTTGAAATCTAAAGAGTGTTATAGACTGAAGACTGCCATCTCCTAAGTTTGTTAAAATGTATTACAATTAACACTACCATTTCATTTCTGCTCCATTTCCCTTTTGGGTTACATACATTTTCCCTTAGTGTGAAGCAGGCAAGATCCATTGTATTGACAGTCTACGTTTGGTATGTTAATTAGGAAACCACCTGATCAGTGGATGAGCCAACAAACATTCTTGCACTCCACACATTAGAAGTCTTCTCAGAATGTATATTTTGCAGGTTTGTGTTAAAACCAAAAATTATTTAAAAATTGCTTTAAAATCTCAAGGACAATTATTAGGGGATGAGAGAGGGAGAGGCTTGGGTTTTTTGGCTGTTTTTTCTCACTGACATCCAACTACTGATTTCAATGTTCTGGGTTTATGACTACCAATACTCAGCTAAGTTTATATTAGGACTATATCCAGCAAAGCACTTAATATTTAGTTTTGAAATATAAAAGGATATCCACTGATCTCACTAAGCTACAAGAATCAATCTAACAGAATCCAGCTGAAAAAAACTAGCACATTTTACTTCCCTTCATTCATCTTATTAGAAAAGTGAGCAAACTATCCCCTGAAAAATATTAAAGAAAATTGCACACAAGCTTACCCCCCGCCCCACAGATGCAAATAACTGTATACAGACAAGATACCATTTATGCAACCAAACAAAGCTAAGCAGGTAAGTGAGAATCTGAGATGCATTTCTAAATCAATTTTAAAAACATAATTTACTGAGTTTTCATTGTTTTAGACAGAAATACTATTTTTAACAATTCACAGCTCATTGCTATTTTATTAAACACAAATAATAATTATTTATGCACTTCTGTGACTCTTCAAGACACTGCAACATTGCAGCTGAATAGCTAAAAGACTATATAATTATTTTACCATAACTACTTGTCAGTGTCAGATTTATTCCATGGTATTGCACCATCAGGACTCAGTTATGTCTCTTATTTCTATTATATCACAACGAAACATTGAAAAACCAAGCACAGTTTTAAAATTACAGTGACTTGTGCTGTCCCTCAGGGGTCTGTACTGGCACAAGTACAGTTTAATGTCTTCATCAGTGACACAGACTGCAGGATTGATTGCACCCTCAGCAAGTTTGCAGAATGACACCAAGCTGTGTGGTGCAGTTAACATGCCTGAGGGATAGGATTTCATCCAGAAGGACTTGGAAAAGCCTGAGAAGCAGGCCCATGGAAACTTCATGAGGTTCAACAAGGCCAAGTGCAAGGTATGATACTTGGGTAAGGGCAATTCCAAGAAGAAATACAGGCTGGGCATTGAATGGTTTGAGAGCAGCTCTGAAAAGGAAGACTTGGGGGTGTTGGTGGATGAAAAGCAGGACATGACCTGGCAACGTGCGCTTGCAGCTGAGAAAACCTACTGTATCCTGGGCTGAATCCAAAGTAGCGTGGCCAGCAGGGCCAGGGAGGGGATTCTGTCCCTCTACTCTGCTCTGGTGAGACACCACTTGGAGTGCCAGCTCTGGGGTCCTCAGAACAAGAAAGATGTGTACCTGTTGGATCAGGTCTGGACGAGGGCCACAAAGATCATCAGAGAGCTGGATTTCCTCTCCTATGAAGACAGGCTGAGAGAGCTGAGGTAGTTCAGCCTGGCAAAATGAAGGCTGTGGGGATACCTCATTGCAGTCTTTCAGTATTAGAAAGAGGCTCATGAGAAAGAAAGATAGGGACAGACTTTTTTTTGTAGGGACTGTTGTGACAGGACAAGGGATAATGTTTTTAAACTAAAAGAAGATAGATTCAGACGGGAAGTAAGGAAGAAATTTTTTACAGTGAGGGTGGTGAAACACTGGCACAGGTTGCCCAGAATGGTGGCAGATGCCCTATCCTGGAAATATTCAAGGACAGGTTGAATGGGGCTTTGTGCAACCTTATCATGACGAAGATGTCCCCGGGCTCATCTGTCATTGCAGGGGGTTGTACTAGATGATATTTAAAGTCACTTCCAAAGTAAACCATTCTGTGAGCCTATGATTCTGTGATCCTATGATTATATTCTTGCTATTTTAACTCCATGCAATTTATTNTTTTGGTTTTTTTGGTGTTTTTTTTGGGGTTTTTTTTTTTTTTTTTTTTTTTTTTTTTTTTTTTTTTTTTTTGGCCAGAGTGACAGGTCCCTTTTCTTTGCACCAACCTTTTTTCTCAGTCATGGATGCAGACACACTTAATGACAATTCTGCCTAAGAAGGTAGAAGTGAGGACAGTTGCTTGGCTAGTAGGTTCCACTATGCTAATTACAGAAGTTGGTCAACCACGTTCTGGTCTGACCCTAGTCCTAGAAAAGGCAAGGAGATAGCCCAAAGGAAACTTACTTGGGACTGAGGTAAATGTAACTCTGACCACAAATGTGAAAGTCCCAAGAGTGGATCACGAGCCTTCATTGCTCATATCTGAGTTGCAGGTGGAAATAGTACTGCTCTAAATCATTTATGGTGAACAAGTTTGCATAAACTGCAAACCCAGGAAAACGTGAAGAATGCATTTCTCCATTATCCTCAGGCACTGGCTCTTGGTATGATTTTACATATGCTGCTTGTTATGATGATATTGATCACTAAGTCAACAGAAGCGCTCACAAGGGAGTGCAGATCTCTTTACTACTGCTCTGTAATATTAAAATATCATTACTGAGACACCAACTTTTTGTTCTGCTGTAATGTAATTCTCTGATGGTTGCTTCCTGAACTGAAATTTGAAACTGTCACCCACAGATTTGTAGAAGTGATTTGACTTCACTTATAAGGAAAGTGAAATTAAATATTCATCCCTGGACTGCATTTCAGGTTCAAACTGACTGAAGTTCCTCCAGGCAAAATGTACTTAAGTCGCAGAAGATTTTTTTTAGTTTTAAAAATTCAGGATGTCTATTTATCAGGGCTGGACAGTCAAATAATCATTTATCTGGAACTTCTGTACACAGATATTCTTTTCCCTGCTTTGCAGCATGGTTTTAATTATTATGGCTAGGTAAACTACTTCCTAACATGGATTAATTTCAGTACACTGAACATCCAGACTGAACTCTTCAACATGTAGCTGTTCAGATCAAATAACAAAAAAGTGGTGGAAGAGCTTAATTTTGGACCATCTGAACTTTTCTACATTGGTGAGCATTTCTGCAGGTAGCAGCCTTTGAAATTAAGGTAAGCAATTACAATAATGATAAAAGTCCAGTTGAGTCTTTAAATGGATGTAATGTCTTGAGACTTAGCTTTCAATTTACAGATTCACTTCAGGGTTTACCCACTCTGGAACCAAAACAGTCAGAGCAAATAAAGATAAAATACTATAGTCCCCCCGTAGATGAGATTTCCTCTGAATACCAAGAGCGATAAAATTCAACGATCCAAAACACAGGAGCAAAGGATTCTTCCTCACAAGGGAAATTCTTTTTTTGGGCAGACAAATTAATTGAAAATGGCCTGCAGACTTGAAAATTGGTTCCTTTAAAGAGCTCAAGTGAAAAAACACTATTTTATTTAGAATTTTCTTGTTTTATTCTCACTGTTCTCACTCTAACACTGGGAGTATAGCATGGAATTTGGTGATTTTAAATGCCATATTAATAAATTCTACTTAGATATACATTATATTCAGGAATGTCACAAAGCCATATATACTCACGCTGCAAAGAGTGAGCCAGATACTGGAGGAACCAACACAGGCAAAGCTGTCAAGAGACTCCGTAAGCTCTAAGTTCCACACAGACTCATGCTACCCAGGCAGCAGAACAGAGGGGAGGCAGAAGGATTTGGGAAAACATTTAGTTTGTGGTTGTTCTCCCATGACTGCTGTCAAATGGTGCTGATAAATATATGACAATATTTAATATCTTCCCTCCTTTAGCTAATATCATCATTTAGTCAAAATAATAATAAGCAAATAGAAGTCCTATAGAATCACAAAATCTTTTTAAAAATATATGTGACACAAAAAAGCAGGTATATATATTTAACTATTCATATCTTCTTCTAAAAATTTACAACCATCTGAGATACTCAACTCTATATACGTAGAAGGGCTTTCCCTTTCAAAATTCATTAGTACAGTGTTTCTTTCTCTCTGTGTAAGATGACTTTGTGATAAAGACACTTCCAGACATATTTTGCAGGGCTCCTCCTAGCTTTAATACAGCTGATGTGCTAAGGTTGAGGTGGAGCATAAAATAATTGCCATTATGAAGACAAGGAGAAGTGGAAGTCTATTTTTGGAAAAATAAGCAAAATACATGACAAATATTCAAGGATAAGGCCAGTACTGGAATGAGAACCACTGCTTCTAATGGACAGTTGGTGCCGTTAGTTAGTCCTGGCCCCTTCAGCTCTGGAGTAAAACTCCAACTTTCAATTAAAAAAATAAAAGTCAAGTAAACACCAGCAAATACCCAGATTCGAGCACAAATTCTAACCCTTGTTTTGGAACTTCTGACTCAGGCCATGAGAGATTTATTCTAGTAATGAAATGTGGGGTTTCAGTTTCTTCTGTTTGGTCAAGAAGACTTAAAAAAAAGCATTGAAACCTAGTCTAGGAGTCTCTGTGTCAACTTTTCATACATAAAGAAATTTTACTTCATTTTTTAATGAAGGACTAAGTATGATTACATGGCATTTAATTTGCAGGTAGGAGTTCAACCCAATAAGACAGCCTAATCAGCATGACTTTTCTTCTAGATTGCATTCCTATTTTTACAGGAATTTCCAACTTCTATTAAATTAATGTTCTGCTTTGTCTTTGATCCATGTTGTACACACAACTTCTTCTTTTCTAAGATTTTAAACTTTCAGACAAGCTCTTGCATTTAAATCTATGACACCCATGCTTATTTTCTTTGTATGATGTAACAGTATGTCTCTCCCCAGGCTTTTCATCTATATCAAAGACAGTCTTGGCCTCATGCTTTTCCTCCTAGTACAAAATACTGTGCAGGGAAATTACTTCTAGATTAAATTTGGTTTCTGTCTAAGCAGGTGTCAGAACCAAATTATGAAAGGACCAACTCAAATTACTAATTGCAGAAAACATGCTTTATCTCTGCTTCTTTTTGATGAACAGCACAGCTAGAAATATTTAATTATTGTTTAATTATGTTTACTAGAAGTACGTACAAAAGCTATAATATTCCAGGAATGAATTCTGGGAAAGAAACTTTAGTCAGTGCTGTCAAGGCAGAGAATGCAATACTTAAACTTATCTGTCACTAGAGATACTCCCCACCTTCCCCCATTCCCCCAATTAATTTATATTCATAACAAGAACAAAGAAATTGCTTGCTGTTCCTCATGGATCGAAATTCCTACTTAAAAGAAAGGGAAACTATTTGAAGAGGATACAAGTATCAGTAATGTGATTGAATTCTTTATCCCTTGGCATCATGAATTGTCCCTGAGTAATGGCTTAGGCTTTGTCCCTAAATCATTAGCACATTCTCTGAAACTGTACGTGTACCTGAAATCCCAAGAGAGTTTTCATCTCCAATGTGAAATAATAAAAACAGTAACATCTAGCTATCAAATGTCCATTTCACATGCCAAACTAATTAATTATCTAATTAATTACTAATCGTGGGGCTGTGACGAAAGTTTCTAAGGACAGGTATTTTGAAAAAAGATTACTTGTTTATCGTGCCACTACTTATAATCTGACTCCAGTGGATTCAGAGAGATTCCACACAGGATTGTACTTTACAATGCAAGAAGGAGGGCAAAAAAAAGTTACAAAAGGATTTCATAACAGATAAAATGATTCAGGGTTTCTGAATTTCATAAATAATTATTTTGAATGGACACACTTCTTTCAGTTTATGGAATCATCTATTTTCAATCCTTAAGAAGCCCTAGAAATGATGCTATGTTCAAACGCAGTGGTGAAGAAAGGACATAAATATTATAAAGACAATTATCAATGTTTTACATAATAAGCCTATCTTTAGCATATCTACAACAAACCAAAACTAAATTTTGAAGGCTTCAAGAAGTCCTTTACAAAAATTAGGAAAAAATGAGGGATCATTTTTCTTTGAGGTTTTTATCAACAGAATGATTGTATTTTATATCTTGGTATAATTCATGCTCAGAATAAGTTGAGAAATACTTCTATGAGGAAAAATTAATATATGTTGCTGCTATTTTACAAATCTGTAAATTGAAAATGAAATTCATGAACATATGGATTCTCTGCTTTCAAATATGTGTTACAAAACTCTTATTTTAAAGTGATAATTTACAACTTAAAGAGAGAATCAGCTCTCTTTAGAACTCTTAAAAGTTACACATGTAAGTGTGAAGTAGTCACGACTGCGTCCTTTACAATCAGTGTGGAGAATCAGAGTACAGAGTTGATTTAAGTACTCATCTAACAGATTTGAAGAGATATGGTGCATATTTCCTTTCATTTCATAGAAATATGGTTGAATATGTCTTCTTCTATGGCTGACATCTATATTTAAGAAATCTACCTTAACACAGATCAGTCTATGCTAGGGTGTGTAAAACACAGAGCCTGATATGAAATGCAATTTTCTGAAATACCTAATAGAAAACCAATGGCAAAGAAGTGGAATCTCATTTGCTTTTACAAAAATGTCACTGTTTTACCTTAAGAAGAACACCACTGAAATCAATTAAGTTATTGAAGCCAGGATTATGGTTTTTTAAAAAGGACTAAAAGGACTAAACAAAGTTTTTTATAAAATGGTATGAACTCATCTATGCATATGAGAGTTTCACGAGAACTCACAGATGCCTTGTACTAACTTGTACTAACTCCTTAGTTCAAAATCATACTGACTGTCTGAAACAAGAACTGCTTGCTTTATGTATGTTTTCTTATAATTCTTCTATCATTACAATAAATAACGTATGAATTCAAATAAGTACTTGGAAAAAAAAACAAAACAAAAACCTGACATATCTCTAAATTCAAATTTTTCTATTAGGACTGTCCAGAGATGTTATTTGAGTGGGAGAAAAAAGGCTTTCCCTTTCTTGAAATGTAGTGGAATGAACATGCCTAATGAGAACACAAGCAAGAGTCAGCGTCATGTAAAAAATCAATGGATGGGGATTACTGAAACATCCAAATTTCCTAAACCCTGCTAATAAAACATCTTTTGCCTAAACAGATTATTCTGTGGCAGAAATAAGATATCTTACTTGTGGGTCTGTCTAAATTCTTTCATACAAACTGTTACTAGATCACAAATGTGGGGGTTGTGATTCTAGTGTTAGAAGGAACATTGTCTGAGATACTTTTTTAAAAATTAGTAAAATTGCGTACTCAATCACATCAAAAGTAATGTAGCAGGGCCAGACTCCTCTCAGTGGTGCCCAGTGACAGGACAAGGGACAATAGACACAAACTTTATCACAGGAAATTCCACCCAAATATGAGGAAAAACTTCTATACTGTGAGGATGACAGAGCACTGACACAGGCTGTGGAATCCCCTATACTAGAGATATTCAAAACCTGCCTGGACACAATCCTGTGTAACCTGCAGGGAGGTTGGAGGTTGTCTGGAGAGATGATCTCCAGATAACCCCAACCATTCTGTGATTCTGTGATTTTCCAGCCCAGAGACAGTTTTGTATTAGGAGCTAAACATCAATCAAGCTACCTTTTGGTCCCCAAAACTCTTACTCATTTACAAGACTGCAGGTTAAAATAAAGTTGAAATTTGTACTGCCCAATATTGAATACAGTTCAGTATAGCTTGCTTCAATAAAAGTCACACTGGAAAAATTACAAAACCTGATTGAATTGCGTACTTAGTCTGTCAAAAGAAAATTCACTCATGCAAACAGAATTGTACAAAAAATACATATTTATTTTTAAGAAATGAACCAATAAATCCTAAATAGGCATTAAATGAATCATACATTTCAGTATTTTAATGATCTAAGAAAATTCCTAATGTCTAATGAGGTGTCAAGAACATATCTTCAGCTTCTTGAAGTTCACCAATTCCTCACTTACACAACTCTACATAATGACTGTTTAGTACTACACTTAGCACTGCAATTATGGGCACTATTTAGAATCTATGGTAAAAAAAGACAGTTGTACAAAGCAATTTCTGCAACACTCTAATTATTATCAGTGACATTCCAGAGCAGCAATTTTCTCATACCAATTTGACAAAACTTAAGTCTCTCAAAATTATAAAAGTTTGCATATACTAAAACTACACCACAATTCTCGTATTTGTATTGAATTCTACTAATAACGCAAGTGACACTATACACTGTGTGCAGTGCAGAGTGCAACTATTGTCTACAGTGTTTTCCCCAAAATCAGTAGCTCAGGTTGTGGCTCATTAGGTTTTGACTTACACCATGAAGCTAATATTGCACAACACATGTTAATAACAGAATTAGTGATGCCTTGGTGTCTAAAAGCGGCTATGTACAAGATATTCACACATAGGCATAAAGGGTATAAGTAAACACCACACCAGAAGAACCTCTTTTCTATTCTTCATCTCTCCACATCTCCCTCCTCCTTCTTTTATTTTTGGGTGGTTATATGCACTTTAACTCTTACTGGTGCAATAAGGCTTACTTAAGGCTCAGCCATATTATCCAGCAAATGAGGTTTTACAGGCATGGGCAAGTCAATCTATTTGTAACCAGCTGCTTGTTCTTAGCTCACAGAAAATGCAGGTAAACTGATTCATAACAACATTTTCTGGCTGTGGTACTAGTAGTTTCATTCTGCATCTAGCTTCCACTGTGCTTACTGGTAATTTCCAATGGCTTCTGCAGTAAATGGGTTTTTTTACTGCAGGTAGATGAGAATGGAAACTGCAAGGTAAAGTCCTTTGCCTCAACTGCATGATGTTTAGCAATAGTGCCATATATATCATTACCTGTGAAACTAAGTATCACAGGACAACAAAATATGTGGCTAGGAGTAACCTGGTCTAGCGGAAGGTGTCTGTGCCCAGGGCAGGGGGCTTGGAACGGGGTGATCTTTAAGGTCCCTTCAAACTCAAAACATTCTATGACTATATGATTCTGTGATTTTGGACCCTGACAGGTGAATTGCAAAATCATTCTTCCCTTAGTGTTATGTTCCTCCACAACTTAACTTGCACAAGAACCCTCAGCAAACAGGATTATAATAACAGCTATAGGAAATATTAGTATAGAATATGTTCCTATCTTGTTTTCCATAAATATACTTTACTCTCAGTCAATAATTTCATTTCATAAAAATATTATAATCATTTTTTCCCTTAGTTCTCCAAACAAAATAACCTTCTCCCTCTCTAGTCTGAATTTCACACAAGAAAAAAATTCAGGACTTTTTTTGTTTTGCTTTGTTTTTGAAAAAGAAATATTATTCTGACAATTTGGACTTTTAAAAATGAGAAGCAAATTACACTGTTATTTACCTGGACATTGACAAGAGGATGGGTGAACTGTCCATGAAATATAAACTACATCTTCATGTAGGACATATTTTGCTGTCAGCTCAGTTTAGACATCTTAAGTGTTTTAAAGAGCAGTCATAACTTTTTGTAACCTCAATAGACGAGGTATGCACTTAGGTTACAATGTAAGATGTGCCCAAAAGTATGTATTCTATCACCATCTTCATAAGCTGTTAAAACCAGTGGGACAGTGTTCCCCCACCTCCTTCATGACTCATCCCTGATAAACTCATGGGGATATCCTCTGTTAATGGGCCAGCTGTTGACACCAGGAAGGGCAGAGTTCTTTATCTCTCCCATGACCCATCCTCCCTCCAGGGGGATATCTTCTGTTAATGGGCCATCGAGTCTCACGGCATGACTGATAAAATTACATCATCCCACTGTGAGATGCTCTGCCCAGAGGGAGGAACCAAGCATTACATACTGGATATACGCTAAGGTTTGGAACACCACAAGCAGCCTTTCCCACAGGATTGCCAGAGGACAAGAGCTACACAACCACCACTGGACTTCCGGAGGAGGACCAGATCTTTTCTACAAGATCGCTGCTCCAACAGAACCACTTCAGAGAGAACTGCAGCTGTCACCTGACCGGACTGCTACCACCACCCTGCCCGGCAGGGTGTCAGGTCATACCCTGACGCTGTCAGGTTAAACCAGTGTTTCTGTATTATTGCTTTGTTTTATATATATATATATACACAATAGTAAAAGAACTGTTATTCCTATTTCT
Organism: Platysteira castanea; assembly: GCA_013397175.1. Lineage (NCBI taxonomy): Eukaryota > Metazoa > Chordata > Aves > Passeriformes > Platysteira > Platysteira castanea. The sequence continues at coordinate 535,589 of VYXC01002665.1, read as the reverse complement.
CATATCTGTGCCTGAAAGCCCCTCAATTTCAAATTTATAATAATTCGGCGGGAAGGGGGTTGTATTTCCCATTCCAAGGGGGACTCCTGCCTTCCTTTGGTAGACACCTGTCTTTTAAATCAAGACAGCACTGTACTGTCAATTTAGGCACCCTGCATATGCCAATATAGTAGATACTACTTCTATACTTTCTTACAGTTTTTGCATTTAGGATTTTTTTTGGTGGGGAAGAGAATTATAAGGGGATTTAATTTATTACCTTTTTAATTTTAGTGACAGACATGAAAATGAGAATTAAATTATCTGGAATATCTCACATTCAATGATTTTGTATGAAAAATAAATTGTACTTTTTTTTCAATATTGTTGTCCCTAAAGTTTTGTTAAATCTTAAGCTCTATATATGTTACATAGCAACTTAAAAAGCATGAATATTTTTTCTCTGTAGCCCTTTTATCTTCAAAGATACCTGTTTTGGTACCTGGATATCTTTTACATAACTTTGTTCTCCAGTAAAATTCCAATGTCCTTGCTCTTTGCTTTAGAGAAAAAAATGAAGCCTATAAGCTCCAGGCATATCAATCAAAAACAACAGAGTCAGCACTAACTCTAATAATGAAAACCATGATTTCATAAATCATCCTCCAGAGGTTGGGGTCATCTTTTAAAAATTTTTTATCAGGCACAGCTGAAGATTTCTCAGACTCTCACTCTTCTTTCTTTAATGAAAACAATATGAAGGATGTCAGCATACAAATGATGTGACCCTCTTTAGCTTAAAAATATCCTGGAAATGAGAAGTCTATGCTTAGTTTTGTCCTTGAAATCATGGAAGTCAGGATATCCACCTCCCCTCCCACAAAGTTCAAAGAAAAAGTTTATCTCAAAGCTCCATAATGAAATAAAAGTATCTAATCTTAAGTAGACTTAATTTAATAAACTGTAGATTTAATTGGAAGAACCTGGTGGTATAGGATATTTTCTCTACTGCCTGTATCCACTACATAACACATTATAATTGCCTAATTGGCTTTTGTTACTGCATGTCCTTAAGCAAACCAAGAGCCCTCTATTAATGGAATGACATAGTTTTAATTCCATCAACAAGTTTCAATATATTACCTCACAGTTTAGACATTTCTGTAGTTTAAAAAAAAAAAAAAAAACACTAGCAAAATATGAGTCCACTGTTCTGTCTTTCAAGACTAATACATGAAAAAAAAAAAAAAAGAAAAAACAAAAAAGATGAGTATGGCATTCAATCTCTGCTAGGAAAAACCATATTTTTTATCCTTCACCTCCTGGACCTGATGCCCCACTGTGCTTCTGTATGTTTTGCACTCACACAGCCTGACGTGACAACAATATGCAAAATTCCATTAAGTTTTTTGCAAACCTCTAATCTACTCCCTCATTAACAAAATAATTATCTCCTAGTAAAAAAAAAACAAAAACACCAAACCAAAACAAAAACAAACAAAAACAAACAAACAAACAAAAAACACAAAAAAACAAAGCAGAAAAAGCCCCAAAAAAACAAAAAACCCCACAAACCAAACAAAAATCCCAAACCAAAAACTGAAACAAAATCTAAGACATATCTAAGGCAAAAAGACCTATGGGAAGGAAAAAAACCCGTAGTTTCTATCTGTAGAACTGAAAGAGTATTCCAAAAACATGACAGCTTTAAAGAAGCATTGCAAGACAACAAAAATAGCTGTCTTAGTTAATTGCATCTGCACTATTCTGTAAACAAAACCTTTGGGTTTGATTTTTACTCAAATTAGAAAATTTTCTATGTTAATATGGGACAGGTCATGATTATTTGTTCAGTTTTGCTCTTGCAGAAGGATATAAATGCTTTGGATGCATCTACACTGCTGGCTGAGATGCATCTTTAAAAATAGACTCATGCATTGTACAGAGGGCAAAACTGCAAGAACAGATCCATTCTGACCAAAGTCTGAAATAACATGGATGTGAACTGAGATCTCATTGGCTGAACTATGTACCACCTTTTATGAAGGAAGAGATACAGCACTTGACTGCAATGAGAAATACCAAGCTGTGGATGCTATTCTGAACAGATAAAGATTTTTTCTGTGATAGCACAAATTAAATTCTTACCTTTGACTGAAGCAATACAATCAGCTCAAAATGTAAAGAGAAAAAACTCCAGGAATTGTCCACAGGCAAAAAGGGACGTCTCCTGAAAAGACCTGAAAACTATATTGCAAACTTGACTTAGATCAGACCTCAGCCTGACCTGGTGATGTCAGCTCCATAGCACCTTGCTCCTACGTTTAGATCACCCAGCAGAGCTTTTCTGCCAGCATATGTGAAATCCACAATTTGAACTGAAATGATGAAATGCTGAAATGCTATTTGGTGGTAATCCCTCTTCTAAAGTCTATGTAGAAGGCTTCTGAGCATGTTGCCTCAGGCAGACCTTGCTACTAACTTTATAAAAGAGTTTGAGATAATACACTGCAAAATGAACAGTTCAGATATGAGCACGCCGTATGACTTAGTAGAAAAATTGTTTGACTTTCAGCATTCCATCACTTAGTAATGAAGTAAAGACATTAGAATGCAAGTTCCAGGCAAAGATACAGTCCATCACTTTCTAATACTAACTGAGAAGACAGACATCTAACCTCACAAAACAACTATTTTGTTGTGAAAACAATTTGTGTGTCAATACAACAGCACCGATCCAAACCCAGAATACTGCGCTTAAAGAAATAGACAGCTTATGTTCCTTTTTGGAGGGGTTGGGGTTTGTTGGTTTGTTTGTTTGTGGGTTTTGTTGGTTGGTTGGTTGTGGGGTTTTGCTGTATACCTTGTTTGGTTTGGGTTATTGTTTATTTGTTGTTTGGGGGTTTTGTTGTTGTTGTGGTGGGTCTTTTTGTTTGATTTTCAAGGTTACTTGGTTAATCAGGCGTATCTAGTGTATTATATAATTTATAATTTTTTATTCCTCTATTCTATGGGGCTATTGTTGCTAAGCTGAATGTAATATATGGCAAAGTAGGATGGTTTTAAAAGAAATTAACTAATCCTTGATAAGGTTAAGAAAATATATTTTTAATATTATGAGAATACTTTATATGTCATCCTAATGTGATTTGAATCCCCCTGTTTTACAAGGAATTAGTGTATCAAAAAAAGATTACATTTCTCTTTCTCCTTTATTACTAACCTAAGGAAGTATATAATAATTCAATTTAATTTATATTTCCCTGAAGAAGTGCAATTCAGTGGATAATAAATGCAGAGCTTCTGTATTAATAACACCTAGCTGGAGACAGTAGAATACATATGGTATGTAGTGGTTACAATTAAGTAGGAAGACCTGAGACAGAGGCATTTACATCAGCAGCTTTGTACTGCTTAGGAAAATAATGGACCCTGAGGCAAAGCTGAGGGACTTATCTGCTATGATTAAAACTATTGATAATTCCCAAAGTGGTAGGTTCAGCTGCTGTTCCAAATTATATTGCTTAAGATATTAATGAGAAAACAGAAACACTGTCTGTGCTATTTAGTTAATACCAGAGGCCATATTTCATTTGCCATTTCTACTTTAAATTACTCTGTGTTCGATTTGAGATTAGTCTACATTACTATTGTTGATTTCATGTTTTATGAAATGTTCTTTGGCTTAACCCTTCTACTAAGAGAATATAATAGCATTACTGCTGTGCCAGGTCTTTTGTGATACCTGAAGAATATCTTTATTGTGATGAGTTCTACATTTTCACTTATTTCTAATCACCTATATTTGGGTATTAATCCAAGTTAGAAAAAAATTTCAGGTTTAGATTAAAATCACTTCCATATAATATATATTGTTTGTTTGTAGAAATAGTGAAATGTTGAGTGCTGTAGAGAAATGCTACCCACAGAGGAGAGTGGTAGAACTGTCTTCCCTGCAATCATTACACTGAAAGGATGCTTGACACTGATCTCCATTCAACACAGTCTTTGTTAACACTGAGAGTTATCCTATCAAGTGGGATTAACAGTGAAATATTCCATCTAAGCAGCAGCACATTAGAAGAGCAGGGATCACTGGCTCAGTCAGTCACATGAACATGCAGTCAGACGCCAAGCAATGAGTTGAAGCTCTGATTATAAACTGAAGGATGAAATGAGTTTGCCAAGTTGTGATGTTTGACAATGAGAAAGATTCATGAGAGAAACTCTACAGAACAGGTGCTTGGGACACGAGACAGGATGCAAAAAATCACTTCTGATAAGCAATAACTCATTAATTTTTTTTAAAAAAACCCATGCCTAACTATTTAATAAGTGAGTGATTACTTTGTCTCTCCCTAATCATAAGGAGGCTTTATACCCTCAAATATACCCTTTATACCCACACTGAAGCCTTTAATTCACCTCCTTTTCCATGTTAATTTTTCTAATTTTATATTCAAAAAGACTTTAGAAAGATGTTCTTTCCTTTTGTCCTGTCTGGGAAGCCCCTTTATGGCTGGTCAGCAAAGAGATTAAACATTAAAAAAAAAAAAAAGAAAAAAGCAAAAAAAGGAAGAAATAAAAACCTCCACACTACTAGTTTAGGAACATCTGAAACCATGAAAAAGAATTAAAAATAATTCATGTTTATTTTAAAATGAGTCTTTGCACAAGGGCTCTCGTATTTAATACAGATCATGTGGACTCACCCGCAGACTGAAATAATCCGCTGGGTGGAGGTGTCACGACACTTCTCAGTGTTCACAGGGCAAGAGAAGCACTCAAATACATGAACTCTAGAGACTACCCCACTATTCCCATTACATCTCTGGGGTGTGAGAGTTACAGTACTTTAAAATGAGGGCTTAGCATATTTTCATACATTTTATAATACCCATAAATATGGCTTCATGCATTTGCTCTGACAGCCATGGATAAAACTATAAAATAGTAATGTTTTGGGAGTAGTACAGAGTGGGAGAGAAAAGAATCTATCTGGTCTAATGGCCAGTTTTAGAACAAAAAACCAAATATCTCAGTATTTTCTTTTCTGAACTGGGGCTTGCTACTCAGATTATCGGAATTAAATGATAAGAAGGTAAACATGGTAGGAGCATAATACGCTTGAAGATAAAAGGAGACTGCTTGGAGCGAGACAGATGAAATAAGAGCTTGTCTATTTCTACCATCTATAAAGCACTCAATAGCCAGTTTTTGAGCCACTTTGTCTCAATAACCAGGCCTAGGCAGTCAGATTTTGCACTCACTCCTAAACTCTACACTTTCCTTCAGAGCCAGTAATCTGAGGGAAGAAATCACAACATGAAACCCCCTCACCAGATTAAACATGGTTACGTATTTCCAATAGAAAATTCCACTTATGATGGGAATGAGTTTTTAGACAGAAGCTTTTGGCTTTCAACAAAATGAACATAACAGAAATTTCAACTTCTCCATGGACAACAGATGTATTTCATACCATATAAGACTATACATACTATAGTATATACTAGATAGTACATATTATACTATATACTATGAAAATAAATAGATATAATTATATAAAAATATTTCCATGACCGTGTTGCAGAATGCATGCTTCATACAGAAACATAATTTTACTATCACTCTTTATCACCAAAGAACAGAGAATGGCCCTTGATTATTTTCAGAGGGAAAATTTTAAAATTTGAAGATTTGGCAGAAAAAAATGGAATAAATATTTCACCAGTGAAACCTGAATGTGTTATTTCTTTTTCAAAACACTATGTTTTATATTTCAAATAGGACAGATAGACAACTAATGCAATATAATATCTCTTTACAGAATTCACAGATCTATGATAATGTAATAGTAACTAAAATTCCATACATAGGTTGAAAGTATATGAAATGATTATTCTGTTTTATATTCTTACAGAATATCCCTTCCTTTAATTTTTTTTCTGCAATAATAGAACTCACAACAGATAAAACACTTTTAATTCTGACTTGATTGCATGGTAGACCACCTGTTTTAATTTCTCTGGCCACTGTCAGGTATTTTGGTGAGATGGATGTAGACAGGAGAAATGGTTTGCATTTGGGTGTCTTTTAAAGAGAGAAATACTAACATGTTTAAGCTACATAACTTACTCTTTTTTATTTGACAGATCAGTCGCAGTCCCATTAAAATAAGATATATGCTTTTACATTAGCCTGACAAGGGATTACACTAAATAAAATGGTTTTGACTGGCATGAGTTTCCCATTACTCAATTTGTCCTTTGCTGCCAGAACAGGGATATAAAAAACTACATAACATGAAAAGTCCTTGTCCTCAGGCTCCTTAACATTACTTGGAGGCCAGCAGTCCTGAAATTCATATGTATTCTTTCTTTAGGTTTTGTTAGTATGGTGTTTTCTAATCATAATACTAACATATAAATGCATCTATTTCTCAAAAATAAATACCATCCCAACTGATAATTCACTAACAGTTTTATATTGACATTTTTGCACATGTGCAGAGCTATTCTTTCACCGCAGATACAGTCTAAAAATAGTTGTTATTCTACACAATATGCTATTATTTTTCTGTTGTATTTTATTTCTCTGCCAAGTCAGAAATAAAGGCTGATGAACTTGGGCTCTTTCATGATAATTTTATTTTAAAAAGAGTGATATTGAACAAGGTCATCAGTGGAACTACTCAATTAGCAGCTCTGCTCTCAGATGGACAGTTCATGGTCTGGTTTCTAATGTGACCAACATTCATTACTGAACACTTCTGTGACCTTCAAAAAGATTCAGCCTTTGTCAATCAAACTAAAGAAGAACCTCAGTCAACACGGAAAGAATTATATGGGTCACCAAATAGCCTGTGTTTTTTTAATGAGCCAAAAGGAAAGGTTCACTCCTCCTCAAGCAAACATACAGTGTTTGTCCAGATTGGAAATCACTCTTGCCACTTCATTTCCCGCTTAGTGGAAAGGAGACATCAGAGGTCTTCATCAGGAAGAGCCAAAAGCTAAAAAAGACCCAGAATCTTTCAGTCCATACCTACAAACTGTTGCTCCTTTATCCTGCTGAAGGGAAAAATCAAATTGTGGTTCAGAGAGGGAAAAAGTAAAAGTTCACAATTAAATCTAGACTTTGCACATCTTATTCCTGGTTTTAAAGCAGCAGCTCAAGCCGTCCTTCAGTTTCCATGGAGTCAGAGGTTCCTGCCTCACCAAATCAAAAGTGTGAAATAATTATGCTTTACATCTAACAACTCAAGTGGGTTCACACAGGCTACCGACTTGCAGACACTGAATGCCTAACTCCTTTGATTGAACTATACTAGCTCATTAAGCAATATTTTCTCTATAATTTTTTGTATGTAAACATTGAACAAAAGGCTAAATATTGTGCCAGAGATGAACTGAATACTGCACAGCAGGGTTTGATGATAGCAGCCAATTGCCTCCCCTGCAGTTGGAAGACAGTTTGGATAACTATTCCAAAGATTAATGAGCAATCAGTTCTAAATTAAACCAAGACCTATGTTTAAATCTTTAGCACTCACACCCTTTACAAGTCTGAATTTGAGTTACACTCACAGAGATAAAATGCAGTATTTGGCTTTGTGTGTTGTAGAACATTATTAGCAGAGTGAAAAATTGGTTCTTTAGCATTTCCTTCACATTTTTCAGCATTTATTTTCCTGAACAATTGGAAAGGAAATGGACCATGATGAGGTTTGCTGCTTCTGCACTAGGCTATAAACAGAAGTTTCCTGTCACTCATTTCTAGAAACTATACAATCCCATTTTGGAACCAGAACAGAAGTATTAGATCTGTGAGGCTCATGACTTCTGACACACCATTTTCATACTGAGCTCAGTTTTGAGTGACTGACAAGGCATTTGTGTAGTGAGAAACAAATACCATAGTGAACAATGTGAAGGAGAGTCACTGGAAAGCTTTTCAGCAGCCCAGGAAATATCACCTTGTTTGTGTCTATGCAGTCTTTGTAACTCTGCACCTCTCTCTCTCTATCTGTACAGTTTCTAAGTGCAGCACTGATACAGTGAATATTGATTAGGTTACGTATTAGGTGCACATGTGTACAAGCATGTAACAGTAGTTACATACTGCAAGCACCAAGGTAGTTTTCAGATTCGTCTAAGGAAAGGTGTGCTATGATAAGAACATGGCCACTTTTGGATAGATGGCAGAACTAACAGAAATCAATTTCCTAAATGTTTCTCTTCTAATTTCCTAACTACCTGCTTTTTCCTTTCCTCTTCCTTTAAGTCCAGCCTAAAAAGTAGGAATGAAGCAGGAATTCAAAGATACCTCAGAGACTGTCAAAGAGATCAGACGTGCAAAAGCTACTCTATAAGAAAACTTTCAGAACAGATTAATTTGATGGGTAATTTCCTTCTGGTGTGAATTTGCCTCATTTTGTCCACTCACAGCTTATTGGGCACAAATGAACGCAGCAATCAATGATACATACCACCAAATTGGGGTTTTCACCTGTTATTTCCTTCAGGTAAAGAGCAAAAACACAGAAGATAATTTTGCAGATTTAAATGTCCTAAGGTTCTAAACTTACTGAGATTAATTAAAATACAATGAATCTCAAAGTAAATAGGATTAAGAATGCAATAGGGTTTGGAAAATTCATTAAAAAAATTATGACAGTCATACTGGTTATTTTGATACTAGATAGTGGGGAGGGGGTTAAAGTAGTATATCTAAAGAAACTTCCAACAAAAGGCATTCAATTCAATGATTAAAAAGCCCTCTGAACATTTCAACATACTACAATTGTATTACAATACAGCTAGCGCAGGTCAGCCAGGTGATGGTGGTTAGATGAAATATGATATCTATTGTGGAGTTCAGCTGTTATCTGAAAATACACTTGAGCTTTGTGAAATTGATAAGAGGAAGCACTTCGGAGTTGGTGGAAAATACATGAACTGATTTAACCTATTTAATGTCAATGTGCTTAATGTTATACAAAATACAGTTATACAAAAACCTTCAAAAGTCTTGCATTTTTCCTATCTGGAAAAATCATTTATGACCAACTTCTGATAATTTCCATATACTCATTTAAAAGCTATTTACAATTATTTTTTTAAGCACACATGCATTTATAGCATACGTGTATTTTATTTAAAACTGAAATTATTATTGAAGTCAAGCTAAAGAGATGAAATCTCAGTGAAATTAATCACAATGTGAGATTTTTGCTTAGCTGTTGTAAGATAAATAACCCCGCTAGAATGTCCATGATTACTAAAAACATAATGAAATCCTGACATACTCAGTTGAGCCTGGAGCATACATTGCTCACCCAAACTAGAGGTAATGGACCTCCGAGCTGGAACACTGTGTCTGTGTTTGTCCTATCAGCATTCTTGGGATACAGCAACTTTATGTCTGTGTTCAATTTCCTGTCAGGAATTATCAGTTAGGCATAGGGCTGTGCAAAAAATAGTCCCAGTTTTTCTAGAGCCAAGATATACAACCTTAAGAGTTTCTCTACCAAACTCACCTACTTTTATAAATATATATAATTGCAGAAAAAAAAAAAAAAAAGATGAGACACGACTTGTCTGCAGTCCTCACCAAAGATAAGCCAAGAGACTGTAAATGGCATCTTGATACCTTGATTTTGTACGTTTCAGAATCCCCTGCACATCTAGTTTCATGTATAGTTTTCTGTACATGTCTGGTTTCAGTATCTAAATGCTAAACAAGGAGGAAAAAAAAAAAAAAAATCTCTGTATTACATGGTATCTGAGTGTTTCCTTGGAAAAGACCACATGCTGGAAAGACCACTACAAATTTTCCTGAAGGTATTTTCATATAGCTCACCACGTGAAATGTTTATTACTGGTAGCTTAAGTTTTCCCATCAAAATTAATGTAAGCAATTTATTTATCCATCTCTCTTTAGTTGTATAAACAAGAAATATGAGTCATAAATAGGGAGCAGTCAAAAGTAAGTTCTTGTTTTTAAAAACCTAATGTTCACATTATTTTATCACCATTGTGTTAGAGAAATTACTGTTTTATATTCAAATAAATGAAAAGAAATGGAAAATGAAAAAGAGAATTGTCTGTGATAGAGATTCAGACTTTAATAAGCAATGGTGTTATTAATTTCCTTTAGAACCAAGTATGCCCTTTTCTCACACACAGATTATAGTTTGGATTTTGTTTTTCATTACTTGTTGATGCTTATTTACTCTGGGTGATTGGCTATTCAAGCATGTCAAGAATATACCATTTCCCAAGATTGGTGCCAGCATTACAGAGAGTTTTCAGAACTGTAGTCTGTTTCTCTCATATACCACGACGGAAAGCTCAAGACATTTATTCACTTACTACTCTAACTACCTTGCTGTCCCACTGTAGTTTCCACAAGAACAGCAAGTGCTGTGCTTCTCTAATTGGCACTTCCTTGCCAGCCCTCTGTCCCATTCATCATCTCTGTCTACAAATGGTCAGCTCTGAAGGGCAGATCAGCCACAAGTCTCCAGAGAAGTCACAGATGAGACACACAAGGATAAAAGAAAAAAGAACCAGGGACACTGCTAAAGGAAAGGACAAAAAAAAGACTGAGCAAACAAGTGAGCTAAGAAGAGATTAGGAGAACGTGTCAGAACAGATTAATTTGAGGAGATGAAGCATAAAGCATAATATTAGGAATTTTTTTTTATGGAATAGCAAGAGAGACAAGTCAATAAGAAAAAATAAGAGGAGAGAAAGGAGAGGTGAATAAAATGAGCAAAGCCTTTCAAAGCATATCAGAATAGCCCTAGACTAAAACTAAAAGAAACTTGTCAAGAAAAGGAAAGATGAAGTAAGTGTTGAGCATAAAGAAGGAAGGACTTGGTAATAAAATTGTAACTGAGGAATTTATGTAGGAATGTAAATGACTGGTTAAATGCCTTGGTTGAAGTACACTTTATCCTGACAGGCTAGACCATCACCTTCAAAATGTAATTCCAACATCACTTGCAGTAAAGACCAAATAAGTTATATGTCACTTTACTCAGAGGAGGCAAGGTTCAATTTGCCTACACTGCTGAGAAGCTTCCTCAGAGCCTACATTTACTTTCCTTTTTAAAGTAAGACCATTCAGCTAATGCTGAATCATATTTTAATGAAGGCACTTAATATCCACAGGCTTAATTAGATATATTTTTACACACAGCTATCCTGAGTGTTAATGGCCCATGAACTTAGTTCTTCCTAACGTTTATGGTCTGACTGCTGAAAAATAGTTTACTTGCCTGAAAATTAAACACTTTGTGAACACTGGCTGAAATTTAGCCTTCAGTTCTCATGGGAGCTTATAAGGAATTTGAAAATATATAGTTAACACAAAGGTTAATCAAAGGTTAATAGTTCTTATGACTGAGCAGAGGGGATAGAAAGTAGGGACAGTTTAGCAGTGTTTTCAGATGTTAACTCATTTCAGCTGGAAATCTCTGAGGGCTGTAAAGTGACTATCTTACCTCTGTTTCTCAGATGAAAACAGTCTAGGGACGTACAAGGGCACTAGTGTCTAATCAATTTGACATCAGTTAAAGAAAAAGTACGAAAAGCTATATTTAGCAAATCAAAAGTGATCTATACAAAAAGTATTACACAGATTAATCTTCTAAATGGATGCTGAAAATGAGTAATCAACGCTGAAAATAGCTGGCAAATTTTTTACCTTGAAACAGTGGTTACCCTTCTAATTGTAGATATGCTGATATTTAACAGAGGATTAAAAAGGTCAGAATATGTAGAAGACAAAATAAAGAAAGAAACAAAACTAAATCTGGAAATGTATGTCCGTGTTACTGACACATTCAATACATTTCATATTCTTTAATGCAAAATTTTAAAAACATGTAAAATTAAAGTGTTTATATGGGAAACTTTTAGGAAAAACAGATTAAATTAAGTCATAAATCACAGCATTTTCAAAATTGGCAAAAGGAGGAAAAGGGTTAGAAACTGCTCAGTCTTAAAGGAACACGCAGAACCCAGTTTTAGCTACTTGTTTGCCTGAACAGATATGACTCTTTTTGCTTCTTCTTTACAAAAGGATATGCTAGAAACATTTCTGGGAGGTGCTGTCTTTTTACTCCAAATAAACAATTAAAAATTAATGGAAAGAGAAACGGAAAGCTGCATATTTATCTCCTGGGTAGACGCTCTAATCATCAGGAAATAGCAATATTTTCACTCTTGGGTCCTATAAGTATTTGAATAACCTCCCACATTGAGCAGAATGTCTGCAGCAAGATGTACTGAATAAAACCCAAGTCTAAAACCATTAGACTCCAACATTTAGGAACCTGTACTGAAAAACAAAAAATAACCATTTAAAGCTCCTAAGATACTGAATGGCTGTTGCTCTCTCTCCCTTGTTGAAAGTTTAGCTGCTGAAATTTTGTGTAAAAGGAAGGTCATAGCATCCTTTCCAGCACAAGATAATCACAAATAGTTCGAAAAAGTAGAAACACAAGTTTCAAGCATAATAATAATTGAAACAAACATCAGCTACAGAGAAAGCATTCTGAGAAAATACAAAGGAAAGGAAAAATCTTAGATTCATGACTTCAGATATCCTGCAGCAGACGTATTCATGATTGAAAAAGGTGAATTAGAAGATATTTGGCTGGCTACTCCATTTTCAGGTACTGTAGCAATAATATTGCTTGACTAGTTTTATCATGAAGGAATAGAGCGCAATTAAGGTCAGGCCTCTGACATGACTACAGCCTTGTAGTCAGTATCACTGGCTGTCCTCTGGTGCCTCTCCAATGTGCACTAATAATGGATAAACCATCAGAAAAGTTACCCATCAGAAAGATCACACGGGAGAGGAAACAGATATTCTCTACATAAGCTGCACTTATCTCCACTGAAGTAAAGGGGAAATAAAAACAAACAACATAACTGAGGAAGTATGGAAGACAACTAAACTCTAAAGTAATGGGGGGAAGGGTGTGTATTTGGATTTTGTTTTTCTTTTTATCTTAATTCCCGTATAGAAAAAAGAATTTTTATTTTTTTTTTTTTTAATATGGGATTCTTTTTATTTGCTTATTTTTGAAAAAATATTACAAGAAAAGACCAAGTAGCTAAAACTAAGTTTATCTTACCAATTACTGAATAGGAAATCTTAGAAACATATAGTTCAAAACTGGTCAAATACAAAACCTGTATATTAGTTACAAACACCCAGTACTGTCTCTGATATATATATGTATTACTAGTATTTTATATCAGCTGCCAGTATACTATTCAATCTATTTTTATAAAACAGAAAATGAGGGCATCTAAATGATTTCTGTATCAGACCAAACTGGGCAAACTCAGAATATCAGCCAAAATTTTGGCATCAAATTTAAGACATCCTGGCTAAGGTTAAGAATAGATTTGAAGACAGAATACCTCCAGAAAAGCTGATTTAAAGCTGACAAAAAGACTAGGCCAACAATATTCACCATAATTTGAATTTTTGGTTTTTTCTTCCTTTCTCCCTTCTCTCCATATCAGTCAAGCAATACCTTACATTTTGTGAATGAAAGCAAAAGCATGAGGAAAAAATTGAATTTTAAAAAGGGTATTACATTGCTTGGATGACACCATGGATTATGCCACCTATAATCAAATGGAAAAGTCGTGGTTTTGGTAAATTAGCTACCACATAGTCACAACTATTGAACAGTGCTGATTTTTAAAATTATTTTAAGGGACTTTTATTCGTGATGGACTTTCTTCAAATCTTACAATGGTAATAACCAAGCAAGTTGTTCTACATATGATTCAAAATCCAGAGTTTTAAAACTTTTTGCTGTTTTTTCACTACTAACACAGGAATTCAGTTTTTGTCTTTCTGTTCTACTGCACAGGAAAATTTGAAAAGTTATAACATTAGAAGAAAAGGGTACATTTGCACTTTAATCACTTGTCTAGATTTGCTGCACATAAATCAGACAGTCAAACCCCATCAGCATACCAGAAATTATACTCAGAGGCTCTCACTGATATCACTTAAAATTTTATATGTTTCTTGTTTTATTTCACAGAAATTTATGGAATCTGGTTTTGGGGGTCTTTTTCTTTCCTTTTCTTTTTAAAGTTTGGAGTTAAAATAAAGGGAAGAAGAAGAAAAAAAGGAGCTTTAACTTTGTTATTTGTTGGGAACAAATTATAAACACAGACAATTATGAAAAAATCCTCAAATGAAAAAATACTGTAAAATACTATTAGAGGAAAAACAAGAAAATAAAGTTATGCACTGAAAATGCCAGATACTCTTATTTGACTGAGATATGCACTGGATTTACTCAGTCCAAGACAGGACTGCTTCATGTCTACATGCCAGCACAGACCAATAAAGCCTTTCTGACAAAACTCCTCCACAGAACTGGCTAACTTTCAGAAAATACGTGATTACTTAGAAGTTCTGTTGTGTAATTCTATGAATCCTGTACAACTTGTAATCACTCCTAGAGTACTGTAAGCTGGTGTTGGTGAGAGATTTAGCTGGTCATCCTCTTATACAATATAGCAATTACTGGTTACTTCTCAAGGAGAGGAGATGGGGATGGTCCTCAGGATAGGAAGCTGCACTTCCTTGGTGTATAAACTAGTTATATGCTGGAATATACAGTGTTGAACTGTTCCCTGCTTTAAAATCATATCATCTTACTGCATCTTTATAATCAATACATACATATTTCTCATTTATTAATGCTTACATGGAGCTTTTGTGGAATATTGTGTTTATATGTACACATCACGCTTTTTGTGTGTCACGAATATCATGTGATAGCAAAAAGCCTTCTCAATGCAATGAGCATTTTATATTGAGACATTGATTAGAATTATTAAGTTGGTAGAGTAAAAGTAAAAAATTAAGTGTGAACCAAATAGGATAAAAAAATCCTATTACAAATTATCTTCATTATCATTGGAAAGCTCGTAAGTATCTAACACTATAACCTAGTATTTCTGACTAGTTTCTCATAAAAGGAATACTGAGAGACAGGGTTGGCAGCACATACTTAGCAGAGAAACATCATCCAATATACATTAATTTTAAGTCTAAACTGTACTACTTTAGTCACTTATTTGATCTCATATACAAAAGCAGTAGAGATTCACCAAAAAATCTCTTTTTTCATATTTCTGTATATAAAATTGCTCACTATCTTTAAATAAAATTAATTCCAATAACATTTTACAAGGAGTGGTTGTTATTCCTTGTTGGTAAATTGTGCCTATGGTTAAATAACTTAATCTTCAAAAGTGTCATTCAATTTTCCTTATAATTCTCTTCTTAGAAAGGTTTAAAAATAAAACAACTAATGACAAAAACAAAGGAATAATCATTACCAACACCAATACTTTTGATAAGAAAATACAGTAAGTATAGTGAGTTCTGTAACAACGGAAATTTTTTGAGGGTTCATCATATAGTTATTTTCATTATATT